>CATQJL010000001.1:100257537-100395037 GCA_958299035.1 Cylicocyclus nassatus | reverse complement strand
CAGGAAAACAATGAGAGGCTGGAAAGCACAGGTTCTGCAGTATAGTGCCCAGACTATCCAAAGAAAAAATTTCAGCTCTTGAGGAGCAGTAAGCTCGAAAAAATTTAGATGCGACTCTCGCAAATTTAGATGCGATCCTAAAAAGCAAAAATTGGGATTTTTGAGCTTAAAATTTTGTAACTTACCAGAGGAGTTATGAAACAGCCTGCAATTTTTATGAGGGAAAGTAGGAGGATGGCCTCATATTACAGCAGAATTGCAGCCAACAAGCTTCAATAGCTCCGAAGAAATTTAGATGCGACCCAGATACGACCCCCCTTTCCTGACTTTTTGCTACCATACATAAAATCATAATAAAATCCACAGTTGACAAAATAACACCAAATTTTGCAGTGATATAGCGGAGCATCTCAAAAGTACAGATAAATCATATGAGCCCGTGAAAAACATTACAAAAAGATTTAGAATTTTATGATGGTCACAGCTGGTAAAGACATTCGCTTTTGTCGAGTGTGTGAGGCTTCAGGAAGGCTTCAGAAACAAGATTTCTGAGGCAATCGGTACATTTAGCATTTTTATAAAATAATACATCCTTCAAAAGTGTTTTGAGCTCTTGTAAATGTTTTTTTTGAGAATTTTTACAGATTTTTTATCTTTTTTATTCTGATTTCCACTTTTTTATAAATTCATTGTAAAGAACATAACTAATTGTCTGTTTTTTGATTCCCTCTGAAGCCTAGGCTATTTTAGCCTAGCTACCTCCTCTTACGACCCCCCCCCCCCCACCTTGGATACCCTCTTACGACTCCCCGTTGCGACAGACGCATCACAAGCTTGACCCTGCTTGGGATTATTTATACTAATGTTTCTAAGTTTATTACTAATATTTATATCGTCTATTGACCAATAACCTATGAAATTTCTATAATGAGTTTTAATTGATTGCACGTATCTTCTAAAATGAATTCTGACAAAAGTAAGAATATTTGTTAACAATAGATAATGGCTTGATACTACTATGTGTAGCTCCAGTAATAAATCTAAATTTAATTGGTGTTTTATGTAATTTAGGTAAACAATATATCATAGGTATACTGTTATTTGTAATGATGAAGTTATCTTTGAGAGATCGTATGTCTTCCTCGGTAAGATCACAAAAATGCAGATGCTTACAAGGGAATGGTCAGAAGTCGAAGTGGCCAAACCAAAGAAGCTGTACATCATTCGATGCAGTATAAAACGCTGACTTCGAATCTGTCTTCCTTATCTGCTTCCCGATTCTGTGGACAAAACTACAAGCGGTTTTATTGTGAAAAAATCATACATAAAAACGGCGAAATTGAGCACATTGTTGCGCTTTTAGCTCAGCTTCTGGCTTTAAAAATTTTAAGTAAGCTAGCGGCATGTTTTGGCCCAACATTGAGGCGAACGTGGCTCTGTACGGCTAAATTTTCAATTTCACGCATAATTTCTTAGCAAAATAATGGTCTTTAACGGCTTATAGCTTCGTCCAGAAAAGCGTTAAGCAGGTAAGGAAGACAGATTTAGAGTCAGCGCTTCATGCTGCATCTAACGGTATGCAGCTTGTCTGGAATGGCCACTTCGATTTCCGACCATTTCCTTGTTAGTGATATGTTCATGAGAGAGTAGAATTACTTCCATTGCTTCTCCATACTGATTCCCAAGTTCTAAAACTGTTTCCGCACAGTTCTCGCACTGTGCTGAAACTGTGCGGGAATTGTGCGGAAACAGTTCCAGAACTGTGCTGCATGCGCTACAGCGCCCCGCACCGTTTTGAACGGCGGGAGTTGGAGAATTTTGACCGTTCTCAACGATTTTCTTTCGAATTTCTCTCATTTTGGCCTTATTCCTCCACCCCGCTTCCATTTTTGATCAGCCGAACTTCGAAACTCGAAGCGAGGTAAAAGAATGAGCGCATTTCTGCTCAGCGTATGCGACAAAATGAGTGTTCTTGTGTTCATCCATTCTCTCTTGATTTTGATTTTGATTTTGCTCGTGATTTTTGCTCAAGACAACATCATTTTTGCCAGTAAGCGGCTGCTAGTTTCCATAGCCTTCTGCCACGAATTAGGGAATAGGAGTAATTCTGAAATTGCATGAATTGGGGCTTGTCTCTTGCTTTTGATGATTTTGGGCGTTCTCAGCCCCTTTCGTTTTTCCATATCGTTGCTTCTTCGCTCTCTCTTCTATCCCGCTTCTGCTAGTGATGAGAAAAGCTGTGAACTTGAAACAGAGCTGAAGAGAAAACCTGTTCTGCTTCATGTATTTGGGAAGATGGACCTTCTCAGGCTCGTCCATCTTCTCTGCCATTTTTGTTCAGGCCTACTTCATGTGTTCTAGAGACTTGGTTATGTCAATTTCAATACAGATGCACTACTTAACGACTTGCTAAAACACATGAAGTAGATCTGAACAAAAATAGCGAAGAGAGAATGGACGAGCGCACGGAAGGCCCATCTTACCGGATACATGGAGCAGGACAGCGTTCAGTCCTCAACTTCGCTTCAAGTTCACAGCATTTCTCATCACAAGGAGAAGCGGGGTAGAAGAAAGAACGGGGAAGCAACGATGTGGAAGAAGGAAAGGGGCCAAGAATGCATAAGAAATCAGTCCTCATCGCTATCAAATGTTTAGGAAAAAAGGATTAGCTCTTCGTTTGTTATCCGTTCCTTCTTCTGCCTCGCTTCTCATTGTGATGAGGAAAGCTGCAGACTTGAAGCGGGGTTGAGGATTGAATGCTGTTCTGCTCCATGTTCCGGGGACAGGTGGAACTTGCTATTTTTGTTTTTGCAGCACACATCATTCAAACAAGGCAATGTTCTTGTGCTTCATCACACCCTTCTCTTTCTCCATAACATTATCTATCGCTCTTGTTTCTAGCCTGCTTCCTAGTGATCAAAGCTTCGAACTTGTACTATAATTCATTCTGTCCTGTTTCATGCGTGGAAGAATAGTCTTCGTACGCTTCATTTTCCACCGCCTTCAATTTCAAAGAACACCTTTTGTTCCAGAAATCCCCTGCGAAGCCAATACAGCCATCTGTCTTGAACTAGGGCATTCACCAAACACCAAAAAGCGCGAAGGAAGAATTTTGTTATGGTGAGAGTTTATGTTTATGCGTGAAGCACTGCTGAACTTGTGTATTTTTTATTTTGAGGTGCTGCTAACCTATTCCAAGAAAATGATAATATCAAGGATGTGTAAGATGGGATCCTGTGATAGGCCGTTGCGCCCAAGTGAAATCAAATTTCCTCGGCGTGGGAGGATTTACAAATGGTACACCGGATCTTCTGTCTACAGTATGTTCATAACTCAAAAGTTGGATTCTGAAAGTTTTACAACTTGTGATATTTTTGTTTTAGTGGTTTATGTGCCGCACTTATCATGTCTCGAGTTCACTAAGTTTGCGCACGAGATGACGCAACAAGCAGCGAAAAAGGAAACACCGTAGCAAAGTGTGCCAATCAATGAAAAAGTGAGACTGACAATTTTCTTTTTTTTTGGAGCATTAGTAACAGAGAACTGCAGAGACTTTCTCTGAAGAAGCCCGGTGCTTCTGCGTGCCATCAATCCGGTAATGATTTGCAGGTGAGTCGCGAAACTTCATGCTTCAGCACTTTAATTAGGATTTGCAGGAGAAGTCACTTTGGAAAACATGTTCTCAAAGAACCAAGTATCCCAAGAAGGAGAGAAAAATTCTGCTGGTGACTCTTCAAAAATTCATCGCTTTAACTTTGCTAATTAGTACCCATACACAATTTTTGCTTACTTTTCAAGGAAGGTATATGGTGGTAATTTCCCACACAATTCTATCGCTTTGACTGGTTTCTAATTTTTGACTGGCTTTTTAAATTCATTCTTTATTACGTTGCTGGGTTCGCGGAATAATAAAGCTTTCCTCTAGCGGGTTCAAAATTTTGTGATATATGCGTTTTAGGGAAAGCATACCGTTTAGGTCAAACTATCAGTTCTCCACTTATTTATTGGAATACGATCTTTCTATCTTGCAATAGTCCTTTGTAGTAATCAAGTAATTTTCCGTCGGTTTTTTCGTAGTTGTACTAGTTTTGTTTCTAGTAATCGCCTATAACCCTCAATCGAAGCAATCGTATTTACTCAAGGAGATTTAATAGCGTTCAAGATTGATTGAATGGTTAGATTCAGTTTCTAACCACCGCTCGAAAAGGTATGAGGCTGCCACGCCTCTTATTGTTAGTCAATTTCATCAGGTTTAACAGTCGAGCTCAACTCAATCAAGGAAACTTTGCGGAGGTATTTTCGTTTGTTTCTAGAGTTTCCAGCGTCAAACTTTTTTCAATTTCACTGCTCAAACGTATGATTGTTATTCTCCAGAATGCTTCCCTTCTTTTAGTCCGTAGCGACCAGCTCTCACATCTCTGCACATCCGGTTACAAGGATAATTTCCCTTCAGTAAGTTTACGTCTCAATTTATTTAGCTTACTTTATACATTGGTATTGATTCGGTGCTGCAAGACTTATATTCTCTGTATGTTGCTGGCTCATTTTGAGTTAGCGCGTAAGGTTTAAACTGCTTGTTTGTGGGCATCACGCATTGGTAAATATCACTCGCTCAAATCTTATTCTTATAAATCTTCAAGCCACCTCGAAGCTGTTCTTCGGTTTTTTGTTCATGTCTGCAAACAGAAGGCTCGAACGGACGCTGAGATGTTTAGTAGGTAAGAAATGGTCCTAACGTAAAAATCTCAATCGTATTCGCTTCAGACATCACCACATGTGGCAAGAGACTTGCGTCGTATGAGAGAGGGCCATTCGGGATCTCTCTTACAAAGTAATTTCAAATATTTTCGTATGGCAGCATGGGCTAGGGTCTTCAAGAAAATGAAAAAAGAGGTTATACAAAAATCAGTGAATTGTACAAGTGGCCACAATTGCGCTATTTATGCGCTATTGGCCATATACGCTATTTTGATAGCATGAGAAGCTGTCAAAATTTTATTCGAAAATTTGAGAAAATGTGGAAGCGGATGCAGCAGCAATACTCAAGACTCAAAGCAAAGTGCGGCGTCTCAGCTGCTGAAACTGCTGAGCTAATGCTGAGATGGTGTTCTTTTTTGTAAAACGACGCAGTCCCCCGTGAAAGGTAAACAGCGTTCTGAATGGAAGAAACAACATACATTCTTCATTTTCAGCATTCGAATTCAATTTGAAGAGCGACAGCGATCACAAGTTAGAGAGCAGCTCTGCAGTCAGCGAAAGCGTGAGTTTTTTTGTTTTTCGAACACCCTAAGTGCATTAAAGCCAATGCAACACCTTTCAGGTCAACATTCACAAAATCCAGCATTGCCAGGGCCCGTAGTAGTGGTTCTTTGAGGAAGAAAAGGAAGCTATCAGGCGATGGTGAGGTTACATGATGTGGTTGGTGGTGTTTATAGGTTACAAATTTTGCAGTGCAATAAATGATTTCAGAGATGTGTGCGGTAATAAGCGCAACTGACGCAGTGTTTGATCGACTGAATGAAGAGGCCGAGAACGCAAATAACAAGTACAACGTTTTTGGTTAATTGTTGTGAACTGCTTCTAAGCTTACGAGGACTTTGCAGGTGATTTTGTCGGAGCTGCACTGAACGATCTTCCTAACACAGTGGCTGAGGAGAGATTGCATCTTCTCTTTGAAGCGCTTACGGCAGATGTTGAAGCTCGTAAAGTCTTCCGAGTGAAGAAGCATCGATCTTGAGGAAAAGTACGAGTGTCACAGCAAAGTTATTGTCCGTGCCAGAGAAACATATGGTCGCAATGCAATGAGACTTGATGGACGCTTCAGAGAAGTTACTAAGCATGGTGAAAAGGTGGAGGTTTCTATCCAGGATGCGGGAATCCGTGGTCGCGCGCAGAAGTAGATTTTGCTGGACGCTCTAGAGAAGTCATTGGACGTGGTAATAAATCTTTTAACGAGGGTGCTCCGTGGTCGTACCGCAGAACTAAGATATGCTGGACGCTTCGTAGAAGTGGTTGGACGTGGTGAAGAAGTGGAAGTTGGTGCCCGAGGTGGCAAAATGCATAAATGCCCTGTTATAGATGACTTTGAACAATTGTGAACCTCAATCTCATTCATCTAATTCAACGACTGTCAACTGCGAGTTACGGCAAGAGAACGACTATCAATATGCTGAAAACCACTCTCTCTTGTTTTCCGATGAGCTTTGTTTTTGGCATTCTCAGCCCCTTTCCTTTTCCAAACCTTCCCTTCTCCGTTCTTTCTTCTATCCCGCTTCTCCTTGTAATGAGAAAAGCTGCGGACTTGAAGCGGGTAAAGATTGAACGCTGTTTTGCTCCATGTTCCTGAAAGATGGTCCCGTGCGCTTGTCCATTTTCTCTGCGTTTTTTTGCTGAGAACTATTCCAATTGTTCCAGGAATCCGCTGCGTAGCCCATAGTCATCTGCCATGAATTAGGCATGCGAACAATTCAGAAAATGCGGAAATTGAGTTTTTTTATTTCTCCTGATAAGTTTCAAATTTGGGCATTCTCAGTCCCTTTCGTTTTTCCATATCGTTGCTTATCCATTCTTTCTTCTACCACGATTCTCCTTGTTAAGAAAAGCTGTGAACCTGAAGCGGGGTTGAAGAATGAACGTCGCTGTGCTGCTCCGTTATTTGGAGAGACACGTCTTTGTGCGGTCGTCCACTCTTTTTGCGTATTCGTGCTTATGTGTCCCACTGAGCCGCCGCACAGTTTTCACATCCATATGTGTCAATCTCGCCATGGTTTTATCTCTTTGGGTTCCTTCATACTACGCCGCGCGCGCGGCGTACGCTGCGCGCGCGGCGTAGTATGAAGGAACCCTTTGACAGTGCTGTTTGATTCTTCTTGTTTTCCCGCGAGGAAAAGTAAAGGTTCTTTATTTGGAGCAATGCTTATATTTTGTAAATACGCGTTCCAGCGCCAGCTCCTTGCTGGACTGTAAAATTGCCAATCATTGTGTTAAAATTACGGAATTCCCTTTATTTTGCCTATTTCATGTATTCTTTCATCGAAGCGACCATCTCATCAAGAAGATTCTTTTCCAGCGTTGAAACAAGACTACTTTTGAAAAGCCTTGGTTTGGTTGGTTAGATGCAGTTCGCTAGCCATCGACTAAAAGATTTGAGGCTGCCACGCCTACTAGTCAATTTCATGAACACTCAAAGTCAACCCATCAAGTAGGCTTTTCAAAGGTAGTTTTTCTTACAAAGTTTCAGTCACCCTTCTTTTCAGTCAATTGGAGCAAGTGTACCCAGAATAATCCAACATGTATACATCTCCCAACGAAGGTCAGCATAGACACTTTCGCTATATTTCATTTATATTTACTTTTTTTCCGTTTCCTCTTTTTTAGGGGTGAACTGACTCACAAATGCAGTGATTAGCACAATTTTGGTTTTTATGAGCTGTCACGTCCATAGTTCAATCGTTATTGTCAAAGTAATTTTCTACTGAACGAAAAGAACGTTCTTGAACAAGATTAGGTAAAGCTATTTTCAGTCGTCAATTTGGGATTGTAAACTATGATCTAATTTCAGGTGAAGTGCAAAGCCCTCAACTGCGAAGTTAGTACACGTACAATTATCATAATGCGGGAAATCAGGACCTCTCTAGTTTTTGGCGGTTTTGTTTGCTCGTGTGCGTTCTCATCCTCCTTTGCTCAGCTTCTCCAAGCGATGAGGGAACTTGTGTGCGCTTGTCTATTTTATCTTCGCCGTTTTTTTTTCAGACCTACTTCATACGCTGTAAAAAAGTCTGTGCGTAGTATATGCAGCCATATATACTGAAAAAGCACGTATGAAGACATTTTTCCGGATACATAAAGCAGAACAGTCTTTATTACTTAACCCCCTTCAAGTTCGAGCTTTCTAATCATAATTAGAAGCGGGTAGAAGAAAGAATCGAGAAGCAACGATATGGAAAAAAAAGGGTTTGAGAATGCCCATAAACAAAACTAATTATAAAACAAGAAAAAAGTTCCGACTTTTCGCGTGTTGGTAGTTTTTTCAATATACCTGCACTCCCTTGTAATCAATGATGCTTGAAACTCAGTAAAATAAAACGCAGTTCTTCTTCATGCTTGGAGGGAGTGCCTTTGTAGGTCCCTTCCATCTGCTGCATTTGCAAAATACAGCTTGGTCACAGGAATCTTCTTCGAAGTCCATACAGCCGCAGCAGCGGCTATATGGACTTCGGAGAAGATTCAGGTCGTTCATCATCCCAAAAGAATCTTCTCCTTGGTGAGATGTAGTCTTATGCTTACATGGGTGCACTTGAGTTACTAGACTTCACATGGCTTTATCAAAATCCAATTGAAAATTCTAGGAAAAGTCACACTCGGAACATTGATTGGAATGTGGTGAACTTCCTGGATTTTATTGCTTTGACATTACCACATAGTTCTTCGCATGCAACTTGATTACTATTCGAAACAAATATCTGGTCGTAATACCCCGTTCTGAACGTTCTCCTTATTTGACGTTTTCTTTGAGGAAAAATAGCGCTTGCTGTTTGGGGCGGGGTCTATATTTCGTGATACACGTTTCAGCGCATACCGCTATTGTCCAACCATCAGTGCAACTGATGTACTCAGACATTCGCCGTTGTCACCCGCAGGTGGACCGCCCACAAAATGGCTGATCGCACCTAAACCCGGTGCACCGTCGGGAGACATGAATTTAGTTTTGATTGGATTTTACTGCGATTTTGCCCCAATGCACGCCGCATGCGTGTATGATGTGTAGTGATGTTGCGAAATAGTCGTCTTCTCTTGGTGATTGCTTTTTGTTGATTGGTGCCTTTTTCTTCAATGTTTTTGCTTTCATTCTTTCTTATACATCGCTTATAATCGCCCTTGGCATCATTTGTGTTCTTTCATAACATAAACTTGTCATTATACCAGACCTACTCTATCTTAATCATACTTAATGGTTCCTTTTGATTCAATTTCGCTTATTATTTTTCCTTAATTTTACCAGCACATCAATAAAAGTGAAGTCACCGTTTCCGTAGGACATCGATTTGACGGTTTGTCAGTTCAGATGAGATCGCGCGTCCAAAATGGCAACTTCACTTGCAATCTCCGCGCTAGCGTTACAGATCGAAGGTAAGCATTTTCTTCTCAATTCAATAGGTTACTTCAGGACTCCTTCCAACTCAGCAAATTTGCGGAGTGCAATTTTGTGAGCTTAGACTCAAATTGTTAACCACAAGCCTGATTTGACTAAGTTTCAAGTCAACTACAAGCTTAAACAAACTTGAAATATCGTAATCTTGTGTCGGGTTCAACAAACCGTTGAGGCGTCGCTAGCTAGCTAAAATCTGTCAAAACATGTAACTTATACTATCCATTACTTATTGTGGGTAGCTTCAAGCTGACACGTGCAGAACAAAAATTTGCGAAAACGTCATTTTACGAGAAAATCCTTATGACGCAATACTTTTCCAGCAAAAAAAAACAGTTTAGCGCCCGAAGTATTGTCATAGTTCGAAAAATGTGTTTTTATAAGAAAATTTCTCCTGCGGAATGGGCTTTTCCATAGCTTGTTTTCGCAGTTTCACAGAAGTAAGACCGGCTGCAGCCGTAATGGACTGCTGCTGTGTAAAAAAATCTACTCAAATTTATTTTCATGCAGGAAACAAAGAGCTAAATCTGGGTGTAAAATGCACGTTTGGTACCCGTACCCCATCAGGTCTTTGAATTCCCGTCTGCAAAGCCATAGCTAGTCAAATGACCAGCTATAGCTCTGGCTTCCGGCCTTGATAAGAGAATTTATTCTCTTCAGAGAAATTTCCACAATGCATGCAATGGTTTTTTGCGGACTTTCGTCCACGGCTCTCGTTGGGTCACTTTTTGGCAAGTCTGTGGTCCGTATTTGAAAGAGGGGTCTTTTTTCTCGCAGATAGACCAGAAAGAGAATTCGTGGGATCAAGAATGGGCGAGTTAGAAGGCGAAATCCTGCTTGTTCAAATATGGCTCATACGAAGTTTGATGGGCTGCCAAAAATCCATTCTTTGCTCTATTTTATACATGTTTCGATGGTAATCGTCTTCTCCACATTCTTTTGTTCCATTGTGGTCCTTTCTGACTTCGTTCCTTACTTAAAAGTGATCTAGCTCAAATTTTTAACCAGCCGCTGTAACCCGAAAATCACAATTTTTCGAAATTAACGAGTATCAGAAGCTGTTTGAATTTTGGCATGATGAGGCAACAATCCACACCGAAAAGAAGAAATCGCAGTTGTCAAAACCCATCTTTCAAACACGGAAAAAATGATATTCAGCTTTCTAACTCGCTCAATCATAGTCCCACAATTGCTCTTGTTTGTATAACCGAAAAAAGAAAGTCTGCTTTTTAAAACCCAGCCCGATTGAGGTTTTTGAATATGAAATGAATTAAAGAAAGGCATCGTATTTTTAGGAGCTGAATTTGACTGAAATCTTAAAACGGAAGAAATCGAATTGCGCACATAAACATGATCATTTTCTGCATTTTCATCATGTTTTTGATTTTCTTAGGCACTATTTCGTCAATGCAAGGGATCACTGCTGAACGAATTCTTGCCTTACACATAATTTTTTGGACTTGTGAACCGGCAGAGGAACTCAAAAGTATGCATGTAGGCAAACTGGCAAAAAAAGGAAAAAAATGACCATTCAAGGATCTCCCGGAAAGCACTGTGGATTTCCTAATAAGTAGGTTGTTCCGTCATTTTGTACATCAATTCGAATGATTTATTCAGGGTTTGTATCAGAGGTGCGATAGGGGGAGCCGGGTCCCCCAAAAGTGAAGGTGGTTTCAGCTACCACTGGCCGGCCAAAAGTGAAGGTGGTAGTGTCGGACACTCACCTCCCAAAAACGTCGACGGGGGGGGGGAGGTGCGGGGGGAGGATAGAACGGACGAACGGAGCTATCTTTCTAGGTCTAACGTCGACCCAACGGCCCTCTTTAGGGCCACAGATACGATGAATATTAAAAATATCTATAAATTTTATTTATAAAAATTTAAAATAGACGTGTTTAGTAAATGGTGTATTTGGAAGTAGAAGTTTGTTGGACTGTACGGATTTTATTAAGCAAATTTTGTTATAACGTACAGCGAAGAAAGTAGATCGATCCAGGCAGTAACGGCCGAGAATCAGAATTTCGAATAAATAAATAGTGAAAAATCATGCAAAATTTCCACTGTTATAAATCTGTTGTTTGAAAATGTCAGCAGTTGCGACTTCATAGGTTTTAAAGAGTAAATGTTGCTCTATCAGCTAGTGAAGGAATCTGGTCGATTTAAGAGATAGTCGTTGAAAACCAGAGTTCTAAAACTTTACGCCATTTTTGAGTGTTTTTTGACTGTTGAGAGTTAAACTCTTATAAATCTTGAATGTGGAAGTGTATGATGTTGCGACTTCATAGGTTTTATAGAGTAAGGTTTGCCTTATCAGAATATGTCTTGTCCGTTCCGATCCATTGAAACACCTCCGAGATCCAGAGTCATGAAAAAGCAGGTAAAAAAGAGCTTTTTGAACTTCAACAGCTCATAACTTCTTCAGAACTGCATGAATCATGTTGCGACTTCATAGGTTAGATTCCTCTCATCAAGGGCTTTCAGATGATATATAATATGTGGGGGTTTAGAGCCTCCTGCGAATTATGACCGGGGGGGGAGACTTTTTAGGCCAAAGTCTCCCCCTCGCCCATTTTAATGTATTGGCTGGAGGCTGCCGGGGGAGACTTTGGCCTAAAAAGTCTCCCCCCCCGGGCATATGCCGTAAGAGGCGCGAACCCCCACATATTATATATCATCTGAAAGCCCTTGATGAGAGGAATCTAACCTATGAAGTCGCAACATGATTCATGCAGTTCTGAAGAAGTTATGAGCTGTTGAAGTTCAAAAAGCTCTTTTTTACCTGCTTTTTCATGACTCTGGATCTCGGAGGTGTTTCAATGGATCGGAACGGACAAGACATATTCTGATAAGGCAAACCTTACTCTATAAAACCTATGAAGTCGCAACATCATACACTTCCACATTCAAGATTTATAAGAGTTTAACTCTCAACAGTCAAAAAACACGCAAAAATGGCGTAAAGTTTTAGAACTCTGGTTTTCAACGACTATCTCTTAAATCGACCCGATTCCTTCACTAGCTGATAGAGCAACATCTACTCTTCAAAACCTATGAAGTCGCAACTGCTGACATCTTCAAACAACAGATTTATAACAGTGGAAATTTCGCATGATTTTTCACTATTTAAATATTCAAAATTTTGGTTCTCCGCCGTTACTGCCTGGATCGACCTACTTCCTTCGCTATACGTTATAACATAATTTGCTTAATAAAATCCGTACAGTTTTGCTAAGCTTTACTTCCAAATACACCATTTACTAAAAACCTTTATTTTAAATATATATGCCGCCGTATACATAAATATATGCTTTCAATAATCTTTTTTGCGTTTGTTTTGCTTATTTTCCTTCTTTGTCGTCCAGCGAAAAATTTTTTATTCCAAAAGTGAAGGTGGTCACCCCGTACCAGCTCAAAAGTGAAGGTAGGGGGAGACTTGGCTCCCCCTATCGCACCTCTGGTTTGTATTGGACGCTTTTGGCCTACCGGACAAAGAACTTCTACAATTTGCACAAGAATGCGACAAAGGCGTCAAAGGTAAAACTTTCGTCTCAAAAAGTTTACGCATCTGATACTGATGTTTTCCAGAAGAACCGGCCCAGGACATCTAACGTGAGCACTGACTTGAACTTCATCGAAAAAACGGACGCCGACATTGCAGTAACCGATGCGAACGACACACATTAGTCCAATTCCAGTTGTTTTTTGTCAAGTGTTCTCTCGATGTAGTTTATTTGATTTTGCGCTGATGAGATTTTTCTGTACCATGAAGTTTTTAATAAATACTATGGCTTGATTTGTTAGGGACAGTGAAATATGACAGCGCGGTAGACGTGAAACACACCAGTATAGAGTATGTACTCTATACTTGTGTGTTCCACTATATACTCAATATTAATATATATATATACCACTATATATGTACCCATCAGGGTGAACCGCTGCTTTAAGGATCGGGGCATTATGGTGTCTCCCGCAGGTCACTTTGATAATGACCGGAGAATGCACTGTCGGGGCATTAGGGTGTCTCCCGCAGGTCACCCCGCTGCAAACATAGGTGACCTGATTTTGCCCCGACACTGATTTCGTGTGACGCGCCGTTGGTCAATGAGATCACACCATTTTAACCTGCGGGTGACAACCGCGAATGTCTGAGTATGTAGAAATTATGGAAGTCCCTCATTTTGCAATCAATATTGTGCGGTCTTGTCCTTCGTATGTAGTTGATGTTTCGCAATTTCTACGTACAAATCAACCATATGTATTTCGCAATGTCTCATCTCATTTGTATCCTGTCTAGCCTTTGCAAGATTCGCTGCCTACTTCAATTGGATCTAGGGTCAAGCTTGTGCACTGTCGCAAGGGGGGTCGTAGAGAGGGTAGCTAAGGTGGGGGGGGGGGGGCGTAAGAGGGAGGTAGTTAGGATAAAATACCGTAAGCTTAAAAGGGAATCAAAAAGCAGATTATTAGTTATGTTCTTTACAATAAATCTACAAAAAAAGTGTAAATCAGAATAAAAAGATAAAAAATCTGTAAAAATTCTCAAAGAAAAACATTTACAAGAGCTCAAAACACTTTTGAAGGATATAGTTGATAGGAATGCTAAATGTGCCGATTGCCCTAAAAATCTTGTTTCTGAAGCCTTCCTGAAATCTCACACACTCAACAAAAGCGAATATCTTTACCAGCTACGATCAGCATGAATTTCTAAATCTTTTTGTAATGTTTTCAAGGACCCATATAATTTATCTGTACTTTGGAGATGCTCTACTATATCAATGCAAAATTTGGTGTCATTTTGTTAACTGTAGATTTTTTAATGATTTTATATATGGTAGCAGAAAATGAGAAAAGGGGGTCGTATCTGCGCATCATCTAAATTTCTCCAGAGCTGTCGAAGCTTGTTGGCTGCAAATTTGCTGTAATGTGAGGCCATCCTCCTACTTTCCCTCATAAAAATTGCGGGCTGTTTTAAAATTTCTCTGGTAAGTTACAAAATTTTAAGCTCAAGAACCCCAGTTTTTGCTTTTTAGGATCGCATCTAAATTTGCGAGAGTCGCATCTAAATTTTTTCGACCTTACTGCTCCTCAAGGGCTGAAACTTTTTCTATGGATAGTCTGGGCATCTTGCTACAAAACCTATGCTTTCCAGCCTCTCAGTCTTTTCCTGTCCTTAGTTACGAATTTTCAAACTATCGTGCTCATGCACGTTTTTGACGTCGTTCTGGACGGCGCTAAAACGGTTTCTTTTCGCGGGAAAAACTATGGAAGAGGTAGGAAGTAAGCTTCTTAGGAAAACATCTCTTGTAGTTCAAGAATGTCATTTTTTTCTCCGTACAAAAATTTGTGTTGCATACGAGAATCGAATTTGCTGGTCTAAAGTATGCCTGAAAATTCAAAAAAAAAACTTGCAGAATCTCAAACATTATTGAAGGTGTGTGTTACAGATGCTGAACATTATTGTATGTGTGCTACAGATGCTGGGCGCACCCATTGGCCTAGAATTTCTGCTTAAACCTTACTGAAGTTCTTACGCAGGTGTTTTTTGAGATTCACAATATTTTATGCAGGTTACCTCGAGGAATGTGGGCAGGGGAGGTAACGGGTATAGATGGGGAGGGTGGGAGGGGGGGGGGGGAAGGAGGGGGTCGTACGGATGGGTATTTTTAAGGGGGGGGGGTCGTAAATGAGGGTCCCGGATCGCATCAACACGCTTGACCCTGATTGGATCTAAAGGAGTTTCTATCTCTACTAAGGTTTCAGGCTGTCACGCCTATCAGTCAAATCATAATGAGAATGATATTTGGAACTCGTTGATTGGTTGGAACATGGTCAGCATCATGGACTTTATTGCTCTGACAGTGCCACATAATTCTCCCTGTGCAACTAATTCAAGACAAATATCTTGTCGTAATGCCCCACTACTGTATTGCATTAATCGTTCTGAACGGTCTTCTTGTTTAACGCTTTTTTTGAAAAGAATAAAGCTTGCTATTTGGGGTGGGTCTACATTCCGTGATGCACGTTTCAGCGCATACATACCGTTATTGTCCAACTATCAGTACGTGGTTCGATATTTCGCAATCTCCTACGCACTAAGTTCCTTCTGTATTTCCAACGTTTCATCTCATTTATCCCTTGTTCAGCGCTGCAATATTTACTGCCCATTTCATTTTCATTTCAAAAGTCTCATTATTATTGAGGTTTCAGACTGTTACGCCTATTATCCAAATTACAAAGACATCAGATAACATTACCCAGGAAATCTCGACCGAGGACTTGAACATTACCAAGGAAATCTTGGCGGTTAGTTACATTTGCTTCAGTTCTATTTGCTCTAGAGTCAAACTTCTTTCAGATTTCTGGTTGAGAGAAACACCTCCTAGCGTTGATTTAATACCCAACGCTTGAGATTGAAGTTGAGGTTGCCACGTCCACCCAATTTCGTAAGGATATTATTTTTTATCTTGGGGTGGCTCACGAATGCTGTTAATAACATTCAAACTGTGTTTTATAGGTTTATATAGGCACTCCCATCAATCCTATCTTTTATTGTCATGGGGAAAAGAAGACTGGTCTTTTTTGAAGTTAGTCTAGTTTGTAATGTTCGTTTGTAGTTGTGAACGATCTCGTTTCAGGTAAACTTCAACGACTGTTAACAGTGATAGTCTCGGTGAAGGCAAGAGCCAGTATTTAAGGTAAAAGATAGGGCTGGTCTCTACCGTTTTGCACATGCCTTGTTTCTCCTACTTGATATTTTGGTTTCAGCCGTGTCCGTAGTGACCCAACACCAATCTCTTTGAACAGTCTTCTTGAAGTGAAACCATTCTTCAGACAGATAGTGATGGACCGCGAGGAGTATGTTCATTCAATGAAATTATGGCTCCCTTGGACCTCTCGTAGCACCTCTTTCAAGCAGCCTTTGCACGTCTGCCACAACATACTCCTGAAGATTTTCACCATCATCTGATGGGACGTCATCCTGGGAGCACTTAGTAAACCCCCGTCAAATTCGCTGCGATTACATCGCGGCAGGACAGATCACTAACGATTTACCCGTTGACACCTATAAGCATGTCCCGTTCAATGGATACCCCCTCATTCGTTTTGTTCGATCATTTCCCCGAGTTCCACCGCAGATGAAGACAGTGAGGTCGACTCTCCCTTTCATCGAGATCCCGACGCTTGAGGACGCCATAGTATTTCGAAAACATGCTGAACAAGTAATTGAGTCCACTTTGCGGGGTGAAAGGGAGATTGGTACCTGAAGGACGTAAAATGTATGTCAGAGGAGAACCTTCTTCACTACTTTTGCCACCAAACTAGATGGGAAGTACCGGGTTTTGTACCAGACAGCCAACCACCACCAACTGCCTGGTCCTTAAAGTGAAAGATTTTTTTATATTCAAACCGGATTTCCACGAGCTTCACTGCGTACTTCATGACATGTTTACCTTCAATATCGAAAATGACACCTACGGATATGACCGCGCTCTGATATCAATGAAGGATTTTGTTTGGGTTTATGATGTGGCACCATCAATTTCCGCTGTCGAATCACCCGTCGAATGTCTTCGTTTGGCAAGGGAACCGCGTACCATTGCTCTTCGAACAAACACCTCCTATTTCTTCTGCGCGGCACGTTTTGCCTTCGTGACACCACCCGTCTGGAGCCGACCGCACTTAGGAATTGTTCTTGGTCTCACTTATAGGGACGAGATCTTCGTAAACAACATCAAGATGGCTCTACACGGAATACCTAGCGCAGCAGTTGTTACCAAAGGACTCTGTCGGTTTCGCTGGCCAGATGTGCGGGATGATGAGATGCTGCTGGGCCATGCCCGTTGTAACGTTTCGTGTGCCGTCCGATTCTCAGAGCCACCAGCATCAATAGAGGCGAGAGACTTCTTATGCAAGGAAATGCAATACTTTTGTCCAATGCAAACCGATGAGGGCCTCACACTAATCTCAGTTGCGAAGTTGCGGCAGAAGGATTTTGAATGGTTGCGCGACCGAAGAGGACAGTTCGACAACATGATGTACCACCATAATGAAGCTTTGTATAAGATGACCTAAGTATTCAGTATGGCAAGCGCCGGTCTCATAGCACTTGCGGAGATGGAAGAGGATCACAGAACTTACCAAGTCACAGCCACCATTCCATCCGTTTCCACCTACCCGAAGCGACTGATCTTTACGCTGACTGAGATGTCGTCACTTGAGGGATGAGGAAGACATCGACCAGTAGGGGTTCGGATCATGGGGGTGTGGCGATACGTTAAATTAGAGGTTACTTTACTCTTTACTTTACTTTACTTTTTTGCTCTTTAGGTTGATAAAGCAACCCAGAATTTGGACGTAGAGAGCTACGTGTAGTGCTGACGGCTAACAAACAAGCATGTTGGATTCTACGAAAAGCGATCAGAGATCTCGACCGTAGTGCCGATAATACCGCTCTTCTTGATTTATATGTGAAGTTGGGTCGATCCCACTCTAAAGCCAATCCTGCTTTCGAGTCTATCGCTCGCATAAAGATAGGCCCCTAGTAAACCCCCCATCCGGGCATCTCTCTCGACGCGGACCGGAGTTGAGGTCATCGCGCTTCAGTCCAGCATCCAGTGAGCTATTTGATTTGGATGTGGATCGCTTCCTAGATATGATAACCACATGTGTTTTCAAAAAACCAACCACTTGAGCTGGTCTGGTCAAACGGATAAGCGATTGGAATCACACGCGCGCGGTCGTGGTTCGACACCGGCTAGCGCCACGACTTTTGCTGCATCGCCGGACAATCTTTGATAGCGGCCACTGTCGAAAAAAATCGATAATAACCGCTAACAAGGATATCACTTAGCAAATGGACAGATAAAACAAAACTGACATATTTTGACGGAGAATTCATGAAAAACTGAAATTTTTGGAACATAAATAAAACGTAATAAATAAGTAGATTCTCTTCTAAAGTAGTTTTTACAAGAAACTAAGATTGCTCTGCAAAAAAAAAGAGAAGAAAACTTTTATCCTTGCTTTTGTCGCCAAAATCAGCTGTTCATCGATCCTTCCCTTTTCGGGCGCCGGTAGTGTGCAGTTTTGCGCCGATTTTTTCTGCATTTTTTGGCAAAGTTGTGTGTATCGTAAGTTACTCAGGAGCAACTAATGTTAGATGTAGTCACCTCTTGTCTGCGTCTCCTCTTCTACACACTATTTGGATCACTCTAACATCCGTTCACGTTGAGGCGACTTGAACGTGAACTGATGTGGAAGAGTTGATTGCGGCAGGTGGACAGATGGTCAACTATCAGTTGACTTGACCATCTTATAGCATGGGTACGTGGACGGTGATCAGTTCACCTCACCTAAGGTGAACTGATGGGATAAGTTGAGTTCACCTCAACTGATCGAGCTTTACTACGGGCCATATACGAACAACTAGTCAGCAGAGAGGAAACGGCCGTCGACATCGCTTACGGAGTGCAAGCTTTGGGCTGCCAGACTGCTGAAGAAGTTGAACGCACCAAAGAAGTGGAGAAACCGAACTCGATAGTCATTCACGGACGAACAATCAACTTTACCGCTGATCAACAGGATGTCCTGGCACTAGGGAATAGCAAATATCCCTTGGTGGTTATACAAGCCGCCTTTGGAACTGGAAAAACCGTCGTCGGAGCTAACATTGCTTAACGCCAAGCGCTAGCAGGACAATGTCATAGTGACTGCAAGCACGAATACCGCAGTAGCACAGCTCACGGACACCATCCTCGGCTTGCAGGGAAGCGATAGCGTAGGATTAATTCGATTCGTGGCAGAAACTTTAGCGTTTGATACTGATGCACCCTCCACGTTGGCTGATTTGCCTGAAGTACTGAAGATGGTTGAAACAGTTTACGAGAGTGTGTGGTTGGAACAGTTTACGAGAGTGTGTTGACGAAAAGGAGCAAGCCGTGTGTGAACGATTCGCGGAAGGCCGAGAGAAGTACGAAAGATGCAAGAGAGAACAGAGGATCGATTTAACCGATCAAGAAAGAGAAGATTATGTTCGGGCAGAAAAGGACATTTCTATCACTCTAGAGGACATGGTAAAAAACTTGTTCAACGGCATGGACCCGAAAATCGTTTGCATTACGATTTCATCATTTCTCAATACTACGGACAAAGATGGAATTTTCAAGGGACACATCAATGACGCTGATCTAGTGATATGTGACGAAGCATCACAAGTACCAGAACCCGTATTTATGACGATCACTGCGCGACTACGACTGGCCAGACAGATCTATATCGGAGACGCCCATCAATGAAAACCTTACGCAAGATGTTCGCGACGTAGCAACCCCGCAATCTACGGAGCAACTAGCATCATGGATGTTCTGCAGAAAGCGAGGGCGGTTCTGGAATGTCCACTCGTCACCACCCTTAGAGCCCATCCTGCCCTAAATTCTCTGCCCAGTCAGCTGTTATACGATAAATCCTTTGTCGACGGTGTAGCCGCAGCAGACAGACGCTTACTGCTCGATAACATGGATTTCCCCAATCCCAAACTACCATTCCTACTCAGACAAATCACCGGAACTTCCGCAGGACAAGCTAAATTTGCAGAAGTTCCCTCAGGACTTTGTTCATTATGGCAAAATTGAAAACCTTGAAAATCGGAACTTCCGCGGGATTTTCATGCCAAACTGGCTAAAAACCGAAACTTCCGCAGAACCTCCTTCAAAATGCTGCGAAAATTCCGAAAAATGCCAGAGGTTCCGCAGCACTTTGGCCTGTTAGAACTTCCGCAGGACTTTAAATGTGTTCTCTCGTGATGTTGCCTCGCCACCAACTAGAGTGCATTATCGAACATGTCAGCCGTAGCGCAGAGGATAGTAGGTAGGTCTCACAGTCAACAGAGTGAGGTTCAATTCTCGCCTCGGTGTTTTATTCCGCTGTTATGGTTGGCATTTCTCGGGACTTCCGCGGGACTCCATCTTGGAACTTCCGCAGCACGCTTACGGAACTTCCGCAAACGCTTTGCGGAAGTTCCGGTCATTTGTCTGAGTATTTGTTCACGTTGATGGAAAATCCGTTAGGGCCCCCTC
This sequence comes from Cylicocyclus nassatus, assembly GCA_958299035.1. NCBI lineage: Eukaryota > Metazoa > Nematoda > Chromadorea > Rhabditida > Strongylidae > Cylicocyclus > Cylicocyclus nassatus. The sequence continues at coordinate 100,374,814 of CATQJL010000001.1, read as the reverse complement.
TTTATCCTGTTCAAACAAAGCGGAGAAGAACATCTGCGAGTTCCTTGTGTAAGCTTGATCAAGAAGGGAGTTCCTCCCACTTTTATCGTCGTCATCACGTATTACAAAGAACAACATCGATGCTTAACGGAGTTCGCTAATAATGTAAAGGTCACAGTGGATTCAATCCAAGGACGGGAGAAGGACGTCGCGATTGTCCTTACGAACGGACGCACTCGATCAGAGACCGCGGAATTTATTGGCGAACCGAGACGCATGAACGTGGCGCTCACGAGATGCCGGCATGGCCTATTCGTGCTGGGCCACTATTCGTCGCTTATTTGTGTGCCCACATCGAAAGCAGTGTTGGACTGGGCTAAAGACCGCAAAGCATGTGTGCCGTCATACGCCCTTCGTCGTTATTTGCACGTCTAATTGAAGGTGAGAGTTTATCCGCTTAACTTTAGTTTATCTGCGAGCAAAACCTTAAAGCTCTTTTTTAAGAGTCCAAGATCCCATCTGGCCTGTACAACCAATGCTTGAATTTTTCTTTGATTGAACAGGTTGGAGTTTTCCCAGTTTCGACTCTAGAAAAGGAGAACTTTGAGCGTTTTTCAGATTTTGAGATCGCATCTACCTGCTAGCGATGCACCAAGCTTTTTGTAATTGAACAAGTTTGAATTTTTGTGCATTGGGCCTTGGCAGTTCCTACAAGAAATTTTTCTTAGGAATTCCGCAACTCTGTCTAGCTTTTAGGATTGAGATCGATTTTTCCTCGATTGAACAGGTTAAAATCTTTTTAGATTAGTCTTTAGAAACGGACTTTCTTTTTTCAGAAAAAATCCGTACTGGCATAGTAAGCCCACAATCATTTCCGCTGCTGTAACGGAACAGGTTGGAGTTTTCCAATTTAGTCATCAGGAAAGTCTAGACGCTGTTCTCAGAGATCTGATCCGTCCTGGTAAGACCAAGATATCACGCGTGATCAAGCGGGTGTGATTTTTCGCTCTAGGCTTCAAAAAAACCTGTAAGTGTTTTTAGCTTTTAGAGCTTCAATGATCCATTCCGACTTAGTGAGATTAGCACTTACAAAAATAGTTACTTTGCTGCTTCTTCAAAATAATAAGTTGTGCAGTGACATTGTGTTGAAACTCCAAAATTTTTCTTTCTCGCCTCATGTGTATATCTCAGTAAACACCTCCTCTTTTATGTTTATTGTGATCTGATGTACTCACTTATCTTCTATGATCTGGCCTTCGAAATCTCTTTTATCTCCTACGGCGCACCTCTAGGATAATCTCCTATATATTTCGAGATCTCTCTTATCTCCTACGACGGACCTCTATAATGATCTCCTATATATTTCTGAGATTCCTTTACGTTTTGCTAATTACCCAAAATCCGTTTGCATCTCTCATTCTTATCGTCACGATCTACTTTTTTCCATAACCTCTTTGTTACCTTCTGATTTTTTTTCTATACTAACCTCGATTTACATTTTCTTTTTACCTCTACCTCCTATGAAGTTATCGTTGTGTTGTATACATATGAATAACGTTACACCTCACATCATGATAATAACGCTACATCTCACCATTTTGTTTTGTACATACATCTTACGTTGCATTTTTGTTACCTTTTTTATCACATCCCGTTGTTATTGTTTTTCTATTTTGAAAATAAATTCTAACCTTGCACTTATTGAAGACGTCCAACCAACACATAGATAGGATAAATTTAGTTTTGCTTTCGATGGGGCCCAACGTTGAGCAAACTCTTTCATGAAAAGCCATCAATCATTCACTTAGCGTTTTTCAGCCTTGATTGAACGCAAGGTCACCGAACCTTTACACGCCTTCATGGAGGAACCGAAGACTGACAAGTTAGTAATTATTACTCAATCGTTGCTTCCCTCCCTCCCCTTCCCCAATAAAAGTTTATTCAACTTTACGAAACATTTTATGAAATGATTGTTTAATTAAGAAAATCGCAGAGGCGTATGCCGTTGAAAGGCGAGGGCGTTCTCGACTGACATGTGTACAAGTCCAAGGGCTTCAATTGACTGATGAATGTAGAAATTATCGTAGCGGAGACCCGCGTGGATGTGACCTGTGAAAATAAACTAAACTAGTTCAAAATTCGTAGATCATAGGTCAGAACCTGAAATTACTTTAGTAGCTATTTCCTGCATTTTCACTGATTTCCACCATAAGTCGTACCATACAGTGTGCTAGCATAGCTTGTAGCAAAATATCCACTTCGTGGCACGACCTAAAAAGTTGCTTGTAATAACGGCGGAGATTCTATGTGCTTTTCTTAGTGATATCCGAAAAAATCCGCTCGTCGCGACCGTTCTAGGCGCTATGTGGTCATTTCTACTCATGAACGCTGTCGCCCACGACACCTTTGCGCTGGCTCTTGCCCAATAAAGGGAAGGCGCAGTAGATTTTGCTACGTTTACTGTTGCACAAAACGTCCCTTCTAGATCACAACCCTCGGGTTCATCGAGTATCTTTGTCGAAGTGGCTACTTGGAGTGGTTTGCATCCAAGTGGACTCCAGACCCGTGAACTACTAATCAATCAAGTATATGAAATCCAGAAGATGGCAAGAAGATGAATTTGCCGTTACATTAATCTTTCATAATATAGTAGAATACAATTCTGTCAATCTTTTCACAAAAAGCGGCCGGCATGTGGCGAACACTTGTATTGTTTGAAAAACCAGTTTGCTCTATAAGGCCTGTTCTTCATCGAAGCAATCTTAATGCCTTCTTTAATGACTACTTAGTGCAAAGTTTTTGAGAGGTACTATTTTCCTCCTGAAGAATCTTTCAACGATCTTATATGTCAAAGTTTTGGCGAACAGTTGTTACAAATTCAGGATCAAAGCTATTCAGCTAAATTTTGAAGTAGATCTCTGCATTTTGCAACCACAAGGAGAGAGTGTTAGTAGAGACAGTGGAAGTCCTTACAAGGGAGGGGGGACGCTTGTAGCAAATGACGTCAAGTAAAAGTTTGATGATGGTCAACTGTCTGCAAGATTTCGGATGGAAGGCGTTGAGAAAGAGTACCCCTATCTTCTTACAACCTCCCACAGAATTTCCAGACGAACTGGCTGAGGTAAGAACGAGCTTGCGTGAAAAAGATCACGAAAGCAAAAGGTTCTGAAGAAACCAGAGCAACTTTGATACTGAAGATTACCGCACGGAGGTGAGAAAGCCTCCGGATTCGGCTATACAAAGGGGGATCATCAGAGGAGCTCGTCCAAATTCTATAGCGGCGAAACCTCTACATTCAGTATAGCAAAACCTAAGCGCGTCTGCGACAGGTTTAAATTAGGGAAAAATTACTTGCCTTGATGTGGACGGTCGTATTTGCGCAACAGCGCAGCATCATTTTACTATAGATGATAGATATGAAGACTATAATCATTGTACTATAGATGCTTCCATATGGCATCGAACTTTTGCGTTGCTCGAACTCCCAGTTGGCATCCAATTTCTTCGTTGCTCGGACTCCCGCATGGCATAGTTCTTCGCGTCTGCTCGGGTTTCCGCTCGGTGTCCTCTTCTTTCTTCTCGCTTCACTTGGTGGCGATTGAAAAGAATGAAGTTTACCAGGGATTTTCTACACTTATATAGTCTCTTATCCTTATCGTTTTGCGGATCACTGAAAAAACACTGATCACTGAGAAAATAATTCTGTTAGGTTGTAAAGAAAATGACCGGTGTGGATTTGGTTGCAATGCATTGTAGATTGCAGTCTACAGGGTGCGTCAAGAGTCTCACAGACGAATTTGCAGTGATGTAGATTTCAAAACTATTGAAAAATTTGATTTCAATTCTACGCCACATGTTGCTGCGATTATCCTCTAAAGCATACATTTACTAGCTCAAAATGGCTATAAAAATGGCCATATGTTTTCGTGAAAACAAAATATCGAACCAGTTCTTTTGCAGGGCGAGAAGATCAGAATTTTTAGTATTTACAATTTACCATAATTAGAGACACAGAACTCATTTAAAAACGCTTCGATTCATAGTGTAGAGGAGGCTTTGCGCTATTGCATCGTGGTAGTTGCGTTTGCCAGGAACTATTCCTTCGAAGGATGAATAATAGTTTGCAAATGTCTGTGTGTCAATGGCCACTTGCCACCTGCCTTTGAAAATTTGAAAGCTATAGAAGCGCAACAGGCATTGTGTCCAAAGTGGTTTTTCTCCAAGTGTCCTGTGTAAGTATCTATCCAAATTTGATAGTTGATTGTTTTAATCGACAACTTTCCGCTTTTCTTCGAGCAAATTAATCCTAATTTCCAGTATGCGAGTCCACATATTTTCAAAAAAATGAAATTTTTTACGCCTGTACGTTGCAAGAATTTTCTGTCCAATGTGTTGCAGCCAATAACTTGCTCTATATCATGCTGCATATTGTCAAGTGAAAGAAGCATTATTGTGAGAGCATGGAACAAACTTCTTTGCAATCCTGCGTGCCACGACAGGTGAACTCGCCAAGATTTTGGAGGGCTGCTTGTAAGCCAAAAAAGGCAATTTCTAAATTTGGGAGCTGAGCAGTTATGACGATTTGAAGTATGGTTTACTTAAACAATCTATATATTAATCAATTGATCAACAATCTATAATATATATAAAACTCAAAATTGTGAGTTTGGAGGCTATGTGCGTTATAGAAACGCGCGCTGCTCAACCGATTCAGCTGAAACTTTGCACAGATACGTTTTCGACCCCTGCGCAGATGATAGGCTACTTTTTGCGGCGATTCGTTGGGTCCTTATATCGATTTATTGATTTGTTTACGTTTTTCTAAGGAATGGAAGGCTTATCTTGTGACAAATAAAATGAAGCATTTTAATTTGAATAGTATCTCCGTTAACAAAGCCTTTGAACTGCTGGCAATTGCCACTATCGTGGAACACAGTAGACATCATAAATTTTGTCTCACGTTTTTGCGCAAATAGTTCTTGTCGCTCAAAAAGTCCGCAATACGAAAAAGCAAGCGGCTAACTACAACATACAACTATATTTTTTCGTACGGGACCAAAATTTTCGGAATTTTACTGTGCGCCGCATGCTAAAATTCTGGAAATAATCGTCTCATCTGAAAATTGAGAGGAGAGAACTACTTTAGACCCAGTGTGCTGCATTAATAACATGGTGACCGTGGCACGCATACAATGTAACTTTTCGATAGAATAGATTATTAAGTGTAGCTACTACAGCAATAATGTGCAAAGCATCCTTTATCAGAATGTTCCAAGTTCTTCATTGCATAAATGGCAAATTCCGAATCTTTTCTCATAAATACCACCAAATTGCAGTTGAATGCCTTTGACGCGTCAGTAGTTTACTTACATAGTTCACATGCCCGCATGTGCCGAAAAGGCGTTAAAGGGATGCGAACAGTGGTAAATGCATGAAGAACGCTAGACACAGACTTTTAACGACTTACCGCCTTTGCACCATGTGCATTCCTCCACTCAATTTGCTGACTAATCTTGACGGCCGTCACATTTTAGGTACGAGACATGGGTACTACCGTCGCCTCTTCTTCGCACTTCTCAACCTTGAGGAAACCCTCTCAAGCATGCACACCGCGTACAATCGTCGAGAATATGTGCACAGAGAGCACCTGCCATTCCTCAAAACACGTTTCCTGATTTACGACGAGTACCTTGCACGAAAAGGCCTGCGGCATTTTTGAGTTTTCAAGGCTGCTTTCAAACGACTTTGAAGATCTGTACCAGCGCATCGCCAGGATATCGCAGCATTACCCCATCCATGCAGAGCCTATCACAGGGCGCCAAAGGCTCATGTTATTCCTTAGGTAGACAGCAAAGCTTCTCAGCAACAATGATGCCAATCTACTATTTTGCAGGTTTGTAGCTAGAAGAGGGACCTTTGCTTCATGCACCTTAGATGCGTGCTGCGGGAAGTCTACAATCTCCCGTGTGGTGGCTGAGGTCACCGAAGCAACAATCAGCGGTAATGATCAATTTTTAGCAACAGTTCGCATGGATTGAGGTTCAGAGCCGTAGTAAAAGAAAGCAAAAATTTTTACTATTTTGCATAGAATTTCATTTTGTAGTATGAACCCCCACTTTCTACAAAACTACACGACCTCGCGTTTCCTCGTCTCACACTGGATATGCTGGAAGAGATCGCTAGACTAACACAGGAGTGCTTCAATTATTCCAGAGCGGTTGGATTTATGGATGGCAAACACATTGCCAGTGACGTTATTTCGTATAAAAATTTGCAAAAGAACATGATTGTGAGCAGCTCTCTTGTGAGAGTTGACATTTTAGAAGCCCCCACACTCTGGTAGCAACTTTTAGAATTATAAGAACTATTATTCTATTATACTCCTGGCGCTGTGCGATTGCGACTACCGAGTACTAGCTTACGACATCGGGGCTCCTGGCCGCGCGGGTGATGCCAATGTCTACCGCTCCTCTCCTATAAAGGTGAACATCATGATCACTGAGCATTACGTTAATGAAATCGAGTGCAAAGATGGTTGGATGACAACATCTTTGCTCCAACCCGCTTCCTTGGCAACGTAACACCGGTACAGTATCATATCCTAGTAGATGGAGTTTTCGGTCAAGATTTCCGGCTTATGAGACTCTATAGGGAAGCAGAAGCTAATACCCCGGATAGAAGAAGGTTTAACACTATATTTAACAGGTACGAAGTAACCATTTCCAACCTTCTGTCATATACAATTTTAGGGCGCGCCGTATTTTAGAATCCACCTTTGGGATTCTTGCGTAAAGATTCCAGATAGTTATGCAGCCTATGCATGTCAGCCCGTAAAGAGCGGCCCGCATAGTTATAGCATCGTTGGTTGGTCATATAACAACTTATATGTATCAAACTTGCTCGCTGTTTCCAGGCTTTGCATAATGTCTTGCTGAGACGACGGGATCTATTGCAAGGAGTACATCGATACCCGCACGCGGATGGAGCACTTCAGTCCCTTCGGAAAACAGCGCCTGTAAGGGGTTCGGATGCAGCAAAACTTGCTCGGGGACGGATCACCATGTATTACACAGACAAGTACGGCCCTGCTATTGAATGATCAATCTATTCTTTTAGGGCCGCATGCACTAACATTTCCGCTGGGGAGGGGATCGCAGCTTCAGAAGAAAGCTTCATATCCTGAAGCTCCGGATATCTGGATTTCACGCTGTCTACCTGTCCGTGAGTACTCCCACCATCCTTCACTACGAACATATTGAGCAGAAGCGAGAAGCTGTACAAGCCGCATTTCCCAGCTTTTTGTAGGATCCCCTGATGATCCCTGGGGGACGAACATCTATTCTTCAAAGTCATTTTTCTTTCTCCGAAGTTAACGAAAACCTTCCAAAGTTATACTGAACATCTAACACAACAGTGCTAAGCATGTTGCTGAAGAGAACAAATGAATTTTTGAAAAATCGATTTTTTCGGTATACCCCAAGTTTCGACCTGTGGATCATCGAAAATTTCATGACTTCAAAACATCATTTGTTGTTATCAGCAACATGCTTAGCACTGTTGGGTTAGATAATCTGCACAACTTTGGAAATTTTTCGTTGACTTCGGAGAAAGAAAAATGACTATAAAGAAAAGCGCCGGGGATCATCAGAGATCATACAAAAGCTGGAAAATGCGGTTTGTAGAGCTTCTCGCTCCTGTTCAACATGTTCATAGTGAAGGATAGTAGGAATACTTACGGATAGGTACTCAACGTAAAATCCAAGAATCCGGAGTTTTAAAATATGAAGCTTTCTTTTGAGCTGCGATCCACTCCCCGCGGCCATGTTAGTGCATGCGGCCCTTAGTGTGTATAAATGTTGGCAATGTTTGCATTATGCTTATACTTCAGTGTAGTTACAATCAAAACTTTTCTTGCACCAACACAGCCGCTGCAATATATATACAGAATATCCCAAACGCATGTATATAGTGTTTGATCGTTATTATCTCTCTTCCAGAAAAGTCTTTTGCTTACCTCCAGGCACCGTTTTGTAGAGCAGGCTTCAGCCATGTAGTGTGGATCGAATCACCTAATGCTCTCCAATCCTGTGCATTACGGTCATTGAGAGCCATATTTTTGCTTCAGAAATGAAATCAAATTACATGAAAAATTTACATTGGGCTAATAGAGTTGCTGGCTTTGAATACAAAATCTGCATTTCACCAAAATGTTTTCTGAAAAGCTATGCCATGTATGCATCATGCGCTGTTTTTCGTTGCTCCTGGAAAATGTGATCACACTATTTGAAAAGTTTCAAAGTCTTCTTAAGCAACGAAATCAATGCGCCTGAAATTCTTAATACATATGCTTTTTAATTTTTTTGGATTTAAAAAAAACGCCTTTTAACACTGGCCACATATGCTGGAAGTTCCTACCGTAATTCTACAGTAATGAAAAGTAATCGGTAAGTGCCTCTATAACATATACTATGCTATGAGTGAATTGAAGCCAGCTCTGCAAAACGTGAAGGTAAACAGAAGACTTTTTCGGAAAACAGATATTGACAATCAAACAGTCCGTACATACTTTAGCAACAGTAAAGGGTTTGGGTTTTCATGACAGCCTATGATGACGCAAGCTTTGCCAACTTGAGACCTTCATCGTATATTTCATTCATTTACAAGTTGAATGAGTTCCTTTATACAAAAATTTTATCGTCAATTGATATGACATTTCACTTGTGCAAGTTCACATATACAAATACTAGTAAAAGTATTGTGTTTAAAAACAAAAAGAACATGTGGAAAAATTATAAAAAAACACAAATAGCCAAAAATGAAAAATTAAAAAAAACACACAAACAGGCGGCACGTATAAGTGAAGCGAGAAAAAAATCCAGGCAGTTTATCTTCGATATCTGGAAAGTGTGTTGAAAAACAGGCAATGGATTTTCGAGATCGGAAAGCTTCGAACAATGTCTTTTGAAAAAATCAACAGTCATAATTGTCCTATTTACACATTATAAATTCGCTCTTTACAGCCACCTTCTTCCATTACGCCCACCGTTGCTTCCGCCGCTTTCAAACTCCATTTTTACAGTGCGACCGTAAATTTAACCGTAAACCGCGGCCACAAACTTCTACTTTTTTCTCACGTCCAATGACTTCTAAGCGTCCACCATATCCTACTTCTGCAGCGCGACCACGGATTTAGGCATTCTGGAAAATTTCCATTTCTTTACCACGTCCAACCACTTCTACGAAGCGTCCAGCATATCCTAGTTTTGCGGTACGACCACGGATTCCGCCACTCTCGTTAAAAGTTTTATTATCACGTCCAATGACTTCTCTGAAGCGTCCAGCAAATTCTACTACTACTACAGCGCGACCACGGATTCTGACACCCTGACTAAGAACCTCCACTTTTTTCACCACGTTCAATAACTTCTCCGAAGCGTCCATCAAGTCCCATTGCATTGTGATCATAAGTTTCTCTGCCACGGCTAATAACTTCTCCGCTGTGACACTGTTATTCTACATCACGATCGATGACTTCTTTATTACGGGAGATTTCCTAAACTTCAATATCTGCCGTAAGCACTTTGAAGATAAGTTGCAATCTCTCTTCAGCCACTGCCTTAGGAAGATCGTCCAGTGCCGCTCTGAAAAAATCACCTGCAAAGTCCTCGTCAGCTTAGAAGCAGTTCACAACAACTAACCAAAACGGTTGTACTCGTTATTTGCGGTCTCAGCCTCTTCATTCAGTCAATCAAACATTGCGCCAGTAGCACTTATTACCGCACTCATCCCTGGAATCATTTATTGCGCTGCAAAATTTGTAACCTACAGAGCTCACCATCGCCTGATAGCTTCCTTTTCTTCCTCAAAGAACCACCACTAGGGGCCATGGCAATGCTGGATTTTTGTGAATGTTGATCTGGAAGGTATTGCATTGGATTTAATGCATTTAAGGTGTTCAAAAAAAGTTACTCATGCTTTCGCTGACTACAGAGCTGCTCTCTAACTCGTGATCGCTGTCGCTTTTCAAATTTGAGATACGAATGCTGAAAATGGAGAATGGATGTTTCTTCCATTCCGAACGCTATTTACCTTTCACGGGGGACTGCGTCGTTTTGCAGAAAAGATATTTGTCTCAGCATTGGCTCAGCAGTCTTAGCAGCTGAGCCGCTGTACTTTGCTTTGAGGCGTGAGTATTGCTGCCGCATCCCCTTTCACATTCTTCTCAAATCGGAAAATATGACAGTTTTCATGCCATTAAAATAGCGTGTAGCGCAATTGTGGCCACTTGTGCAACTTACGAGTTTTTGTATATCCTCTTTTTTCATTTTCTCAAAGACCCTGCCCCATGCTGCCATACGCAAATTTTTGAACTTATACTCTTCGTAATATAGGTCCCAAATGGCCCTCTCTTCCTCTATATACAACGCAAGTGTCTCTTGCCACACGTTGGGGTTGTCTGAAGCGAAAACAAATCTAGATGCCTACATCAACGCCACCCAATCTCTTATTTGTTGAGGTTTCTCTGGATCTGCTTGAGCCTCTCATTTGTATTGCTGCATTGCAACAATAAACTGAGAGGAGCAGCCGGAGCTGGCTCAAAGATCTTAGAACAAAATTGGGCAATCAATTTTCATCAATGCGCGATGTCTGCACCAAAAAACAGCCTCAGCCCTATGCGCTCTACTCCAAAATGAGCCAAAAATTAAGCCACATCAGAGATTAGACATGTTGCAACACAAACTAAATAATAAAATGCAATAATAAGGCAATACATGTGAGCGGTAGAACTTACTGAGGAAAGCCATCAATAATCGATCCCCAAATGTGCAGAGACGATGAGAGCTGGTCCTACGGACTGTAAAGGAGGTATTTTGAGGCAAAACACGAACTATATGTTAAACGACAATCCAGCAACTTAACGACAGCAATGAAGGTACTCTACGGCATGAAGAATGAGATTCTCTAAACTTCTTATCCTTGGTGGAGATGAAAAAAAAGCAACGAGCGGATTAGAAGTTGAGTTCAGGTTCCATGTATAGGTATTCACAAAATGTGGAAGTGAGCAATGAAAACGAAGCAGCGGTGATAAGAACGAGAAATGGGGCAAGGCTAATAAGCACAAAATCCCCAACCTTCGTTGTACCGATAACAATTAACATAAGTCCTTGCCCAAGATGAATTGATGCAGCGGTCTTATGGATCTTATGGAGCACATGGGGCTGTTCAAGTATGCGTAGGAACAAGCATCTCCATAGATGAAGCAGAATAACGTTTACTCTTCAATCGTGTTTCAGCCGCTGCTTTTTATCACCAGGAGGAGCGGTAAAAAAAACGGTAAGCAATGATATGAAGAAAGGAAAGGGATGAGAATGCCCAAAAACAAAATCAAAAACTCGAGTAGAGTCGGGAATTTCCACATTTTCAGAATTTTGGCAGCCTTGGCTTATGACAGAACCTGTGGAAGTTATGCAGCGAAGTCTATGCACACATGAAATAGGTCTGAAGAGAAATAAGGAAGAGAGGGTAGACAAGCGCACGAAGGCTCATCTTCTAGAATACATGGAGCAGAACAGCGTTCAATAGTCAACCTCTCTTCAAGTTTGCAGCCTTTCTCATCACAAGGTGAAGCGAGGTAGCAGAAGGAAATAATAAGCGACGGTATGGAAAAAGGAAGGAAACCGGCAACGCTCAAGAGCTACTCCTTGTTGTCCTAAACTTCTGATATATAATGAAGACTGTTTTTTCATGCATTTTTGGCCCCTTTCCTATTTCCTGTTGCTTCTCCTTTCTTTCTTCTACCCCGGTTCTCCTTTTAATAAGAAAAGCTGTGAACTTGAAGCGGGGTAGAAGAAAGAACAGAGAAGCAACGATGTGATAAAGGAAGGCCAAGAACGTATAAGAAATCAATCTTCACTATATAACAAAAGTTTTGGGCGACAAGGAGTAGCTCTTGTGTATCGCCCCTTTGCTCCTTCCAAATCGTTCCTTCTCCGTTCTTTCTTTTACCCCGCTTCTCCTTGTGAAGAGAAAGCAGCGAACTTGAAGCGGGGTTGAGTATTGAACGCTGTTTTGCTCCATGTATCCGGGAAGACGGGCCTTCGTGCGTTCGTCCATTCTCTCTTCGTTATTTTTGTTCAAACCCACTCAATTTGTTCTAAAGAAGCGCTGCGTAGTTTCGCATCTGTATTGAAATTGACATAGACAAGTCCCTAGAACACATAAAGTAGGCCTGAACAAAAATGGCAGAGAAGATGGACGAGCCTGAGAAGGTCCATCTTCCCAAATACATGAAGCAGAACAGGTTTTCTCTTCAGCTCTGTTTCAAGTTCACAGCTTTTCTCATCACTAGCAGAAGCGGGATAGAAGAGAGAGCGAAGAAGCAACGATATGGAAAAACGAAAGGGGCTGAGAACGCCCAAAATCATCAAAAGCAAGAGACAAGCCCCAATTCATGCAATTTCAGAATTACTCCTATTCCCTAATTCGTGGCAGATGGCTATGGAAACTAGCAGCCGCTTCCTGGCAAAAATGAAGTTGTCTTGAGCAAAAATCACGAGCAAAAATCAAAACCAAAATCAAGAGAGAACGTCAAACACAAGAACACTTGTTTTGTCGCATACGCAATGCAGAAATGCGCTCATTCTTTTACCTCGCTTCGAGTTTCGAAGTTCGGCTGATCAAAAATGGAAGCGGGGTGGAGAAATAAGGCCAAAATGAGAGAAATGCGAAAGAAAATCGTTGAGAACGGTCAAAATTCTCCAACTCCCGCCGTTCAAAACGGTGCGGGGCGCTGCAGCGCATGCAGCACAGTTCTGGAACTGTTCCCGCACAATTCCCGCACAGTTCCAGCACAGTGCGAGAACTGTGCGGAAACAGTTTTAGAACATGGGAATCAGTATGGAGAAGCAATAGTAAGTAATTCTACTCTCTCATGAACATATCACTAAGCATGTGCATTTTTGTGATCTTACCGAGGAAGACATACGATTTCTAAAAGATGACTTCATTATTACAAATAACAGTATACCTATGATATATTGTTTACCTAAATTACATAAAACACCAATTAAATTTAGATTTATTACTGGAGCTACACATAGTAGTATCAAGCCATTATCTATTGTTAACAAATATTCTCACTTTTGTCAAAATTCATTTTAGAAGATACGTGCAATCAATTAAAACTCATAATAGAAATTTCATAGGTTATTGGTCAATAGATGATATAAATATTAGTAATAAACTTAGAAACATTAGTATAAATAATCCCAAGCTGTATTTAGCAGACTTTACTAACATGTTTACTAATCTATCCCATAATATGATCAAAAATAATACCAAAGAAATATTGAAAATTATGTTTTAAAAACGCAAACAAGACATATATAGCCTATAATGGATATAATAAAGTTTACTACACGGATAATACTTGCAATACTAGTTCGTATACGGTACTACAAAATAGCTAATATACTATATTTAATAGATTATTTACTTGACAACAGCTTTACCAAACTGTGTAATATACTTTTCAAACAAAAAAATAGGAGTTCCTCAAGGAGGTATTTGCAGTCCTTTACTTGCCGATCTTACCTTAGCATGGTATGAATACAGATTTTGAAAACAAGCAAATATAAATTTCAAAATTTTTCCTTTTAGATATATGGATGATATACTAATCATTTATAATTCTGCTATTAATATTCATAACATCTTAGAAGAAGTATTAGGTCGTTCCGAAAGTAATGTCGTTTTTTTCAAACGTATGCCACATCTCGTGTAACAAAGATATGTAAGAGATTCTGAAAGCATTTGATGCAGCATTTCATTCTCTTTCTAAAGGTTATGAAGTTGTTGCAATACATTCAATGAGCTTACAGAAAAGAGTCAAAATCTGCGACCTATGCTTTTTGAGATAGCCAGGTTTCACAATTTTTCTAAAATTTTATAACAAACATCAGAAGGAGTCCAAGTGATGGATGGATGGAGCAAACCCTACAGAAAACAGCACAACTTTTTTCCACATTTCAGAGCTCGTCATAATTGTACAGATTTTTTGATGGAACCACCGAATTTTAGCAGGGTCGTCTCAGACACAAGTGCATCAAACGCCAACAAGTCTTCGGATTTTGAAACTTACAAAGATGGATTATGGTTTGGCAACAATTTTACAAACCAAACGAGCATTCACCGCTTCGGTTTAGTAACTTTCGGAAATTTCGGGTACACCTTGGGGTGCCTTGGAAAAGTTGAATTATGATGATTTTATTCCGGAAAACTTGATGAATCGGAAACAAAAAACAACCGCTAGAAAGAGGAGAAAAAGCTGCATCGAATGACAACCGAGTCGCTTGCCGGTTGTTGTTCTGTGAGGTTTGATTTGACTAAATATGAAATTTGATGGCATTGAGAAATTGGTTGTAGAAACTCTGAGAAGCAAGCTAAGGGAAAGAAAAAATTAATCTGTATTCTATAGTGCTTGCTCTATCTACCTGCCATATGTACTTTTTCGGAGACTTGGTACAAAAATTTAGAAAAATAGCCGAACTTGACCATGGCAAAAAGCATGAGTTGCAGATTTTGGTAATTTTTCGAGAGCTCACCAAACATTATGCAGTGAAATTAGAGCCATTAGAAAGAGGATGAAATGCTGCATCGAATGACAACCGAGTCGCTTGCCGGTTGTTGTTCTGTGAGGTTTGATTTGACTAAATATGAAATTTGATGGCATTGAGAAATTGGTTGTAGAAACTCTGAGAAGCAAGCTAAGGGAAAGAAAAAATTAATCTGTATTCTATAGTGCTTGCTCTATCTACCTGCCCTATGTACTTTTTCGGAGACTTGGTACAAAAATTTAGAAAAATAGCCGAACTTGACCATGGCAAAAAGCATGAGTTGCAGATTTTGGTAATTTTTTGAGAGCTCACCAAACATTATGCAGTGAAATTAAAGCCATTAGAAAGAGGATGAAATGCTGCATCGAATGCTCCTAAGATCTCTTAGGAATGTTGATTCCACGAATAGTGGCATTCATTCGAAAAAAGCGACATTACTTTCGGAACGACCTAATATATGATCATCAACTACATCTTGAGTCAACACATATTGATGATTATCACTGTAATTACTTGGATCTACACATTAGCATAAATAATGAACATATTAGTACTAAAATGTATAATAAAACAGATAATTTTAATTTTCCTATAAAACGTTTTATACATGTAAATTCCTGTACTTCGTCTAAAATTAAACGTGCTGTTACCTACACTGAATGTTTATGAATTGCCAGAACTTGCTCAGAGTTTGAGGATTTCTTGGACAGAATTAAAAAGCGCAGAATGATACTTGAAGGTAATGGATATACTAATTCGTTCATTTTGGCAAACATTTTTGAGATGATCAATAAAAATAAATATGTGCTTTATAAATACAATCTAACAGACAGTAATAAAGCTATTCTTAACAAAATCAAAAAAGTTTTTGAGTAAGTTTCTAATTTTATTAAATGACATATTGTATATAAATAATATATAAGCGTATATTTATACACCACACCACATCACATCATATCACATCACACACACATACACAAAACAAAACAAACAGGGAACTTGGACTTGAACTTTTGAGCAGGAAAATTTGAAGTGGACAGTGAAGTTGATCAGGCTTCATTTACCAACTTCTCCCCTTTTAGTTTTGCATTTGAATACTTGGAAACGCTTGGCACGATATCGCATTTTGGTAGGGACGACCTAAGTCTGTCAGCTGATGCACCATGTTCGAACCTTGGCCAGGTTTAATTGCGAGAAGTTGCACATAAGACAACATTACAATTATTATTTATTACTCTACGATAACATAAAGTGAATGAGTTATCAAGTGTATATACACAAATTATTATTTGCTTTAGGGACGAGTGGCTTTGCTTGATTGTGGTTCACACCGAGAGCTATCATGCTAGACTGCCATGCTCTCCGTGCGCCAGGTCAGCCTGACCGGCGCACCGCCCCATTTCGATGATCGTTATGATTCATCACGATAGTGCTGTTCCCATAGACTATCGAACGCTAGAAAGCAGCCGGAGACTTTTTTCCAAAAGAGATGGAAGGGCTGATGAGTTCTGGAAAAGTTACAAAGTTCTAAACACCCACCGCTGCCCACTAATGGGGTTATCCAAAAAGAGATTATCGTTATCATTTATGCGGCTTTTTTAGCTTACGCTCTGAAGTTCGCCGACGGGCTTTGGCCAGAATATTGATGTCCTTAGATTGAAAAAAGACTTCGCTCATAGAGTTTTCGGACAGCTGTTTACAAAAATCGTATTTTTTGCATATTACAGCTTTACAGATGTCGTAAGGCAACTGTAGCTCAGCCACGAAACTTCAAAATTTTTTTGCACTTTTCTCGTGACTGTTGGAAAACTTGCCAGCTTACCATTACAGGATGTTTTCAGGCCAAGGTCGCTGGGAATCGTGCTATCGAACGGTACATGTTCCGTGCTCTAATCTATAACAGCTGCTGAGTTACGAGCTTGCGAAATCACACCCTCATGAATTTTGTGCAAAATTCGAAGATCGCATAGTTCGTCGAAATTCCCTCGTGTCGTTGTATAATACGCTCATTGCAAATCTTATTTTCATTTCGCTCATGGGATTCTACCAGATTGCATATGCTACTTGAATGGATCCGAGCTTCAGCCACGGAGATGCTCTTTATCGTTCATTCGTTGACCGTACGGACTGCCGACCGCGTGGCGACTGCGACGCGTGCCTTCTAAACTTGCGAAAAAGTGACAAGTTGGACCGTGGCTCAAGATGAGAAGAATTCTTTGTTTCTTTTCTACATTATAAAGATGAGAAGAATCCTCTGTTTTCTTTCTATTTATTTTTCTACGAAAACATCATGCACGCTCAGCGGTCGCCGCGCGGTCAACAGTCGTTACGGTCAACGAATAAACGATACATTTAATTAGGTAGCTGAAGCCTACACAACTATCGTAATCAATAGAATAAGATCAATGAACAGATGGAACGTAAGATTTGCAGTCTGCAATGTAAAGCAGCTTTGTGCTTAAAGCTCAAGTCTATTCAATTAGCATATTCAATGGTAGAATCCTATGAGCGAAATGAACGTAAGATTTGCAATGAGTGTGTTATGCAACTACACGAAGGAATTTCGACGAAATATGCGATCTTTGCGCTTAGGGCGATAATCATGAGGAAGTGATTTCGTAAGCTCGTACAAACGACTGTTATAGACTGGAGTCTGAGACATGCACCGTTCAATAGCATGGTCCTAGTGAACTTAACTGTAGAGGCACCTTTAGAAGCAAGCAGGCAAATCTTCTGACAGATGCGCGAAAAGTGCAGAAGATTTACGAACTATCGTAACTCAACTACGGCTACCTTGCCACTCTGCAAAAAGACCTTATACTTCACATAGACCACGATTTTCGAACAGCATTTTGAACAGCGTTTCCGTAAGATTCTACGAGCAAAGTTTCTAGTCGATCCAAGGTCATCAATATTTTCACTAAAACCCAACTGCGAGCTTCAGAGCGTAAAATGAGAAAAAATCAAATAACCCAAACTTCTTGGAAACTTGCTCATTGATGTTATCTGCTCGCTGATTACGAAAATCACATTTGCTTAGCGGAAGAATCTCATATTTTAGGGTTATGTTGCGTAGAGTTTGGGCGACATGATTTATCCAAAATTCACCAGCTCTTCTATCCTTGAAAATGGCTGTTTTCTGTTGCTCAGTTATTTACGTAAACATCACTATCGAGCTTACTGACATCTTTTATGTGTGTTGTGCGCTGCGGTGACATCCTTGCGACAAGACGGCGAAAATTTTTAGAAAGCCGGAAACTTAGTATTGAGGATACCCTTTATACCAAAAGGCTCGCCTTGATGAGCTGAGCACAATGCTTTCGAATTTAGAATATATTTATTCTGAATAACAACTAATAATCTTATATATAAAGCTGAATGTCTGTTTGTCTGTCTGTATGTCTGTCTGTATGTCTGTCTGTCTGTCTGTCTGTCTGTCTGTGTGTACGTATGTTCCGAATAGAAAATTCCATTTCTGAACCGATCCGGACCAAACTTGGCACACATACACTACGGGCCCCGGCGGGTGTCATAGGCTACTTTTCGTCATCGATCGATATCGATTTTATCGATTTTTTGCAAAATTTGAGCTACGGGGCTGGGAGTTGGCACAGGGGGGTAATCGAGCATGCTGATTACGAATTCAACATTAGTTTTCAAAATCGTGCATTACTTTTATCGATTTTATCGATTTTTTTGCAAAGTTTGAGCTACGGGGCTGGGAGTTGGCACGGGGGGGTAATCGAGCATGCTGATTACGAATACAACATTAGTTTTTAAAATCGTGCATTACTTTTATCGATTTTATCGATTTTTTTGCAAAGTTTGGGCTACGGGGCTGGGAGTTGGCACAGGGGGGTAATCGAGCATGCTGATTACGAATACAATTTAGTTTTTAGGATTATCCGCTACTTTTATTGATTTTATCGATTTTTTTGCAAAGTTTGACCTACGGGGCTGGAAGTTGGCACAGGGGGGTAATCGAGCATGCTGTTTACGAATACAATTTTAGTTTTTAGAATTATCCGCTACTTTTATCGTTTTTATCGATTTTCTTGCAAAGTTTGAGCTAAGGGGCTGGGAGTTGGCACGGGAGGGGGGTAATCGAGCATGCTGATTACGAATGTAGTAAACTGTTTGTGAGAATATCCAGTACTTTGTTTTTAGAACCTTGGACTAGAAGGGTGTATATTGGTACTTGATAATGCTGATTCAAACGAGGTTACCTTCATTTCATATCCTCAATCCTGCATCAAAATATTCTTTTCTCTTATTTAGGACTGGATTTCGGTAAGGGTTAAGCGATTGTGGTTATTGCAAAACATCCTCCCTAAAATAATTCGAGCGCTAATGCTACGCTCAAATGTATTAAAAATACACTGGTCATTTATATAAAATCACAACTTCATTTTTTTGGGCGAGGTCTAAATTATTCTGAAAAATATTTTATTTATGAAACACTCTTTTGGATTTCAGGTTCTGATAGACCTAGACAAATTGTTGAATTTTTGCATTTGCATGCACACACTGTATATGTGGGTAAACATACAAAAGTATTTTGAGAAAAAAAAAACGTTTTTCTAGGGTTTTTCAAAATTTATTGGGAGGAAATCATGATGGCGTCTTCGAATGAGAAGAAGAAAAAATATTTGAGTAGCACCGCTGGATTGGCCATCAAAAGTTAGCATATACGTGTTTTTGACGCAAGGTCCCAGGATATCTCTGAAACGAGATACAAATATTTTTGATTTTTCTGTAAAAATTCCGGTTTCACCGAGTGTTGATATATCCGTACGCTTTCGGCGAGTGAACCGTGGGTTCCGCCTCGACTGAGGTGGCCGAATGGCTCACCTCGACGGAGGTGTTGAGCCAGTGGTTCAATTTTTGCTACAACCTCGGTTGTCCGACAGAGGCAACCGATGGTTGGTCTCACAACCGAGTGGTTGTGCCTCCGAATGGAGGCGAACAACCGAGTGGTTGTACCTCCGAATGGAGGCGAACAACCGAGTGGTTGTACCGCCGAATGGAGGCGAACAACCGAGTGGTTGTACCTCCGAATGGAGGCGAACAACCGAGTGGTTGTACCTCCGAATGGAGGCGAACAACCGAGTGGTTGTACCTCCGAATGGAGGCGAACAACCGAGTGGTTGTACCTCCGAATGGAGGCGAACAACCGAGTGGTTGTACCTCCGAATGGAGGCGAACAACCGAGTGGTTGTACCTCCGAATGGAGGCGAACAACCGAGTGGTTGTACCTCCGAATGGAGGCGAACAACCGAGTGGATGTCCTCCGATTGAGGTAACCGATGGTTGTCTGCCGAGTGAGGCATCCGATGGTTATCCGCCGAGTGAGGCATCCGATGGTTGTCTGCCGAGTGAGGCATCCGATGGTTGTCCGCCGAGTGAGGCATCCGATGGTTGTCCGCCGAGTGAGGCATCCGATGGTTGTCCGCCGAGTGAGGCATCCGATGGTTGTCCTCCAAGTGAGGCATCTGGTAGATGTCCTCCGAGTGAAGCATCCGATGGTTCTCCTCCAAGTGAGGCATCTGGTGGATGTCCTCCGATTGAGGCATCCGATGGTTGTCCTCCGAATGAGGCAACCGTCCGGCACGAGGCAACCACCGGAAATGACCGGTGCAGCAACGCCTCGCCTTATATACCCCTCCAAGGGGGCGGGGCAAGGGGCGGTCCAAAGTGGGCGGTCCAATTCGTGTGGTTAAGCATAGGCTTTCCATACAAAAACTATCCGCCCCTTCCGAGTTGGTGTGACCAATCACAGCCGGCCCCGCCCCTTTTCGAGGGGTATATAAGGCGGCCGATCTCGCCATTGTCGGTCACTCACCTCTGCTAGCCGGCGGCCACTGAACCACCGAGAGCTCTGAGTACCAAGCGGACCGAAGATCCAAGGACCTGAGGCCTAAAGGACCAAGGATCTAAGGACCGAGCGATAAAGCCTGAAGGCTCATTCTTCCTCGATACCGAGAAGCCAACAGGCTCTACCTCGAGTAGAGAAGCCCGAAGGCTCTACTTCGAGTACCGAGGAGCTTATTGCTTGAAGGCTCTCTTCACAAGATGCCGCCGAAGAAGCGTGCATCTATCGGAAGAGTTGATCCCAAGGCCAAAAAGGCCAGGGATCAACGAGACGCTGAGACCTCGGAGCAGCGCCAGGAACGGCTTGAAGGCAATCGTGCCAGAATAGCCGAGGCGAGAGCAGCGCAAACGCCTGAAAAGCGTGAAGCGAGTCTCTCGCAAACTCCTGCGGCTTGCTGCTCTGAGAGCCTCAGAATCACAAGAAAGCCGTGATTCTCGACTCGCGGATAAGCGGTTGAGAACCGCTGAAGCCAGATCCCAGGAGACGGCTGAAGGGCGCACATCTCGACTCGATGACGACCGAGCGAGACACGCCGAAGCCAGGTCTCAGGAGACGGCTGAAGAGCGCACATCTCGACTCGACGACGACCGAGCGAGACACGCCGAAGCCAGATCTCAGGACACGGCTGAAGAGCGCACATCTCGACTCGACGACGACCGAGCGAGACACGCCGAAGCCAGGTCTCAGGAGACGGCTGAAGAGCGCACATCTCGACTCGACGACGACCGAGCGAGACACGCCGAAGCCAGATCTCAGGAGACGGCTGAAGAGCGCACATCTCGACTCGACGACGACCGAGCGAGACACGCCGAAGCCAGGTCTCAGGAGACGGCTGCAGAGCGCACATCTCGACTCGACGACGACCGAGCGAGACACGCCGAAGCCAGGTCTCAGGAGACGGCTGAAGAGCGCCATTCTCGACTGCAAGACATGCGGTCGAGAAACGCTGAAGCCAGGTCTCAAGAGACGGCTGAAGAGCGCACATTTCGACTCGATGACGACCGAGCGAGACACGCCGAAGCCAGGTCTCAGGAGACGGCTGAAGAGCGCCATTCTCGACTGCAAGACATGCGGTCGAGAAACGCTGAAGCCAGGTCTCAAGAGACGGCTGAAGAGCGCACATCTCGACTCGATGACGACCGAGCGAGACATGCCGAAGCCAGGTCTCAGGAGACGGCTGAAGAGCGCACATCTCGGCTCGATGACGACCGAGCGAGACACGCCGAAGCCAGGTCTCAGGAGACGGCTGAAGAGCGCGAGTCTCGACTCGACAGCAGTCGAATGAGGACTGAGGCTTCACGAAGAGCGGAGACTGGTGCAGCGCACTCAGTACGGCTCGAACGTGATCGTGCTCGGCATGTCCATACTCGACAGACATCCAGGCGAGTAGATCTCCACCTCGCGGCACTCAACTACGATGCCCAGGTAGACTACTCGACCCATCCGAACGTACTAATCGGAAGGATGGATGTCGTATGTGGTAAGTGTCAAGCCAAGAAGTTCAGAGCCGAACCTCCTGGCATGTGCTGCTCCAGCGGCAAGGTCGATCTTCCGCCTCTAAGTGAGCCGCCTGAGCCGCTTCGTTCATACATGTCCGGCACCAGTGCTGTGTCCAGGCATTTCTTGCAGAACATCAGGAAATACAATGCGTGCTTCCAGATGACGTCGTTCGGCACTACAGTTGCCACGCCAGACGTTGAGGAACAGGGCTTCATGCCAACGTTTAAGGTGCAGGGACGGGTCTATCATAGAGTTGGATCCCTGCTTCCTAATGGCAATGATAGCCCCAAGTTCTTGCAGCTGTACTTCGTCTGCGACGAGCAGCTGCAAGCGGATCAACGTTGCGGCATCATCGGTGGCACAAGGCCGGACGTCGTGCTAGAGCTGCAAAGAATGCTACATCAGCACAACGAGCTGGTGAAGGACTTCAAGACCAACCTAGACCGAATGCCTACAGACGAGTATAAGGTCGTTATCCGTGCTGACAGGAGGCCTGCTGGTCAGCATGAACGACGCTTCAACGCTCCGTCTGTAAGCGAGATGGCGGTGGTCTTGGTTGGCGAAGACGACAGCGACGGGCGTGACATTATCATCGAAAAACGTTCCGAAACGTTGCAGCGCATCTCTGAAACCCATAGGTCGTACGATGCCCTGCAATACCCACTCATGTTTTGGGATGGGGTAGACGGGTATCACTTCGAACTATGGCAGAGGAATCCTAGCACTGGTGCCCCTACCAATAAGAGGGTGTCGGCTATGGATTTCTATGCGCATCGCATGATGATAAGGTCCACGTCCTTCAACCACGTCGTGAGATATCGCCAACTATTTCACCAGTTCATCGTGGACATGTACGCCAAGATTGAGAGTGAACGGCTCCTCTTCATTCGACGCAATCAGCGAAAGCTGCGTGCAGACGACTACATCCACCTGCGGGATGCCGTGGCCGGAGATGGAAATGTCACTGACCTCGGGCAAATGGTCATACTACCATCCTCCTTCACGGGCGGCCCACGCCACATGCACGAGTACACTCAGGACGCAATGGCCTACGTTAGAGCGTACGGGCGTCCTGACCTGTTCATCACGTTCACGTGCAACCCGGCGTGGACCGAGATTGCGGAAGAGCTCTTCCCTGGTGAAGCGCCTTCTGACCGCCACGACATCACGGCGAGAGTCTTCAAACAGAAGCTCACGAAGCTTATAGACGTGCTAACGAAGAGCCACGTCTACGGAGACACTCGCTGCTGGATGTACACCGTGGAATGGCAGAAACGCGGTCTTCCGCATGCCCACATCTTAGTGTGGCTGAAGGAGAAAATACGCCCAGATCAGATCGACAGCATCATCTCGGCGGAGCTTCCCAGTCGAGAAGAGGATCCTCTTCTATTCGATGTTGTCCTCAAAAACATGATCCATGGGCCATGCGGACCACTAAATCCGAGGTCGCCTTGCATGAAGGACGGCAAATGCACCAAAAGGTACCCTCGGCAGCTGATCCGCGAAACCCAAACGGGAACTGATGGCTATCCTCTATACAGAGGGCGAAAGCCTGATGATGGAGGACATACCGCCGTCATTCAAATGAAGGTGGACCATCAGACCGTAGACGTCGTGGTGGACAACAGCTGGGTTGTGCCATACACTCCCTTGCTCTCGAAAATGTTTCGAGCACATATTAATGTGGAGTACTGTAATTCGGTGAAGTCGATTAAGTACATCTGCAAATATGTGAACAAGGGAAGTGACATGGCAACGTTCGGCCTCGAGCATGCCACTGCACCGTTTGATGAGATCGAACGATACCAAACGGGCAGGTACATAAGCAGCAACGAGGCAGTTTGGCGTATCCTGGGTTTCAGGATACACGAACATTACCCACCTGTCACCCATCTACATGTCCATCTAGAGAATGGACAACGCGTCTACTTCACGGCTGATAATGCGCGGGAAAGAGCTGCGCAACCACCTCAAACAACTTTGACGGCATTTTTCCTTCTATGCCAACATGATCCGTTCGCACGGACTTTGTTGTACTCAGAAGTTCCAAGATATTATACTTGGAACAAGTCAACAAAGAAATGGGCCAGAAGGAAGCAAGGAGCCGAAGTTCCCGGACAACCTGGCATAGTGCTGCGGATGTGTTAGCGCGTGTATACACTGTACACCCTAACCAAGCCGAATGCTTCTACCTCAGATTGTTGCTTCACACAATCCGAGGACCGACGTCATTCGCAGCATTGAGGACCATCGATGGAGAGGAATGTGAGACCTACAGAGAAGCATGCCAAAGACTTGGCTTGCTTGAAGATGATCAGCAATGGGACAGAACTCTCGCAGAAGCAGCTACGACAAGTTTCGCTGCTCAACTGCGAAGTCTCTTCGGCATCATTTTGACCGTCTGTAAACCGTCAAATCCTCGAGCACTCTGGGAGAAGTACAAAGAGGCTCTGAGTGAAGATGTACTCAGGGAATGTCGCAGAGGGTTACCCTCTGCAGACATCGGTTACTCTCCCGAGATATTCAACCGAGCGTTGATACTGCTTGAGGATACGTGCGTGTCGATGAACGGTCAAACTCTCAGAGACCTAGGTTTGACGCCGCCAATACGCGGAGATGACCAGGCACTCGAGAGCGATGTTCTCCGAGAGAGGTCCTATGATGCCGATCAGCTGACTACATATGTAGAGTCTAACAGACCTCTTCTTACGGAGGATCAAGAGTTGGTCTACCGTGCTGTTCTGGACACGATATCCAGTGGCAGAGGTGGGCTACTCTTTCTCGACGCTCCGGGTGGAACAGGGAAAACGTTCCTCATCAATCTCCTACTTGCCGAGATTCGCAGACAAGGAGGAATCGCAGTAGCGGTGGCATCCTCGGGGATTGCCTCAACACTGCTAGAAGGAGGCCGAACTGCTCATTCAGCCTTCAAGCTTCCTCTGGATATTGCTCATGTAGAGCACCCAGTGTGTGGGATAAGCAAAGGCACAGGGAAAGCCAAGGTGCTACAAGAAACCAAACTCATAGTTTGGGACGAATGCACCATGGCGCATAAGAAGTGCCTGGAAGCCCTTGACAACACACTGCGAGACATCCGAGAAAGCGACACGCTAATGGGTGGGGCCGTCGTGCTACTGGCAGGCGACTTTCGTCAGACTCTGCCAGTAATTCCGCGATCGACTCCAGCAGATGAGCTGAACGCTTGCCTTAAAGCTTCTCCTCTCTGGAGACATGTTCGATCGCTGAATCTCACGACGAACATGCGAGTCCACCTCCTTGGCGATGAGACTGCCCGAAACTTTGCGCAACAGCTGTTGCTTCTTGGCGAAGGCAGAATTCCGGTTGAACCAAGTTCTGGCTGGATTACCTTCCCTCCAGACTTCTGCAATATGGTTCAATCGGTGGGAGAACTGATCGAAAAGGTCTTCCCAAACATTGCCACCAACTTCAGCAATGGGGACTGGATTTGCGAGCGAGCAATTCTGGCACCCAAAAATGAGCAAGTGGATTCTATCAATGCTCAGATTTTAAACAGCCTACCTGGACCGGTATCAACGTACACGTCCTTTGATACCATGGTTCAGCGTGAACAGGCTGTTTACTTCCCCACTGAGTTCTTGAATTCACTCCAGCCCAATGGGATACCACCTCATAGACTTGATCTGAAGGTTGGTTTGCCAATCATGCTCCTTCGTAACATCAACCCACCGAGGATGTGCAATGGTACAAGGCTTTGCATCAGGGATCTCATGCCAAACGTCATAGTAGCGACCATATTGGCGGGGAAGTTCAAAGGCGAAGTGGTTCATGTTCCACGAATCCCTTTCGTCCCCTCCGATATGCTTTTTGAGTTCAGGCGAGTGCAGTTTCCGGTCAGGCCTGCACTTGCTATGACGATCAACAAAGCGCAAGGACAGTCTCTACGAACAGTAGGAGTAGACCTGGAAACTCCCTGTTTTTCGCATGGTCAACTGTACGTGGCGTGTTCGAGGGTCGGGAGTCCGGCGAACCTGTACATATATGCGCCCGAAGGGAGCACGGCTAACGTAGTGTATCCCAGGGCGCTAACATAATTGCATGCTGTAGTATAGTACAGTATTTATTTGTTGCATGCCATTCTATTGGAAAATCCAAAAAAATTGGAAAATACAAAATCCAAAAAAATGGCAAAACGAAAACCCAAAAAAACGGCGGCCAGCGGCGGTCAGGGCAGGTGGGTGGGACAAACAAGAAGCTGGACAGATCCAGTAGAGCTTCCCTCCTTACTGATGAGTTCCGGGGAAAGCCTAGGACCTGTTTAGCCAAACCGTCTGAGGGTAGGAACGAAACGGTACATCCTCTTCTTGAGGAACGAAATGGAAGGACGACTATCGGCATCGGCTGCCTCTGTTGAGGACAACCATCGGTTGCCTCTGTTGAGGACAACCATCGTACCAACCATCTGTTGCCTCTGTTAGGACAACCATCGGTACAACCATCGGTTGCCTCTCTTGAGGACAACCATCGGTACAACCATCGGTTGCCTTTTTTGAGGACAACCATCGGTGCAACCATCGGTTGCCTCCGTTGAGGACAACCATCGGTTGCCTCTCTTGAGGAAAACCATCGGTACAACCATCGGTTGCCTCCGTTGAGGACAACCATCGGTTGCCTCTGTTGAGGACAACCATCGGTACAACCATCGGTTGCCTCTGTTGAGGACATTCATCGGCACAACCATCGGTTGCCTCTCTGAGGACAACCATCGGTTGCCTCTGTTGAGGACAACCATCGGTACAACCATCAGTTGCCTCCGTTGAGGACAACCATCGGTACAACCATCGGTTGCCTCCGTTGAGGACAACCATCGGTACAACCATCGGTTGCCTCTGTTGAGGATAACCATCGGTACAACCATCGGTTGCCTCCGTTGAGGACAACCATCGGCACAACCATCGGTTGCCTCTCTGAGGACAACCATCGGTACAACCATCGGTTGCCTCTGTTGAGGACAACCATCGGCACAATCATCGGTTGCCTCTCTGAGGACAACCATCGGTACAACCATCGGTTGCCTCCGTTGAGGACAACCATCGGTACAACCATCGGTTGCCTTTTTTGAGGACAACCATCGGTGCAACCATCGGTTGCCTCCGTTGAGGACAACCATCGGTTGCCTCTCTTGAGGAAAACCATCGGTACAACCATCGGTTGCCTCCGTTGAGGACAACCATCGGTTGCCTCTGTTGAGGACAACCATCGGTACAACCATCGGTTGCCTCTGTTGAGGACATTCATCGGCACAACCATCGGTTGCCTCTCTGAGGACAACCATCGGTTGCCTCTGTTGAGGACAACCATCGGTACAACCATCAGTTGCCTCCGTTGAGGACAACCATCGGTACAACCATCGGTTGCCTCCGTTGAGGACAACCATCGGTACAACCATCGGTTGCCTCTGTTGAGGATAACCATCGGTACAACCATCGGTTGCCTCCGTTGAGGACAACCATCGGCACAACCATCGGTTGCCTCTCTGAGGACAACCATCGGTACAACCATCGGTTGCCTCTGTTGAGGACAACCATCGGCACAATCATCGGTTGCCTCTCTGAGGACAACCATCGGTACAACCATCGGTTGCCTCCGTTGAGGACAACCATCGGTACAACCATCGGTTGCCTCTGTTGAGGATAACAATCGGTACAACCATCGGTTGCCTCCGTTGAGGACAACCATCGGCACAACCATCGGTTGCCTCTCTTGAGGACAACCATCGGCACAACCACCGGTTGCCTCTCTGAGGACAACCATCGGTTGCCTCTGTTGAGAACAACCATCGGTACAACCATCGGTTGCCTCTGTTGAGGACAACCATCGGTACAACCATCGGTTGCCTCTGTTGAGGACAACCATCGGTTGCCTCTGTTGAAAACAACCACAATCAAAGAGCCAAAGTTGTTTTCTCTTCTTGAGGAATATAACTTCGTTTTTTTACCGAAGTGTATGTGATGCCGGGCGGAGGCGGTTATGCCAGCTACCGGTTGATGGGTTTTAAAAGCAGTGTCCGAGCAAGCAGTTGATTTTGAGATTTGTGCTTGCCCGGGCATACTCGCTATGCTAAATCGGAAAATCCACACCTGAGTGCGCAAAAACGGCGATAAAGGGCTTTAACGCAGAATGGTAGCAGCAGGTGGGGGGGGGGGGGGGAGGATCTACACCGCTGTGAGTTTACTCTCCCAGCTTCCTGAGCAATCCCAACTAGCTCTACTTGGAACAGGGCTCTCATACTTTGCACTACCCGGTCAGAGACACCCGTCACTCGCGGCATACCAAGCCTTACCGCTCCACTATCTGTTGGAGTGCCAACTGCTTTAGCAGGACCAAAAGGATTCCAATGGCAGGTATTGCGTTACACAACAAAGGAAGGAGCAGTGACGTTTTTTTGACAAGCATAACTTCAACCATATCTATCGTCAAAAAGCTTGAATGTTAAAAGATTCTATGACGTGATTTGTTGTGTATGCTGATCTGCAAATAGCGGCCGGTCTCGGTCGGCGGTCAAAAATCGACAAAATCGATAAAAGTAATGGACGATTTCAAAAACTAATATTGTATTCGTAATCAGCATGCTCGATTACCCCCCTGTGCAAACTCCCAGCCCCGCAGGTCAAACTTTGCAAAGCAATCGATAAAATCGATAAAAGTAATGGATGAATCCAAAAACTAATATTGTATTTGTAATCAGCATGCTCGATTACCCCCCTGTGCAAACTCCCAGCCCCGCAGGTCAAACTTTGCAAAGCAATCGATAAAATCGATAAAAGTAATGGATGAATCCAAAAACTAATATTGTATTTGTAATCAGCATGCTCGATTACCCCCCTGTGCAAACTCCCAGCCCCGCAGGTCAAACTTTGCAAAACAATCGATAAAATCGATAAAAGTAATGGATGAATCCAAAAACTAATATTGTATTTGTAATCAGCATGCTCGATTACCCCCCTGGGCAAACTCCCAGCCCCGCAGGTCAAACTTTGCAAAGCAATCGATAAAATCGATAAAAGTAATGGATGAATCCAAAAACTAATATTGTATTTGTAATCAGCATGCTCGATTATCCCCCTGTGCAAACTCCCAGCCCCGCAGGTCAAACTTTGCAAAGCAATCGATAAAATCGATGAAAGTAATGGATGAATCCAAAAACTAATAGTGTATTCGTAATCAGCATGCTCGATTACCCCCCTGTGCAAATTCCCAGCCCCGCAGGTGAGTTGCGTGGCGTCGAATAGTCAGTCAACAAGGCGACCAATCAGAGCCCGCCACCGCCCGACCCCGCCCCCGCGGGGTATATAAGGCGGCGGGCTCTGAGGTCACCTCATTGCAAGAGTTGTCGGTGTGATGGACGGGATCAAGGTAAAAATAGTGGATCTCTTCGCGTGTATCGAGAAGATCGATGGAGATTTTCTTATCCTGAACGAGGATAGAGTCTACAAGATTCTACGAGACGGACGTCCGAAGAAGCCGAAAGTACTAGGAAGCCGGCAGGTTCATCTTGAGGAGACGCGCACGCCGCCCGCTAAGAGGCGGTAAGTTTTTTCGAAGTTCTATTGATTGTCTAACTAATTTCCGATTTCCAGCCACTCGCCTGCTCCACCGAGGGCACCGAAGCCACCAAAGCCCACTTCGTCTACTGCAACTCAGTCGGAAACTAGCATCGGCGCAACGACGGAGGAGGACGTCGAGCGAATCGCTCGGGCTGTCGCAGCTATTATGAAAAAAGAGAAATCAACCAAGGATGAAAACACTGACACGACCATTGATGTTGATTGAGTTTCTACAACTTGGCAAGTTGCAAATGTTAATAAATGATGTGTTGCTAATGTGTGAGAAAGACCAACAGTTTGAATGAAAATGAATGAAAGTTTGAATGTATAGTGGGGGCTCTGCGTGGGGACCTCCGAATCGATGAGGCCCATTTGAGCCGAAGTTGTACTCCTCTTCTTGAGGAATACAACTTCGGCTTTTTTTACCGAAGTGTATGTGGCGCCGGGCGGAGCCGGGTAAGCCAGCTATAAATAATGTGTTGCTAATGTGTGAGAAAGACCAACAATTTGAATGAAATATACAGTGGGGGCTCTGCGTGGGGACCTCCAAATCGATGAGGCCCATTTGAGCCGAAGTTGTACTCCTCTTCTTGAGGAATACAACTTCGGCTTTTTTTACCGAAGTGTATGTGGCGCCGGGCGGAGCCGGGTAAGCCAGCTAGTAACTACTATTTATTCTGAATAATGACTAATAACTATTTATTCGGAATAATAGCTAATCTGTATAAGAACCGAATATGGGAGACGGTCTTTTCGCACTGGCGGTCTCCAGCGTCTCCCTGATTTTGACTTGTCTCAACATGTAATGCACGCCGCAAATCTTTCCTCCCCCTGTTTTGCTTAGGCAAAAGCCGCCGCAGGGTGTGTCGCGCGCGGCGGCGGTCCTGTGGGGAAAGCATTACGGTCGTGCGAAACGTCACACACCCCCAAATTATTCTCCGAGCATTATTCTAAAAATTGGCCAACATAATCCCAAATTTCTGCAAGCGGACCGCAAGAAATCAGCAAACTAATTTTCCGGTGCCAGCTTGCCCAAAAATCGCATGGCCGCCTGCCCCCGGCAATTATCTGAAGGTCATCCCTATCATGTCTTAGGGCCGCATGCACTAACATCTCCGCGGGGAGGGTATCGCAGCTCAAAAGAAAGCTTTATATTTCGAAACTCCAGATACCTGAATTTCACGTTGCGTACCTATACGTAAGTACTCCTACTATCTTTCACTATGAACATGTTTAACAGGAGCGAGTAGCTGTACGAACCGCATTTTCCAGCTTTTGTATGATCCCTGATGATCCCCTGCGCTTTTCTCTAAAATCACTTTTCTTTCTCCGAAGTTAACGAAAAACCTTTAAAGTTGTGCAGATTATCTAACCCGACAGTGCTAAGCATGTTGCTGATAAGAACAAATGATGTTTTGAAGTCATGAAATTTTCGATGATCCACAGGTCGAAATTTGAGGTTTATCAAAAAAAATTCGACTTTTCAAAAACTCATTTGTTCTCATCAGCAACATGCTTAGCACTGTTGTGTTAGATGTTCAGTACAACTTTGGAAGGTTTTCGTTAACTTCGGAGAAAGAAAAATGACTTTAAAGAAAAGCGCAGGGGATCATCAGGGATCATACAATAGCTGGAAAATGCGGTTCGTATAGCTTCTCGCTCCTCTTCAATGTTCATAGTAAAGGGTAGTGGGAATACTTACGGATAGGTACACAACGTGAAATCCAGGTATCTGGAGTTTCGAAATATGAAGCTTTCTTTTGAGCTGCGAGCCCCCCTCCAGCAGGGAGATTAGTGCGTGCGGCCCTTAGTATTTTTGATTAAACCAAAAAATCCAAAGAGTAAAAACCAAGTAAAAAGTAGGAAACTTGTTGAGCCTTTTCCCCTACGAATCAATCAGAGCCATAAAGCCTTGAAAAGTTTTTTTCTGCGAAATGTTCTGTTTTTAGCATAGTTTCAGACTGTCATTCGGATGTTTGAAACAATGCGGTGATACTAAGAACTTGCTTCTCTTATGTATGTACTGCAAAGCACAGATGTTACACAACCTCGAGCTACTCGTGACTTTCCGAGCAGCGACCAAGAGAGGGCGAAACCACCGCACACTCGCGGATTTTGCGTTGAACTGTAATGTTCTTTCACATGTTCAACCTCGAATACCAGTGATTTTCAAACAGTCCTACTAACAAGGAAACGAAAGCCGCTGTTTTTGAATACAAAGTTTCTACTTTACTGTGATGCTTATTTCCAAACTTATCCCAAGTAATCCTTTATAACTGAATCTTCAGTATTTCTCATAAGTGTGATTTTACCGTCAAAAAAGCTGAAAACAATTTGTGAAAAGTTGTGTAGTGGAATCAGCGTGCGCGAAAACCCTAGTAAGACGATTTTTCAGATTTTTTAAAAACTTTTGTCTGATGGCATATTTCGCAAAAGTTCCACAAGCTGAAAGTTCTTACAGTGATCCTACAGTAACAAAGAGCGATCGGTGATTCGCTCGATACTGTAAATCTAAGTTGAAGTCTCCTCTACAGAATGGCACTTGATTGGTAAAAAAGACCCATTGGGAAGAGAGATATTGACGATTGAAAAGTGTGTACTTACTTTTGGGACACCCTGTATGGTCGCGGATGCCTAACTTTTGAAAAGAAGCTTTATTGAGGCAATGCAAAGCTTAAAAACACAAAAGAACTCGAGACTAAATCTGCATTAACTTTTGAGGCTATCGCACTAGCCACAACACCACATCTTAGCGGCGGTTTTGACATTTCACTACATCTTCTTTGGCGCGGAAATCCTTCATAACTTTTTTTTCCTAGAAACGATTAGCAAAAACGAAAGTCAGATTCGAAATCAGCGCTCCAAGACGAGTGTAATGGTATGCATCTCATCTCAAAAGGCCACTAAGACACTAAGTATCGTTCCCTTGTAAGAGACAAAAAAGCTGTTGCAAAGAGAACACCAAGTCGTTCGCTTTACAACAAATACTTTATGTAATTGTAGCCACTACGAGAAAGAGTGTTTAGCGCAAAATTCCAGAATTTTTGTCTTGGAAGCCATTAGTTTGAGAAAGCAGAAATCGGCACAGGCGGCTTGCGTAGCTGGCTACATATCGTTATAGGGTTAAAAAGTAAAGCGGATATCGTTTATTCGGCGTTCAAGGTTTGGGGGAAAATTGCAAATCTTATTGTGGTAAATACGTATCAAAGATCGCCATTTGCTTCTTGCAGAATTAAATTCTTGGAAGTGCTAAAGTTTTCAAAAACCTTCTGATTACGCAAGGCACACAGAAGGCTAACGAGGAAAACATGTTTAGTGGAAGTGAACTTTTTTAATAGAGTGTTTACCATAATGGACAGCATAGAACGCCGATTCCGAATCTGCCTTCTTTGTCTGTGGAACATTTATATACGAGGAGTTATGAGCTTTTATTAGAGCAAAAATTCAACGTGCAAATGGGACAAATAACAGTCGTAATAGTTTTTTTCTTGCGCATTAATAAAACTGTGATAATAACAGCACTTTATTCGATAAATATCTTTTGATAAGAAAATGTATCACAGTTGCTTTGTTTAAAGACTAGTAAGACTTTAGCAACTCATTTTATCCTAAGTGCACAGTAAATTTTTGGCTTTAAAAAACGCTTAAAACTCCGTGTCCACAAATGCTCACAGATAAGGATGGGACCTCAGCGTTCTATGCTCTTCCATAACTCCACAATTCATCTAAAAAAGGCCATTTCGTTCAAACATGCTTCTCTTGCTAGTTAGCAGCTTTTGACGGGGATTCTTCAGTCATAATTTTTGTTTGTAAATATGACATAAACACTGGTTCAAACACACGGTAGCAAATCAAGGAGAGGAAAAGAGAACATGAAATTTTTGCTTTCTTATTTGCAGGACGTGGCTGATGGCACGTTCAAATTCTCCTTCCGCTCCTTCCCCCTCTTGCCACAGACGCAGCAAAGCGAAGTTGTGCTAAGTCTACTATTGGCAAAGTTGTTGATACTTCCTACAACTATTGTTCGAAAAAAGATTTAATTATGAAACCACTGATTTTAAATAGCAACTGAATTTTGCGTAGTTTCCAGTACTATGCTCCAACTCAATGTATATGCATGAAAATGCTGTCATCAAACACGGTAATTCTTTGATTGCGACTGAGACTGGATAATAGCTTGTTTAGATTGTCAAAATGAGGTACCGCCGAGGGACAATTCACATCTAGCAAAGGTTTTTTAGTTATAACAGCAATGCGTGGATGACAACAGAATTAAGAGGGCATAGCGAGAAGATAAATCGTTTTCTGTCACGCTCAATTCGATCATTTAATGTCCATATGAGGTGACAAGGTGACAGAACATGGCAGGTACATGCATTACCACATAGTGGCTGCAAGTCTTCTCCAAATCGGTGAAATGTCAGAAAATAGTAATAAACTAACAATAAGTTGGTTTTGCTAAAAATCGCATGACTTCAAAGTGGATCACTTGTATATTAGGTTCTGAGTTTTGTTTATCTTGAAAATCAATTACTACAAGTCTTTATGAAAATAAACTTTACGGGATCTTACAAAATTAATGCAAATAGGAAAACTTTGACAACTTGGTATGTATACTAGTCTGTCCTTCTAGCATCACTGACGAAGATGTTATAGCACCGACGAAGATGTTATAGCGCAACTGATGAGATTTTTTTAAAATAAAGACATCTGATTCGAGAAACGTAAGCTACTCTAAGATATAATAGGATAGCACAAACTCAGTCGTTGTGCGACTGAGAGTCCGTCGATCAGCACCGTCAACTTGTTCGCACATAACAAAATCCTTCAAAAAATACAAGATACAAAATATTTCTCATCATTCTTGGCATCAGGGGTGATGAGGCGTCAAATTTCTTTCTTAAGTGTTTTCTTGTCTCATCTCTTTTAGTGGGAGCACTTTCCTTTACTTTTCAGACATTTCTGTTCTGAACCTACCACTCCGGCGACCCACCCTGACATCTGACCTAAGCTTGAGTCTGTTTTCCAGTCTTTATCAAATGGAAGAACTAAGCGAAACAATAAGCTAACAGATTTTACAACCTCGAACTATGAAACATTCTCAAACACAAATTGCAAATAATTTGAAGCATAGAAGTACCTTGATCATCCGTGCTCTGTTTAGATGCACAACAACTACTTTGTATGATTTATACAAACGGCGTTTGAAATTTAGCTTCAAGAACCCTTGTTTTTCTCTGTTTAGATGAGCACCGCCAATATAGATGACGGGTTTGAAGCCAAAGTTCAATCTTCTTCAAAACAGCGCACACTTCAAATGAAAAACTTTTAACCATGCATCCCTTTTTCTGTAAACAGCCCATCAATAAAACACACAACATACAGCTAACAATAAGCATTTTCAAATTTCAAGATACCACTCCAAATTGGCATTGTAGAAATCGAGTAAAAAAAGCTCGCTCACCTTGAAGTTTTCAAATGAAACCTAAATCAGGAAAGAGTAGCCGCTTATTCTTGATAACTATGACGAGATCCGAGAGCTGCAATGTACCGCGCCTTGGAACTACTCAGGGGGAATCACACTGGGATCATTATAATATCTTCAACGCGTTGTATTGTTACAGTACCAACACCACGAATACACCTGCGCCATTTCGAATAAAGATTTATACAGTAACTTTTGCAAGCTTGCACAAGGCCCAGCACGAGATGGGCAAATGACAGGCTAGAAATCGTTTTGGGTGAAAAAAAAGCAAAGGGGAAGTCGTTTTTGCGTGGTCCGGGACGAAACCCCAGAAAAAATTGATAGTTCGTGCTCTCTGCTATCTTAACATGTTATGTGCCTTTACAGGCGAACACTGGAGTTCGCGCGCGTCAAACGCGTCCTCGCTATTTGGCGCACGCGCGACGTCGCTCGAACGATGCTATCTGTAACAGCATATATGACTAATTCTCAATAACTATATGGCACAAAATTTCGTAAACAAACGGAGAGAGGCTAGTGAAAACAAAGTATGAAAAAACATGAAAAACTTATGTGAGCGGAACGAGTGATAAGCATTTTTTCCGAAAATTCTGCAAAACTGGTAAATGAAGATGTGAATTCAAATAACTAGTCTGCAACGCACAGATGCCGATATGGTATGAAACTTGCTACATACATGCACAAGAGGCCTGCGCTTAACTAGGGAGTTTCATTGAAAAATTATGTGACTGAAGGTTGTGGCAATCTTTTTTCTGAGATTTTCCCATTATCAAGAAAATGGAAAAATGGCTCGTTTGCAGCGCAGAGAAAACGAAATTGCGCGATTGGTGTTTATATGCGCAGTAGGACTAAGGAACAATGTATGAAAAATTATGAAAAACCTATGTGAATGAAGAGAGCGCCCAACTTTTTTCCAAATTAGGTGGGCAATTGCCCACCTAATGCCCACTGAGGTGGGCAAAACGTTCAGTTCACATAATTTTTTCACAATTTTTACATAAATTTCTTCTACACCTGAAGCTTACTCTATGGTAGAATCTTGGTAGTTCTAAAACTCCTCCTCTCCTCTTTACTATAGTCAAAATAAGATTAGCGGCACCCTTTTTTACAGAGGAAAGCGCGCCACAATCGATCGATATGCGCGGGAACGGCGTCACTCAGTCTTGTAACAAGTTTCTCATGTTCTTCCTTGTATTATCTTGTAAGACAGCTATTTTGAAGTCGTTTTTTTGGTTTTGATGTTTTGTTTTCTTTTTAAATGTCAGTTGATAGTTTATTTTTTGGTAAAGTATTTACAAGGGAAGCGTGTACTAGGCTGTTGCATAAGTTCTGTCCGATTTGAATTTTTGAGTTTAAAATGTCATAACTTCTTTCAGAGTCAACTTTTTTCCAAGGTCTTAGTTTCTATGTGTTGAGCAGTCCCTTGGCTAAAAAATGCATATTGAGATCTGCGCAAATCTTTGTTAAGGAAGAACCAAGAATGCAAAAACTTCGCCGCGTTTTTCTTCGAATCTGTCTTTTTTGACATGGTAACGCTCCCTTATGAAAATTGATAGGCATCTTTTCTAATAATGGATGGATAGAGAAATTTTCGTAGATTATTATGCAACATAAAAGAGCCCATAGGGTTTGCGCTGCCGAGAGATTTTCTTGACCGAACAAAAAATTAGCCACATTTTGACCTCGCTTCAGCACATGTGTGCATGCCTATTTATGGACTACGAACGTTTTACAACTGACGTGAGCGCCGAAAAGGAATTGGTGGATGGGCCCTGCTAGCTCTTGCTTTGCCCTAGCACCTCCAACTTTGAGCTTGTCGATTACTTCTATTCGCAGAAAGTTATTGCTTGTAAAACATCTATACCAAAGATTTATGTTCGAGGATAAATTTCATTAGCAAGACGTATTCTTCATGGGACCGAACTTCTGCATATACTAGCATTCCATACCCTTATTCCGAAGCCAATGAAAGAACCTAACTTGAAGGGCGCATTGTGGAGATATCCTCGCAAGGACATATTTCTAGGGATAGAACGTACCTCGGCCACTTAGAGATTTTAGGCCTGTGATCTCCGTACACTAAGAATTTTATTGAATTCTGGTATGCTTTAGAAAGCGCAAGGAAAGCACTTTTCAATGATACCAACCGTATCGAATTAGAGATGAAATTCTCTTAGAACAGCTGCTTCAAACATGAGGCAAAAAAATCGGACAGAACTTATGCAACAGCCTAGTATAGTCGAAGTTTCCTTTTCAGATGAGACCGATAATTCTATGGGTTGTTTCATACTGCAGTCGCTGCAGCTGCTGCAAAAGATATCGATCGATTGACTGCCGTTGCTGCAGCGACTGCAGTATGAAACAACCCTATGGAGAGTAATGCACGATGATTCCAAATCTGCCTTCATTATCTGCCAAGCGCCTCTGGACGAAGAGTTATGCGCATTTTTTCGGGTCGGAAAATTGAATGCAAAATTGGAGCAAAATCGCCCAAATTTGCTGAAATGGTCCGGTGTCGAGTATCAGAGCAGTTTAAGCAAGAGTACGTTTTGTCTAGTATGATAATTCTTGCTTAGTATTGCTTTATCTGAGCGCTAGAAAGATCGTAACAATTGTTTTTACCTAAATTCTGCACCCTTTTTTCGTTCCAAAAAATGGTCATTGCTCGGCGTCCACAGGCGCTTGGCAGATAATGAAGGCAGATTTGGCTGCGTTCATACTGATCCCGAAGTCCGGGAACAATTCCAGCACTTCGCTTGAAATGAGCGCTGTGCTGGAACCGTTCCCGGACTTCGGGAACGGTATGAGCGCAGCCTTTGGAGCCACCGCGCATTGCTCTTCAAAGTGGTATGAGTCCCATTTAGAAACGGCACTTCGATTAGACACGCTTTCCTTGTTAGCACCGCAGGCTTCGCCCAAAAGCGCTCGAAAGCGCCCACACTTTTATTTCTCTTCATATTTTTCATCCCTCTTAACATACTTTCCGCTTGCATGTTAACGTGGTGGCCTTTAGGCTAGCGTGGACGTGTGAAGTGAGGAAGGTGAAGAGAGAATAGAATAATTCCAGCGCTTTTGGGCGCTTTTGAGCAACGTTTGGCCGGTGCCTGCGTTGCACAAGCACAACTCATTTTTGGGCTCAAAGACGTATTCGTAAAAAATCTTGGGGTCAGAAGGGAATTCGTTTTGAAAAACCGCTTTTGCCCAGCGCGTGCCGGGCCTGAGCTTGCATTGGCGCATTTTATAGATACAACCAAGAATCCATCGGGGTTTTGAGAGTTCACCATTGATTCCCAAAAAGATGTCGTTCATATAGTCGCTCTCTTCTGTGCAAATTTTATTAGTGAAAAATATTAGCACATCACATTTTTTCCAAAATAAATTAGACCCCTTGTTTCATTTTCTTTTGCACTATCATGAAGAGTTAATTGCGGTAAATATTTAATATTTTATTGTAATTTAATACAAAATACAAGATGAGAAGTACTACACTGCTGCCTTCGAAATCGAAAAGATGATGTAAAAGCCGCCTATGATTCTACTAAGCCTGCCACTTGACCAGCTGATTCTTTGGATTTTTTGAGTCGTTCATTTTCAGGGGGGCAGTAACAATGTGGATCGTATGGTGAACACCTTGTCATGAATTCGATTGAATGATATTGGTCCTTGAAGATGCAGGAGAAAACCTGAACTAGTCGCTTGTTCTTGGTAGTGCTTCTTCTGGCGCAGGCAACATGAGTGGGTTTCTGAAAACAAGAAAACGTGATCATATTTACTGAAGCAGTATGCTGAAGAAAAGGAAAGCCGATTTTGTCCTGCTTTTTGTAAGTAAGATCCCCTTCAATTTGGGTTGCCTGTTTAAGGAGATATAAATCTACATAACACCAGAAAAGAAAATTGGACTTCAGGTCACGACATGTTTTCCTAATGATGGACTGTTATTTTAGACTCTTCGTACCACTTCGTCCTCAAGTCCATGTTTTCAAAAAAAATAATAATTGATTACAATTACTCGTCTTAAAATACTTGTCATCCGTAACTGCATGTTTACTAGGCCCTCTACCAAAATAGGCTTTACAGTTCAGAGCTTGTAAAAAAGTGAACAATTGATGAAAGCAACAAAGTTTATGCAGTTCGCCTGTAGCCTCCCCCCCCCCCCCTCGTTGATTCTAATCAACAATACTACAATATCAGTGGGTTATCGATCATAGTGAATGTCACAGAGTGAGAGCCAAATACATAGGATTAGACACTTGCTATGTCAAACCATGTTTTCAGCCAAAAAACTGACTTGAATGTTATTCTTCCACTTTTAGCTCTAGCACTCACTCTTGATAAATTGAGTCAAAAGTACGCTTTGCAAGTATTTCATCAGGGCACAATTACCCTAATTTCACGCGTACAAGGCGCACCTTTTTCGATTTTTCAATTCAGTCCCTCAGCCGCTTCACTGTATTTTGCAAAGCGATCCTTATGCCGCACGATTCTCTCAAGCAATATACAGCACCGCATAGGCTTCTTTGGTTGCAAAGTCCTTTGGCGTGTTTGAGCTGATCGATTTTGGAAAAAAATCCCCCGCGCCTTGTACGCGTGAAATTAGGGTACTTGAAAGAGGCAACAAACTTTAACTTTAGGCAAACAAACGAACAGTCCTTTCTAATTAGGGCTCGGCACACTTGGCTTACAAGCAAGCTGGATATCGTTTTTGGGACAAAAAGCAAAAGGAGGTTTTGTTTTTGTGGCCGAAAAGACGAAAAATTTGCAACGTTTTTTTCTTAGTCGACGTTTCGTTTTTTTTTTGAAGGTTTTTAGGGATTATGGCCTAGAGTCAAAGGGGACTTCGTAAAAATTCGTCAAAGTCAAGGGGAACTTCGTTTTTTTTGCATTTTCATCGTCACCTCGTGCCGAGCCCTGTACCTAATGTGATAGGTTCGTTTATAATTGAGGCACTTTTCTGTGACTCAAGTTTGAAACGAGATAACTCTTCTCAATAAAAAAAAACTTTCGGAGCATTATAGATAATATTTCAAGCCGTAAGTCTTCGGCTATACAACACATGCTTTGGTACAATTGTATTTACTATGAGAACGATTTTTTGAGGGAATAGTGGCAGAAATTTTTTGTGGATATCTTTTAACTGAGAGGGCATTGCTTACTCTCAAAAGAATCAGAATAGTCCCGACTTTGCTTATATCATAGACAATGGTCAGATGAGAAGTGGACGGAAGTTTGGACTTTACGCTTTCTTGCGGAGAGATAATGCAAAAAATCTATTCACTCAATTGCTGTTTTAGAGAAGTCAAGAAACTGCCCTGTTTGAGTTTCCCTAATTCTTCTTCTCTAAAAAACGAGGAAACCGTACCAGGTTTCAATCACTAGTTGTACTAAATTCACTCCAGCTTTGAGAAACTTATGTAATCGCTTTTTGCCCAAATTTCTTACACACGAAGAACAATCTTCCCGCGACCACCTTAATTCAAGGAGAAAATTATTGGATATGCCTTCTCGAAAATCAATCTTGGTAGAAATTTCGTAGCAAAGGCTTCGTAACGATTGAGCTTATTCAAAAAAAAACTGATTTGACGTCATTTCTAGATATAACAGAGTGAAAAAAGAGGAATTACAAATTTTAATATCTTATCATTGTAACAAGCAGCTTTGGCTTGAACAGAGCTTTGCAAACAAAAGCATATAAACTGGAAAAAGAAGGCTTTCAGCTATCGCGAAGCGAGAAAAGAAGACCTACATACGTCAAGAACTAGTGCTCAACAGAAAAGATTTGAAAAATGTGCATTAAATTATGAGTCAACCTGTAATACAGGGTGTCTCAAAAAAATATGTATACACTGTTTAATCGTTAATATCTCTTTTCCTAAGGAGTCTTTTGTCTACGTCCAAGCACCTTTATAGATCTGGCTTCAAATTATTGTTAGACAAAACAGTATGGAGCAAATCGCTCTTCATTGTTATAAAATTACGGAATTTCAAGAAGGGGTTGTGAGCCATAAGGGCCCTATTCTCCCTCAGAAAGCAAATCAAACGACCCGAAAACTTTCATACTAGGTCAACTCAAGCCGCTAAAACTAAATATGATGTTTTCACTTTACCGCAATGCTTCCTTCCTAGTTACTAGGTAAACCGCTAGTTGTTTTCACAATGCTTCCTAAAATCTTGAATACACCATTTGAAAAGCTTTGCAAACTCACAAAAGGTTGAATAATAAAATTGGCGAGCGTGGAAACCCTGGTACACCCGAATTTTTTGGAAACTAAATTTTTGAAACACAGTTTATCCGCAATGACGCGCTAAGCTGAAAGTTTTTACCATGATCTTACAGTAATAAAGAGCGACCGGTGATTTGCTTCATAATGCAAATCTAAGTTGAAGCCAGCCCTACAAAATGGTTTCTGAAGGAGGGCAAAAGCTCTTGAGAAAAGAGATATTAGCGTGCAAACAGTGTATACATACTTAGGGACACCTTGTATATGTATGGGCTTCCGAAATACTTTCGCTTTTTTTGAACGGCTGGAACAATCGCAAAACAAAGATTTGCGGAAGGCCTTGCCGGCATTAGATACATCTTTTCATTCTCTTTTAGAAAATCAAATTCTTTCACAGATCAACCAACAAGCTTTTAGGAAATCAACAAAAATATGACCCTGGTATTTGATAGGGTCAAATTCCGCTATTTTTCTAAATTTCTGTACTGATTCTCCGTCCGAGTAACATTTAAAGCAGAGTAGGATAGAGCAAACCATATAGAATACACAACATTTTTCCCCTCTACAGCTTGCTTTCCAAAATTTTTGAAATTTCAAATTTCATACTTAGTCAACACAAACCTCATAAAACCTCAACAAGCAAGAAAGTCGAATGTCATTCAATTAGCTTTTTTCTCCTCTTTCTAGTGGGTTTTCTATTCGCAATGTTTCGGAAAAATAGTCAAGTAACTCAAATCAAACATAATTCGAATTTTTGAACGCGCTTCAGGCTGTACACACGAAAAATTCTAATTTGATAATCTCCAAGTTTCCTCTTTCCTGAACCTCGGCATTGTTAGTATGTTGAGTTAGTATGTAAGTAAGCCTTCCGAGGTTAGTAGGTCTTTATTAGTGGCGGCCTAACGTTTCGAACAAGTCGTCTTCTTCAGAGGCCTTCTCCACCGTCGGCGCGCGGATGTTAGTCTATTGATATCTGTCAATCTATTGATACTAGTGGCATCGAAGGACGGCCGCCCTAACATCCGCGCGCCGACGGTGGAGAAGGCCTCTGAAGAAGACGACTTGTTCGAAACGTTAGGCCGCCACTAATAAAGACCTACTAACCTCGGAAGGCTTACTTACATACTAACTCAACATCTAATTTGATAGTTTGAATCCGTGCTTTTTTGAAATGTGATGAACCTTATTTTTGGAAATCGTAAACTTATATGTATGATTTGGTGGTGTTTGACAAGTTTTTGGCTATGATACAACTGGTAACGTTTTGTGAAAGAATTATAACGAGCTGGCGAGCGTGGGAAGCAGAAGAAAAAACGCTGCATCCTGTTAGTTTTTCGAAAAAATTCAGAAGACTACCAAACTTGACCATGGCAGAATGACGGTTGTCAGACTTTGGTAATTTTTGAATGCTTATTCATGCTTTGCTTTAGAAGCACGTTTTGAAAGAGAATGGAATTTTGCATCGAATGCTACCAACATCTACTAAAAATCTTGGATTTTCCGTTTGTGGCAGCCGTTCAAAAACAACGACAATACTTTTGGGATGATTTAATACACTATATTTGATTAAACCGAAGTTCCCACATAATTCGCAACTTTCTTCTTTTACGATAATCTTGCAAGACAGAGAAAATATTACGAACAAAGCGTATACTTTCTGA
Organism: Cylicocyclus nassatus; assembly: GCA_958299035.1. Classification (NCBI taxonomy): domain Eukaryota; kingdom Metazoa; phylum Nematoda; class Chromadorea; order Rhabditida; family Strongylidae; genus Cylicocyclus; species Cylicocyclus nassatus. The sequence continues at coordinate 100,331,898 of CATQJL010000001.1, read as the reverse complement.
GGGCACCTTGACTGCTATTTATTAAGCTTTGAATGCAGAGATGAAATTGTGAAAAAAACTACTTCATTTTTGGAATTTTGAAGCAACCCGTTGAGAATTTCAAAACTGTGTCATAAAATCAAAACAGCCAGTAACCTAGGCTTTTCGGTCCACTTTTTTTAGCTGAGCGAATTTCGCGCTGATCGAGCTCTTTTAGAAAAGTCATGATTTTCGAGAAAAAATCCAAAAAATCAGTTCCTTGAAAAAATTGCTTATTTGACGCCCAAAAAGATGTGCACACTGTTTGATTGTTAATAACTCTCTTGCTTTCATGGTTTTTGCCAAGCTTAAGGCACCATTCTTTAGAGCGAGGCTTAACTTAAATCTTATATATAAAGCTGAATGTCTGTTTGTCTGCCTGTATGTATGTTTTTTTGTGTGTACGTATGTTCCAAATAAAAAATTCCATTTCTGAACCGATCCGGACCAAACTTGGCACACATACACTTCGGGCCCCGGCAGGTACCATAGGCTACTTTTCGTCATCGATCGATATCGATTTTATCGTTTTTTTTGCATAATTTGAGCTACAGGGCTGGGAGTTGGTACAGGGGGTAATCGAGCATGCTGATTACGAATAAAATAATGACAGAGCCGGGCGGAGCCGGGTAAGCCATCTAGTTTACAATATGGAGCGACTACTCAGCAACTTTTCTTTATCATAGGATTACGGTAGAATTTCGACAAGGATTTCAAGCCATTGAAAGCGGTATTTTGCCTCAGAAAGAAAGCCAAACAAGCCAGAAACTCTTGATCTGGGTTAATCGAAGTTGCTGATTCTGAATATAAAAGTTGCACATCAGTACACTGTTTCTTTCATGAGTTCAGATTTAGGGTAACAACTGATTTTCCAATGTTTGTCAAAAATGTGAATACACCATCAAGAAAGCTCGAAAAACTGGTGGAAAGTTATGTAGTGAAATCAGCAAGCCTGAAAACCTTGCTACACAAATTTTTGGATTTTTTCGTTTTACTTCATCAAAAGGCTTGTTCCACAGTGACGCTGTATGCTGAAAGTTCATACTGTAATCCTACAGTAATGAAGAGTGATTGGTGATTCGCTCCTTACTGTAGATCTAAGCCTATCCTCGCTCTACAGAATGGTACCTCAAGCTCGGCAAAGGACAGAAAGCAAGGGAGATATCAACGATCAAACCGTGCACATCTCTTTGGGACACTCTGTATTAGACTGAACCGAAAGTCCTGTCGCTTTGATTTTGAAAAACTTGTAACTGCTTCCTAAGTGAAAGTATTGACTTGAAAAATCTTATTAGAAAAAAAGCTCATCTACTTTCCTACAACCTCTTTGCGGCTTTTTGACATCGAGTAACTTCAGATATAAAAAATAGAAAAGACCATTGGAACTACCCATTTTCAAAAAGTCGTGAAAACGAAAGGCTGCAGAAAAATCTAAAGCATGTTTCATCAAGTTTCCGTGTGTTGCTTTTTCTAACAGTTACAAGTTTGTTCTAATCGAGCTTTTCTACTAAAAAGGAAAGGTTTTCGAACGCGAAAAAGTGAAGAAAAAAATCATTTCTGCCTGTTAAATTAGTATGTGAAAGAGAGGTGGAAGCGATCATAGAAAATTATTGTCTGACGGCATGCTCCAACATGGGAACTCTGATGAAGTAAAATAGGGAAGGGAAGGGGGATGTGTAAAAGGGCACCTGCTTAGGAAAGAGGAATGACACCGTTTTTAGCTCTTTGAAAATCTTGAAGAGAATTCAGTACAAAGGTCTGGCTCTATCGGGAGCTCTACGAATTGAATTAGAGGAAGGGTGAAAGGGGGAAGAGGAGGGGGGGAACCGTCTGACGAGCATTAGCACCGTGATCGTGAATATTCTTGGGGAATGGATCGGTGCGTCCGCATGCACTGCCTAAGGCAGCTTCAGGCAGGGAAAAGGAATGGGCATCATGGTACTTAGCTCTCCCGTCCTAAAAAGTTCCAGACGAAGGAAGTTGTTTCTGGTCAGAAAATCTACTGAAAAGAGATGTTCAACCTGTATCTAGTAGAGACATTTGAATAGAGAGCGCGAAAAGTGACGACCGAATCACTGGATATCTGCTTAAGAGGCGGTTTTTTTTTGTTGAGGGGAAGGGACTTTGAGCACCGTAGCCGTGAAAAGATTCAAGGAATTGACCTTGTTGCGGTTTTATGCATTGGTTGCAGCCTTCAGTAGAGGAGAAGAAATACGCATCGTTTCAGCGCCCCCATTTGAGAAAGTTTAACGCTCTAACAGCCGCTTTGAGCAGGGAAATGGAGTGGGGACCGTGGAATCAACGCTCTCATTCAAAAAGACAAGAGATCTAAGAAGATTTCGGGCTTCAACATGATAACCCGGAGATAAATTAGGGAGCGAAGATGATGGAGGATGTAAAACCAGACTGGAAGGTATTTTAAAAAAATAATGAGCACATTGGCTACCAGAGCATTTGGGGAATGAATTTGCCTGAGTTGCTTTTCATAAAAAGGAGCACGTCCAATGCCTAGGTGCATCGACAGAGATGCAACACGCAAATCTGTTGGCCTCATTGGTATGCAACACAGAAAGGCCCCTGGTCCATTATGGGACAACTAGATAACGGTCTGGAAGAAAAGGTGTGTGCATAATGACCAGGCGTTAGTTAAATTTAGGCTTGTCTTGTCTTCGACGAAGTGGGTAGTGGTGAGCGCTGTTGTTGGATCAACTTCGGGGAAAAAATTTGGTTTGGCTTCTACCTATGGAGCTTTAGAGAATGCACACATTGGTCACGAACACCCTGAGAATATTTTGATTTTGAGTTTCGACGCAACCAAAGGCTAAAAAGCTGCGAACGTTTTCCTGTTATTAGTTTTAAGGGAGAAGAAGTGAGCATCTTAACAAAAGGATCCTTCAGTGGAGGACGGAGGAGACTGTAACTCACACATTTATCTGGGGAATTCAAGAAGGAGGGAACTTTGGTAGAATTGCCGGCAAACTTTGGGAGAAAAAAACTTTGAAACTTTAATTTGCAAAAGCTGCGGAGGGGGGGGGGTGAAGTTGTAAACACACTTTGGCTAGATCAGCTTCGTTAATGGAGAATTAGTGGGTACCGTATACTCGGACTCACCCTCACCTAGCGAGGGTGAGAAGACGTCGGCTACATTGATTTTTGAGATATTTGGAGAAGAAATCCACGGCGATATGAGAATGGAAGGGTAAAAGGCTCTGTGTAATCGCGAGAGTAGCTGAGTTCGCGGCCATTGCACACGCAGGAGCCCGCAAGGCCTAAAGCCAGTTAAAGGCACCGCACACTCTAAGTTGTAGGCTTGAGCTTTTAGCAACGTGAAATTATAGGATTCCCATCAAGTCAATGCCCAAGTCGCGACGCAAAGCGTCGCTTCGGAAGTGAGAAAGTTGCTCCAGAATGACGAAGAGACACGAAGACTCTTAGGCGGCACCGTCCCCTTTAGTAATGCCCGCCATCTGTGCGCGCCCATCCAGTCACCGTTTCGAAAAGCCTGCCTGCGGGTTTTTCCTAAAAAAAGCATTGTTTGGGTTTTTGCGAATTCCGAATCAGGAGGATGAGAAGGGCCCAGAGCGACAAAAACATGGAAGTCGAGATTCTAGGTGGACGTTGCCCTCAAACAATCTCGTACTTCACAAAATCGTTTTACGTAATTGGAAGCTGACATCTGAAAGCAGAAAACCGTAAAGCAGAAAGATAAATGAGAAGGTGCAACGTGCTTGTAATGGCCACAAACTCATCGACTCTTGCAATCACGCATAGCTCCATAGAAGCAGGCATCCAGAAAGAGAGATAGTGAAAATAAAGCATTTACCTGAAGAGTTCTGAAAGAGGAAGTTTTGGAAGATCTGTTAAAACAATCTAGGGTTGACATGGGAACGTTGAAGAGGGAACAGGGAGAGGAGAGGAGTGGTGCCTTGTAAATTTCTGTTTGGGTGAGAGATTTCCACTAAAGAAAATGTGACACTTTAGCCAGAAGAATTTTGCGACCATATCTCGTACCAAGACATAGGAATTTTAAGTTATAGAAGTAGGGAAAGAGAGAGATTGGGCGCTGTGGGGCAGTTAACAAAACATTTGTGGAGGAGGGAATGATGATTATTTGGCGAGCTCGAGGGAAGAGTTGTAAAGCTTTATGCGGATTTTGAGGAGTAGAAAGTTGCGGCGTTTTTATATCGAATCCACGGCTCTTATCTAAAAGGTTTTGTAAGAGATGACTTTGGGGCTTGGCTACATAAACCTTGTAGAAATGATCGTCTCTGACATACAAAAAGCAAGGATAAAAGTAAGGGAGGAAAAGTGGGCAGCATGGAATTTAAGATGATTGGTACAGGTTTGGACGACAAGACTTTGAACGGCAGATAATTAAAGTAGCTGTGTCAATCGACTGTCATTAACAAAGGAGGTTCGCTTGGTTGTGGCGACGCGTTGGTTCCAAAAATCCACTTTTTAGAGTGCATGAATGGCAAAACCAGGTGCCCCCTCTGACGGCGTGAGGGGTCGTTGTGGGAACCTGATGTTTATTAGCACTGCGACATGCTGTCGGTGTGAGGGATATCACAAACTCGTTCAAGAAAGTGCAAGAATGGCTTGCGCGTACAGGTTTAGGGGCACTTTTCTAAGCGAGGATTGCATGCTATGCGCTCAGATCTGCTCGTTTCTCGTGTTTGGTGTGCAAGCAACCTTCCATATAAAAGTTTCGAGATGTTCGATTAAGCCGAGCCACTGCCTTTAGAACGCTGATCTCAAATATAACATCTATATCTTCGTTTTCCTACAGGAAGGGCTTATTCGTATTAATAGCTTGCTTACCCGGCTCCGCTCGGTCTTGTCAAAAGGGTTAAGACTTTATGAACGATGGCATGTGCCAGCCGCCAGCTGGGTACCGTACGCGGTGCGCTGATCGCTCCGCCCCCTTGTTAATTAGCCTAGGAATGCATTGCAGCCATTGGAAAACTCTCTAATATTTCGCTCATGCTTCTTCAGTTGGTTGCAATTTGGATAACAGTAGATTGAAATTTCTATTAATTTAAAAATCAGTTTTCAGATCTTTTTTTCATTACAAATTAGTTCGCAAGCTCTTTTCAATGTATTTCAGTCATTTGTTCCTAGTAGGTTTGCCCAAATTGATTTTTTATTGTAAGTATGAGGAAATTCTTTTATGCCCTTGATAAAGTGTTTTTTATCACACTGTTACTATATTGAATATTATTGTGCACCCTCAGTTTAGTTCAAGAAGATCAGCTTATCGAGAAAAATTACTATCATTGCTGAAATGACCATATATTTTTTCGAACCTGCTTTGAATAACAAAATTCTTTTATTTTGCTTCCAAAATGCTATCCTCGATATAACAATCGAAATTGCGAGTGAACTAGCCGTAAGAGTGAGGTCACTCAGACAATCAAGCCTGAGGTGTTTTAGATTGATTTCACATTTCAAAGTTGGATCAGGAATCACTCGGTCATTCATAGGTAAATCAGCCAATCTCTTGAATTTCACGGTCAACACATCAGCTGTTCATTGACTGGCAAAAAAAAACAAGAAATCAAAACACAAGATTCTGTAATTAGTCAAGCCTCACCCCAGCTTGCAACAGGCTTATAGCTCACTATCAGAAGTTGCTTTCACTTTACTAGGGAACATGGCCATGAACCAGTGCTAGAGCTGCACTGCAAAGAACTCGTCCATCTTGCGATAGGCGGGGCTAACGGTGCGCACCTTATTGACACACGCGTGCCTGAGCGCGCTCTATCTTTCATAAAGTCCGCCACCTGTCAAAACACTGCCATAAATGTCCCATCCCTATCCCTGTACAGTCTTTCCATGTGCCCACTTCCACACTTCATTTCCCGTTCCCTGTGTTGTTTTCGAAATCACCTTGCCCACTTACCACCTCCGTGCCAACTCCCAGCCCTTCAGCTCAAATTTTGAAAAAATATCGATAAAATCGATAAAAGTAATCGATAATTCTGAAAACTAATATTGTATTCGGAATCGCCATGCTCACTTACCTTTCTTTGCCAACTCGCAGCCCCGCAGCTCAAATTTATCAAAAAAATCGATAAAATCGATATCAATTGATGACGAAAAGTAGCCTATGACACCCGCCCGGCCCCGAAGTGTATGTGTGCCAAGTTTGGTCCGGATCGGTTCAGAAATGGAATTTTCTATTCGAAACATACGTACAACACATACAGACAGACAGACACACATTCAGCTTTATACATAAAATAACTAACAACATGCTCATTTACCCATTACGCCAAGTTCCAGGTAGCTCAAATTTTTCAAAAAATTGATAAAATTGATAAAAATGATGAATAGCTCCAAAAACTTATATAGTATTCGTAATCAGCATGCTCACTTACCCTCTTGTGTCAATTCCCAGCCCCATAGCTCGAACTTTGCAAAAAATCGATAAAAATCGATAAAATCGATATCAATTGATGACGAAAAGTAGCCTATGACACCCACCGGGGCCCGATGTGTAGTGTGCCAAGTTTGTTCAAATCGTTTTAGAAACAAAAATTTCTATTCCTCACATACCTACAGACAGGCATGCAGACAGACATACATACACACATTCAGCTTTATATATAAGATAATGGATGTTTGCTCTAGACGTGGATGGACAGTGTGGATGGACAACACTCGAAAACGTTCAGATGATATATTAAATTAAACCTACAGTGCTTATTAGGTGCATTGCGTGAGCCTGCATACTTTAGTGTGAAAACTATCATGATTCTGCTACTAGAAAACATGACATTAAAAAAGCTCAACCTTTTTCAGAAGAGCGCATCGCAGATATAGAAGGTATGTCGGACATCAGCGTTTGAAGCTTCATTTATGGGTATACATCACCTTCCGAATCGCCACTTTGACCAAGCGAACTTCCCTTGTAAGAGAGCCAATGACCTCACTTACGAAATCAGTGTGTAGTTTATTTTAACTCACTGAACCAGTGGCCGCACTCAGCGAAATTAGTGGGCAGGCTAACTCATTAACTCCTGTTGATGAAAAATGCCACAAGAATGAAATCTGCCTTGCTCTTCCCTGATTTCAGCTGCATGATACTTTGTTACTCTTTTTGACATATATTAATAATATCGTCTGAAAACTCTACTTTTGTACAGTACGGCCGCCGAAATGCGCGCCTTCAAACACAAAGTTTGGGCAATCTGATAGGAAACAAAAGGACTTAGAAACTTTGATCTAATAATGCTGAGGTATCATTGCCCAGAGATGAAGAATGGAGCATTGTAGACTACAAATCGTTGATGCAAACTTCTCGCGTGGCGACGAAGAAAGTGTTGTCAAGACCTGCCCAGCGCTGGAGTTGATGATAGTATAGAGAGTGGGGGGAGCGGAGGAGCCACTCCAAAAAATTGAAGCAGTCCCAGGCTAACCTCTTGAAGGGAACTTTGTACACTTTGGAGAAAACCCGTGAAAGAAAGATATTTAAGTCTTCAGAAAGTTGTGGCGGAGTAAAATAAGCATTTTGACTAGGACAGCTTTGCGAAAGAAAATGCCACCTATCTACATATTACTAAAACTCTTAAAACCCTATCAGAAAAACCTTGGAGAAAGGATTGATTTCAGCTTGGGAAAGCCGAGAGAGTTTGTGGTTCGCATATGTGAACTGGGCTAGATAATATGAGGCAGGAATTGTTGGGCCAAACTGCACTGCGTTTGCGGCGTACTCAGGGGCTCGCACCGTGCGGGCGGCCAGCGACGAACTTACAATCGCTCGTCGGTGTGTGCGATTGTACGGTCGTCAAGGGCCGCCAGCACGGTTAACGTGGGGCGCCCTCACGGTTTCTAATGCTCGCGGCTTGCGCGGGGAAGGTCGGCCGCTCGCTTGCTGCTGGAGTAGGTTTATACGGGGTATTTTGACCTTTTTCTTGGGTATGTTGATCATTTCCACATTTTGGAACATAGATTAATGCCTGCAGCACTATCCAAACTTTTTATGGAAAAGCCCACACCATCACTCTTAGTAACTGTAGCCTCGCACAGGTTCATTACAGCTTTGCGATGAGGAAACTTGATAACAAGATATGTCGAGGCTTAGCCAGCCTAATTGCTGCGTCGTATCTCACGTAGGTACCATTTACGCTCACAGTGTATGAAAACAATGAGCCGAAGATAGAAGTCACTTTTGGCCGCTTGCACGGCAAAGATATTGCCGGCCGATAAGACGTACGCATTGCTGGTCGCTCGCTCGAGCAATCGTATTGCAGGCCGTTTGCATGATAGCATTGCTTGCCACTAGGACGACACTTCAGCTGTTTGCCGCACGCATGGAAGCTTTAGGCTTATGTCGACCGCCTGTACGCGAGCCCTTATAGAAAGACCGCTCGCACGGCGCGAATCCCTGAGTAAGCTGCGAAGTTTGGCTCAACCCAACGTGTGCATAGACAATGACCATCTTTGCATCGAAAACTGAGGAGCACGTCGTCGAACTCAAATGGTTTGATTGATTGTGAGTCGCAGACAATTTGAATCTACTTCGCTCTCCAACCTGCACACACGGTCGCGTGGGTCACTAGTTTAAGATTCAAATATTCGAAACATTGTGGAAGTCATCTAAACATTCGAATCATCGAGGACGTGGAAGGAGTGCATATATGAACATTCGAATATTGAAGACCATTTATTTGAATATTCGATGTCTAAAGAAAACTTCAGCTGTTCTACATTGGATGTAAGTATGTCCCCAATCGGTCAATCATACATATGAATAATTCAGTGGCGGTCCCAGGATTAGGACGGGGGGGGGGGGGGCAAAAAATTTTTTCAAATGAAGGTGCGTGGCGTTAGCCACGCACTCTGATAAAATCTTTGAGGTGCTTCTCAAAATTTTTGCGGGCCCAAAACCACTAAAGCCCCCGAAAATATTTACAAAGCTGATTTGAATTTTCAAAAAATTTTAAAAATTATTTTAATCATTTAAAAGATTGAACAAGTCAATTGCACATTTTTATAACCCAAGTAAGTGAATTTCAAAAATTTCGCAAACTTCAAAAATTCAAAACCCATTGACCCCCCCCCCTCGGTCTGCCGCTGGAATATGACAGAATGGCTATCAAGGTCACCCTTTAAGTCAATCGCGAGTCATGCCAGAGCATAGTGAGGACGTGTCTTACGCATAATTCATTCCGAGGGGTGTACCATTTTCTGGAACTCGCGTCTGCAATAGTTGAAATGCTATATCATGCGCAAATACCTCCAAGCTTTAAATTGGGTGAAAAAGCAATGCCGTCGGCACTTCAGCGGATCACTGGTCCTCAAAAAGCTTGCATAAGCATGTGAAAGATTAGCAGTCATTTGAAGCAGCACGTATTGGTAGCATTCATTCTTTCATTCCGATTTCTCCATTGCCTTGCCAGCCTAACCACCGCCCGCATGTCAAAATACCTGAAAGGCACCGTCCACCCGGTTTTCGACTTTCCATTTTTTTCGTTTCAGGGCCTTTTCATGTCCCTGATTCCGAATATGAAGTCGAAAATGCGCGAAAATCTCGACAATCCCCGTTCCGGAGAACCCACAACCGGCTTTCCGGAACGGTGATTGGATGGGCGCACACAAATAGGCGGGCATGGATGGGGGAGGGCGGGCATGGATAGGGGTCCTCATGCATCTTCGCTATTCCGAAGCGATTTTCTCGCTTCCGAGGCGGCATTTTGCGCCGCGACTTGGGCATTGGATTGGTAGGAGGTCCTACTATTTTATGCTGCCAAAAGCTCAACACCCTCAACTTGGGGTGGACGGTGCCTTTAAGATACGTTAACGCAGCGCATGGCTGGAACAAGGCGGTCGCGAGAACCTGAGCCTTTTGACTTGTGGCGACAGCCTGTATGTCAGTCACCATACTCAAATCAACTGCCTTTATAGTCAGCAGGCGTTAAAAAACTAGAGTCAAAATGTTACAAAGTTCATGGAGTAATAATAGTAAAAGGAAAGAAAATAATTTAAGTAGGCCTGTAGGCTGAACATTAATTATTTTGAACCTGAGTGAAAGTTGTGAAAGTCCTTACAACAAAAGTACAAACCTCAGAAATACAGCTACACTTTGTGTAAACTCAATTACAACAGAAACCGTTACAGCGAATGATAATTTCCGACAAGTATTAGGTTAGCGGCTAATATACAAATAATTTCATGACTTTTCTTTTTCTGGATTTAGATGCGCACAAAAGTATTATATAGACAAGGATGCGTCAACTCTGCTGCAATCACTGTTTCTATTACTGTAGGCTTTCTCGTGCTCTCCCAGTGCTAGTCTTAGAACTCACGCGATGCTGACCATTACGAAAAAAGCACAAATAACTACCCATTCCAAAAGCTTTTCTTTGTTGAATTTGCAGCATTGGGAGGAACTTTCGTGAGAAAGAATAAATGCGGACTCACGGTTATTAAGGTCATCAAGGCTTAGTAGCCGTCTTGGAGGACAATGAATACTTTGAACTACATGAACCCTGACAAAGCGACAATAACCCAGTCATCGTTACTTCTTGCTAGGTATAATTATCAGTTACAAATCTAGGTCGAACATAGCTCTTTGCAGAAAACTGCAACAAAGAAAAAACTAGCAATGTCTGAGCCGCTAGATAATTCGAATTATTCGAATAGTCGAATATTCGAACTGGTGTGATTACTCGAATATTCAAATAGTCGGACACACGACCATATCTAAGTAAATATTCGATTATTTGAATAGTCGAGTATTCTATTAGGTTGTTACATAAGATTTGTTACACTTAAATTCTAACGGCGATAAGTCATGCACCTCATATTCTTTACAAGGCTCTAGGATACCGTTCGATAGAGCAAAGCAAGCTCTACTAGATAGTGTGCAAAAGTTTGTACCAACTTCGGCCCACAGTAACCTTGCATCCAAAGTCTGACTCGCAGTGAAGGCTCAAAAATTGCGAGAAATTCATATCTTCGTTCAGAAAAATCCTACGAATCTCCAACTTGCTCATAAAAATTGCCCACTATATCAGACACTCATATGTGCCGTTCCTGTATTTTTTCTTCATCTAGGAAATTTTTTTAGTTTTTACAAAAACGAAGCTATGCTGTTTTAATCCATGTAGCTGTATACTACAGGATCTTAGAAGTATAAACGTAAATTCTCAGCTTTCCGAAAGCCTTAGTTTTCGTAGATTACCTAATTTAGCATTACACACCCGAATGAGAGAAGCTAAATTTGGTAATTTTCGAAAACTAGAGCTTCTAGAGAACTGAAAATTTACGGTTATACTTTTAAGGGCTTGTAGTATACAGTTACATGAATAGAAACAACATAGCTTCGTTTTTGTAAAAACTTTGAAAAATTCCTTTTCTCGATTTCTAGATGAGGAAAAAAATACAGCAACAGCAGCATATGAGTGTTTGATAAAGTGAGCAATTTTTATGAGCAAGTTGGAGATTCGTAGGATTTTTTCTGAAGAAAGATATGAATTTTTCGCATTTTTTAAGCCTTCACTGCGAGTCAGACTTTGGATGCAAAGTTACGGTGGGCCGGAGTTGGTACAAACTTTTGCACACTATCTAGTAGAGCTTGCTTTGCTCTATCGAATGGTACCCTGCAGCCTCTTAAAATTATGAAGTTCACGACTTATCGCCGTAAGAAATCAAAGTAAAGTGTAACAAGACTTATGTAACAACCTAATACTTGCCTTATTTATTCGAATATTCGTACATTCGAATTCTGAAATGTAGCGTTGTTCGAATATTCAAATTCGAATAATCTGAAAGAACACAAATCTAATATCCTTTCGTTTGAATGTTTTCGGAAGCCGCTTATTCGATATTCGTTCGTTCGTCGTTCCGGTCGTTTCAACTATACTTTCTATTAATCACATTCATGGCCTTTCGGTTTTTTTTTAAGGAAAACAAAAGTCCGCAAGCTTTCTCCTTGGAGTCTCCCACCTTACCGCTCGCCCTGACATATTTAGTCGCTAGATTAAAGAGCAGAAAATGCTTGTTCCAAATCTATCTTCTTTATCTGCGAAAAGCTTTTAAAAAAAGAATTATGAGCTTCCAATAGAGAGATAAAATTACTGGTTCAAATCAAATGGGCCAGAAATTATCATAATACTTATTCTAGAATGGAGCAATGATAATTATCTTAGACTTTATTCGATAAATGCTCTCGAATAAGAAAATATATCAACTAAGTTGCTTTAGCAAAGGAGAGGGAGATTTTAGCAACCCATTTCATCGTAAAGGCAGTTTTTCTTTTTTGTCTCAATAAACGCTCATAACCAGGGTCAAGCAAGGGGTGTGGCACACGATCGCTGGTTACGACCCCCCCCCCCCTGATTGCTGTCATAATAAGACCCCCCCCCCTAAACTATACACTTAAGATAGCATTACTTGAAGGCCCTGTCAAACATAATGGGCAACATATCCATAATTAGTATGTCAATGCATAACCCCTGTAGACAAAGTGTGAGCGAATTCTGGTCAAATTCCAACATGGTTGACTTTGTTTCAAAGGTGAATTATCTATCCGTTTTTGCACTCAAGACGAAGCACTACTCCTTCTTTGTCCATCTCAGGAATCCCGCTTCAGAAGACCTCCAAACTGTGGAATTAGAAGCCAACCATAATCTCGTTTTTCCCATTTTTCGCTTTTGATCGCTGTGCTTTCACCAAATATTATTCAATGCTAAGAAGACGGATCAGGCTCCAAACATTCCTATGGAATCTACAAGGTTTAGGCTATCGATTCATATAAATACTGTCCGCTAAAAATGTTTTTTTGATATAGTTAATGGGGTGCGGCACACCCCCTTAAAAGCTGCGGCGGCCGCGAATATCATGTTATCACTATTATCAGATTATCCAACTACGACCCCCTCCCCTTTTGACTCCTCAATACACCCACCAGGTGTGGCGTGCCGCACCCCACGCTTGATTCTGCTCATAACCTCTTGTTCACAAACGTTCCGCATATAAAGAAGGCAGATTTGTAGTTAGCGTTTTCGGCTCTCCAGTTGATTTAGATCCCATCTATATAGGCCACTTGACAATATGCTTCCCTTGAGTTCTTTAGCAGAAACGTTTGTTAGAGTTAATTTGGTCCAAGCTCTGCTAAATTGTGTCTTCATAGGCGTCCGCGTTGAGTACAAGAGCATGCCGGAGGATGAACTACATTGAATTGAAGTAAAATTAGCAAATATTGAATTTCTCCGTTAATGGGAAGATGATTCGAAATCAAAGTCAAGATATTAACGCACGAACAAGAAATCTTAACTACAAGGATCTTGGAAGCGTCTGGACCTCCTCTAAAAATCCACAAATAAATAACCAAAATGAGTGGTCTATTACAAGACTTTCTGCCGCATATACCATTATGTGAACTTTGGAAGATAGATAATTTCTCTACTTGCGATCCTAGAGTATCGCTCAATGTCTGCTTCTGTCCTTTATATAATGTTGTTATGTCGGTTTCTTCCGAGTTCTTCAAATGTCAGTGGTATAACGGCATTTGGTACGTGGTAGGTTATTTTTATTTTCGAACTTTCTGTGGCTAAATTTTGAAAAAAAAAACGTTGAAACTAGCTGAGCATGAAGAGGCATTTATGGTCTTTTTTGCAGATTATGTTTTTTATTTAATTTTAGGCCTCTCAGGGTGACGGAAGCGTCGATTAGGCGAAGACGAATAAAGCTACCACTATAACAGATCTAGTATAATTCAGAAAAACTGAAAATCATTATACAGTGCTGGACATAATTATAGGGACACTCTAGAGATCGTCGTAATTTTCGTTCTTGTCAATGAATCTGTCTGAAACTTTGCTATGTTGTGCGCATGTCAACCTACCATGACCCTCAAAACGGCTTCCAGTCTTGTTGAGTTTGAAAGGAGAAAAACGAAAAAATTTGAAAAAGCCCTCTTTGAAAGCTGGACATAATTATAAGGACACTTGATTTTTTTCAAACACTACTGCATCCCCTGGCTCTAAAATTTTTTTACAGTTATATACCAAGATATGTAACATTTGCAACACTTACGACCTGTTATCCTTTCCAAAGAGAAATAATTACTGCATTTTTTACTTTCAAAAGCATCAAAAGTGAATGTGCTTTAATAAAAAGCTGGTTTGTGGAGTTTTCAAGCTCTTGTTCATTCCAAATGATAATCATGTAATCTACTGACCCTTCTGGATAGATGAGGTGAACAGCGTTTTCGTAAACTCTGCGTAATTGCGCTGATTTTGACACACAGACTCCAAGCTTACCATTGGGTTGACGCACTTTTGCACCACAAAACTCGATTTTCAAGCAACAGAAAATACTGTAATGTAGCCATTACGACAGCCATACAGCAATGAACTCGTGTGCATGACTTGGAAAAAATTTCGAGGTTGAGCACTCTGGTTCAGCCGCAGTTGACATCCACTGAATGGTGAGTGGAGCGCCCTGCACAATCAAAGACAACTCAGATCAGGAGATAAAACCGGAGACGCTTGAAACTCTAATATCTTAGCTAATCTCATTCATCGGGTGAAATATGACACGAAACACAAAGGACAATAAGGAGATCTAGGGTTATATCGAATCTTCTGCTCGCAGGGATTTCTCGTGGAAAGTATTTCAGGTCTAAATCGCATGATTATCATTTGAAACGTACAAGAACTTGAAAACTCCACAAACCAGCTGTTTATTAAAGCACATTCACTTTTGATGCTTTTGAAAGTAAAAAATGCAGTAATTATTTCTGTTTGGAAAGGATAACAGGTCGCAAGTGTTGCAAATGTTACATATCTTGGTATATAACTGTAAAAAAATTTTAGAGCCAGGGGATGCAGTAGTGTTTGAAAAAATCAAGTGTCCTTATAATTACGTCCAGCTTTCGAAGAGGGCTTTTTCAAATTTTTTCGTTTTTCTCCGTTCAAACTCAACAAGACTGGAAGCCGTTTTGAGGGTCATGGTAGGTTGACATGCGCACAACAAGCAAAGTTTCAGACAGATTCATTGACAAGAACGAAAATTACGACGATTTCTAGAGTGTCCCTATAGTTATGTACAGCACTGTATTATTATTGTTGGAGATATTTGAGACGCAAGTAGGCATTTTTTGTTTCCTATCGATCCCAAATGAGTACTGTATTTTGGACGACTGACAGTGAGTAAATACTTCAAAGGAATGGATGTGGTTACAACTTACTTACCGGGCGATAACAAGTTTTTGCGTATTCTAATGCAACCATAACCGCGATGTCTTTGTTGGTCACCTTCTTCTTATCGTGGTTGCGCTCGGGGTTGACAGGCCTAAAGTGAGAAAACAGGAAAGAAATGATGGTGCAATTTGGCAAAGCTTACTTATAAACATATGGTATACAGTACGAAGTCTCGAATTCGAATTCATAGTCAATAGAATTTTGTGCACACCTTTTTGCCAATGGCTCATTATCGTCGCAGTATGTCTAGAAAGAGAAAACAATTTTCATTGATGCTGTAGACGCAGCTCTTGCTTGATAGCTAGTTTGAGCTCTGTCATGTAAAACTAACGAGGTTATCGATATTGAGGATTTTCTGGAGTTTTTTCAGTGCAATTCCTTCCCAGCTATTTTCATTAGGCTTACGGCAATTCCATTCTTTGGTCAATATCGGTGAGACCTGAATATGTTTTTTTCGTTAATTGTCACATAAACACAGTTGGATATAAGCTACCGCAACAAGTAAGAATACTGCGCACAAATGCACAAGCATTTCGATCTAGCGACTACTGAACACAATGTTTTTATATTGATAAACAAGTGCAGGCTAGGTTGAGTGCGTAGATTGGCTTGCATTGTGTGAGCCGCAAACGTGCCCGTTCGCACAGCTGTTGTCCCTCTTTGCAACAACTGCAGCCCCGTTTTGTGCAATACATTTTCATTCGCAATTATTTTAGAACTGGCTCAATAGCACTTTGAGAAATGTTCTTTGCTCTCATTCATATGCCTTGCTTATAGAGCTGTTTCACTCAATTTAACAATCTACTTTTGTTAACAAAGAGTATCTGTCGTTTATAGCGCACTTTTGCGGACAGTGTACAATTTGTCCTAAAATGCTCGAAATTTTTTTTGTAAATCTGACAAAGGAACCGTCTCGAGTCGAAGTGGCTTTTCCAGATGAGACCCATACTGCTTTGAAGAGCATTGAAGGCAACGTTTAGGCAGATTTGGACCTATGGGGCTTTCACGTGGAAAGTACTTTTGGGGCTTTAACTAAGGCACTGCCCAAGCGGCAGCTCAAGTAATGCTCTAATGGCTGAAATATTCCCCTCGAAACTGGACCCCGCAACCGTGTTCGCATGGATTCATGGCAGTTTCGCGCCAGGATCCACGCTTTGCGCCATGAATCCATGCGAAACATGGTCGCGAGGTCCAGTTTCCAGGGGAATATCTCAGCCATTACAGCACTACCTGAGTTGCCGCTTGGGCAGTGCCTTAGTTAGAGCCCCAAAAGTACTTTCCACGTAAAAGCCCCATAGGTCCAGATCTGCCTGGACGCTGCCTTTAATCGTTGATTCCAAATCTTCTTTCTAAATCTACCAAGCGCCTCTGGACGCCGAGTTATGCTCGTCTTTCAGGTCAAAAAATTGAACGCAAAACTGAAGCAAAATCGCCCAAATTCGCCTGAATGCTCCATTGTCAAATAACAGAGCTGTTTATGCAATGAATACATTTTATTCAATATGCTAATACTTAACATTGCTTTATCTAAGCGCTGGAATGATTATAACAGTCAATTTTACTTAAATTCTGCATTCATTTTTCGTTCCGAAGAACGGTCATAACTTGGCGTCCAGAGGTTGGAATCACCGTTCAATACCCTTCAAAGCAGTATGGGTCTCATCTGGAAAAACCACTTCGACTCGACACGGTTTCCTTGTGAGCTTGAATTTTCTAAATCTGAGCTTGAATTTTCGTAGAATATGGTTTAACCTACATAAAAATAAATGGACCAACTTGGTCATCATATTGATTTATCATTTGACTTCATACATGGTAAACAAACCTGGAGGCATCGTCCACCCAGATCCTTAACTTCCAAGTTTTTTGTCGTACCGAAGTCTTCTCATGAACAAATATGATATGAGAATCAGCAAAGCTCCGGCAATTCCCGTTCCGGAGAACCCGAACCCGAGAACCGACATTTTGCGCCTCGATCTTTGCCTAGAAAAAGCTTTACTATCGTATGGTTCCGAAAGCTTGATAGAACTTAGGGTGAATGGTGCCTTCATTTCTTCTACCCCTGAAAAAAACTTTCAGAGGCTGGATTTAAGCTGTATTTGTGGGTATTTCTTTGTTTCCTTAATTTTTTTATTGTGTTCTAAGTACCTTCGATTGTTCTAGAGTAGCAGGCCTTGTGCTATGCCATACATTCTGCGCCAGTCAATCTGTCTTCCTTAAGCATCATGTATTTAGAGTGTGCCCCAATCCGAGTCAGGCCGAAATTACAGGGCGGGAATCCGTGTCGCGAGGTTATTACGTCACTTCTGCGTCTAGTTAGTCTGCTCTCTACTCAGTCTCATCGCTTTCTCCGACTGTGCGCATACCAACGCAAATCCCTAGAGCTACAAGCGCGCAAATTCAGCCGACGGTTTGATCCCGATTGGGGCAGACCTTATAGCGGAAGTTGTTGACCAGGATACACTAAATAGGCTTTGAAAGAAGCCATTTTTTGGGATACATCACAACTAACATTATTCGTGAAAAATTTGAAAATTTTTGCTAGATTTTGCAGTAGCTATTAAAGGTACCGTCCACCCAGATTTTAGACCTTAACGTTTTTGTCGATTCAGGGCCTTCTCATGTTTCTGATTCCGAATATGAAGTCGAGAATGCGCGAAAACCCCGACAATTTCCGTTCCGGAGAACCCGCAGGCCGGCTTTCCGGAACGGTTATTGGACGGGCGCGAAAAAGTGGGCGGGCATGGATGAGGAGGGGCGGGCATGGATGAGGGTCCTCGTGCATCTTCGCTATTCCGAAGCGATTTTCTCGCTTCCGAAGCGACAATTTGCGCCGCGGGCATTGGATTGATAGGGGGTCCTACTATTATATGCTGCCAAAAGCTCAACAGCCTCAACTTAGGGTGGACGGTGCCTTTAATGTACAATCGGTCAATGGGTCTCTCATTACAATAAAATTGATCTTGAAATCTTAATCTCGAGTAGTGATGGTTGTAAGAAAACCTATTACGAATTGAACGCTCGTCAAAAATGCTTCCTGCCACATTTAGAGCCATAAGGCGGTCTACAGTTGTTTTGAGTAAACTTTCTACGAGTACTGAGTCAAGTCTAATTTGGGAAGACAAGTTTGGCTTCCTAAATTATGTGGAGCATTTATCGCCATTATTTATGTCTTTCTTTTAATTGAGCTCATTCAAATTGATAGAAGGCCAGTCGCAGTCGCGAAGAGCTTTTATAGAGTTCATAAACTCGCTTTGACCATCATTCTCTTCTCGCTACTTCATCCACAACAACAGCATAACATAAAATGCATTGCCGGCAAAATGTCAAGTTAGATTTTTTTGTCTTTGAATTCTGAATACACTGAAATTTTGCTTTCCAACTCGCGAAGACATTGAGTTCGTGTATCTGGCCGAATGATTTGAAGAAAATGGACCATCAGCCTTGTAACTCAGGCAATCGCAAAATAGTTCCGGAGAAAACTGAAGTTCTAAAACTTCCAAGGGGACACTCTTGGTGGAGCTGATAGGTAGGGCGCGGCCAGATATGACGCGACCCACCCACATGGCCCAAAAGGAACTTTCATCCCGGAAGCTTTAAAAATTCAGTCTTCCTCGGAAGTATTAGGTTGTTACATAAGTCTTGTTACACTTAACTTCTACGGCGATAAGTCAAGCACCTCACATTCTTTACAGCGCTCCAGAATACCATTCGATAGAGCAAAGCAAGCTCTACAAGACAGTATGCAAAAGTTCGCGCCAACTTCGACCCACTATAAGTTTGCATCCAAAATCCGAGTCGTACTAAAGGCTCAAAAATCACGAAAAATTCATATCTTCGCTCAAAAAAATTCTACAAATCTCCAACTTGCTCATAAAAATGCACACTATATCGGACACTCATATGTACCGTTTCTGTATTTTTTCCTCATCTAGAAATCGAGAAAACGAAAATTTTCTTGTTTTTACAAAAACGAAGCTATGCTGTTTCTATTAATGTAGCTGTATACTACAAGCCCTTAGAAGTATAACCGTAAATTTTCAGCTTTCCAGAAGCCCTAATTTTCGAAAATTACCCAATTTAGCTTTGAACACCCGGGCGAAAAAAACTAAGTTCGGTATTTTTCGAAAATTAGGGCTTCTGGAAAGCTGAAAATTTACGGTTATACTTCTAAGGGCTTGTAGTATACAGCTACATAAATAGAAACAGCATAGCTTCGTTTTTGTAAAAACAGGAAAATTTTCGTTTTCTTGATTTCTAGATGAGGAAGAAATACAGGAACGGTGCATATGAGTGTCTGATATAGTGTGCAATTTTTATGAGCAAGTTGGAGATTTGTAGAATTTTTTTGAGCGAAGATATGAATTTTTCGTGATTTTTGAGCCTTTAGTACGACTCGGATTTTGGATGCAAACTTATAGTGGGTCGAAGTTGGCGCGAATCTTTGCATACTGTCTTGTAGAGCTTGCTTTGCTCTATCGAATGGTACCCTGGAACCCTGTAAAAAATGTGAGGTGCTTGACTTATCGCCGTAAGAAGTTAAGTGTAACAAGACTTATGTAACAACCTAATATTTTGCGATTGTCTGAGAAGGACAGCGATTGGCTGACAAAGGCATTAGCTCCGGTCACCCACACATTGGCAACATGCCATGCTGCCCGAAATGCTGAAGCGAGTTCCACTCATTCATCAATTTTCATAGTAAGAAAACTATTTGCAATCTTGACAAAAGGTATCAACATTATCTGGGAGCTTGAATCACTTTAGAGCCTTAGACATAACCAAGCTTTGAGTCGAAGACCTACATGGGTCATGCCTGTAAGTGAGGAACGATCTAGATAACTGTCAATGTAGTTTCGTAACAGCCACTAGTAAACTAGTAAATTCATCAAACAAGTACTACCTCTAACATTTTGACAATAAGATGTGAAGTTTGGGCATTTTCGCGAAAATCAATTCTGCCCATATTTATTGCCTGTTCCGAATTTTGGGATTCCGCAAGTACCAGTAATGCACTTCCTTATTGCTGCCGATGTTTATCTCCCTGCATATCAATTTACGCCCTATTACGGTAGCTGTACGGCGATAACGTGGTCGCTGTGTCAGCGACGCTAAGGTGTCAATAAATATGGGCAGAATTGATTTTCGCGAAAATGCCCAAACTTCACATCTTATTGTCAAAATGTTAGAGGTAGTACTTGTTTGATGAATGATGGTGTAAATCAAGAGACACTAAAGATAGAGGCTTTTAAAAGTTATCTTGTTATAGCAAGTTGACAATTTGTTGAAAAATGCCTAAAAACTTATTGAAAAAAAAAGAAACTGTTAAAGGCAGCGTCCAGGTAAGTCTGGACCTATGGAGATTTTACGTGGAAAGTACTTTTGGGGCGCTAACTAAGCCACTGCCCAACCGGCAGTTCAGGTAGTGCCCTAACGCCTGAGATAGTCCCCTCGAAACTGGATCCCGCGACGTGTTTCGCATGGATTCATGGCGCAAAGCGTGGATCCTGGCGCGAAACTGCCATGAATCCATGCGAATACGTTCGCGGGGGCCAGTTTCGAGGGGAATATCTCAGCCATTAGAGCACTACCTAAGCTGCCGTTTGGGCAGTGCCTCAGTTGGGGCACCAAAAGTACTTTCCACGTAAAAGCCCCATACGTCCAGATCTGCCTGGACGCTGCCTTTAAACGAGATCTGGAAAAATGCAAGGTTTGGTTTGCATTCAAACATCCGTGACCTGACCGGAATAACACCTTAGGAAAGCAACTTTCGCTAATTTCTTTGATGTTCATTCCTACTATCCGTGTGCGCAAGCTTTTACCATCCGAGGTATTCATTCAATTTGTTCAAGCATGTTTCTCTAAAGATAAGATGCATACAACGATTGACCCTAAAAAATGACTCTCTCGATATATCTCTACAACAATGGATTGGAACCTTTTTGTTTTTGTCAAAACCAAGGATTTGGCACTATTTTTATCTCTTCTTTGCAGTTTGGCTAGAAAAGCGGCGAACTCAGCTCTTTCACTCGGACAAAAACTACGAGATTTTTGCTATAGAACCATATATAACTTGTTCACTAAAATTCTCTTTGGAGATATGTTGGTGGCATATGGCACAACCCTAAAAAAGCTGTGGCAACCACACCTTTTTTTGATTGTGCCACATCGTATTAACTTACAATACCGCTCAATGTGCACAATTTCCGTGAATGTCGCGAAATTCCGGGAAGTCCGCGGAAGCTGCGACATTTCCGGAATTCCGCGACATTCAGGATTTTGCGAAATTAGCGCAGAACACCCAACTATGCAGCGCCGTAATTTTGTTGGGAATGAGTATATTCTGAATCCATGAGCTGCAATGCATTCAGCTCGTCAAAGCGAATCTTCGAAATGCAGCATGTCTTTAATGTTCCGTTCCAGTTTTCTCAAGTCTTTCTAAGAAGCTATTTCGCAAGGATGTAACGGAGCGCACGTCACACCTAACAGATTCCAGTAAGTACTATCCGATAGTGCTGTTCCTGTAGATAACAGGGAGCTAGAAAGCTGCTGGAAACTTTTCTTTAACAGAAGTAAAAGAAATGGTAAATTCTGGAAAATGACGTTGTCCCAAATTCTACTCAAACTTCCTTCGGAATGTATATATTCTGAATCAGAAAAAAGCATTGTGTTCAGATCGTCAAGGCGAGTCTACGGTATGCAGCCAGGGCCCGGCACGAGGTGGGCAGATGATAAGCTGGAGATCGTTTTGAAGTCAAAAAGCAAAGGGGATATCGTTTTTGCGGGATCCGGGGCGGAGCCCCGGAAGAAAATTCCAAGTGCAAGCAAAAGAAGGTCGATTCATGCTTACCTTGTACATTTATTTCATTGGGAGATAGTTTTCATAAACCTTAACGCACATCATAATTCGCGCGCGCTACACCGGCTTGCCGCTAATTGCCGCGTGCGCAACGTCGCATGAGCGATGCCGTTAAAGGCAGTGCCCGGCAGATTTTGCACTTCCACCTTTCTGTATATTCTAGGCCTTTTCGCCACGTAGAACCCGAATTTGAGCTTTGAACGGGCTGAAAAGACCGCCGATTTTGGGGCGTTTACATAGTCCCAAAAAAGCACTTCGGACGATGGAAAGTTGGGAGGTTTTCAGACGAAGACCCTGCCGTCTGTTTTTTTGCTTTGGATAGCATGCACAACGAGGGAGAGCGTTCGTGGGGTCCCGCGCCGAACAGACAAGGAAGATGTCTGAGCGCGCGCGCCGGTTTAAGGGCCATTCTCTCGGCCCAGGGAACATCACCCAACCGGACTGCGCCTGGAGGTCGGTGGGGTGACCGGAAACTCCACCACACCTATATCCCCTAGGACCCGAATCTGCCGGGACACTGCCTTCAAAGGCATGATTACATGATCACTTCTCAATGCAGGCGTAACGATATAGCACCAAATTACGTAAGCGAACGAAGAGAGGCTAGTAGAAACAAAGTATGAAATATTATGGAAAACTTATGTGAATGCGATGAGTAATAAGCAGTTTTTTTTTTAAATTTGCAAAACTGGTAAATGAAGATGTGAATTCAAATGGCTCGTTTGCGGCATACATATGATCATACGGTATAAAACTTGGTAGGTACATGAACAAGGGTCTGCAGGGCTTTTAGAAGTTTTACTGAAAAATTATGTGACTGCAGGTTGTGGCAAGCTTTCTGAAAATTCCCCAGTATCAAAAAAATGGAAAAATGGCTCGTTTGCAAAGCAGAGATGACGTATTCGCGCGACATTTGTTGTGTATACGCGCAGTACGACTAGTGAACAAAGCATGTAAAATCATGAAAAACTTATGTGAATGAAAAGCGTGCCCAACTTTTTTCCAAATTAGGTGGGCAATTGCCCACCTGATGCCCACCTGAGGTGGACAAAACTCTCAATTCACATAATTTTTTTCAAAATTTTTACATAAATCTGTTGTACACCTAAAGTTTACTATATGGTGAGATTTTGGTTCCGAAACTCCTCCTCTTGTCTTTGTGAGAGCCCAAGATCGCATCAGCAGCCTAGCTTTCCAAGATTGGAAGCGCGCCCCAGTCAAACGATACGCGCGGGAACGGCGTCTCTCAGTCTATGACTGCATTACTTTGATATTTTTTCATTATTTCATCATTCTTGCTTATTCTTCTTCCTGCTTTCTATCTTGATACAGGTGAGCAGTAATTAGAGGAATTTGAGCAGTTTGGGCGCTTTTGAGCGCTTTTAGGCGAAGTGTGGCCGGTGCTTTCGTTGCACAAGCACAAAGCGTCATTTTTGGGCTCAAGGAGGTATTCGTAAAAACTATTGGGATCAAAGGGGAATTCGGTTGGAAAACACCGTTTGCCCACCTCGTGCCGGACCCTGTATACAGCCTCTCTTCAATACTCCGTTTTCAGTATTTTTGCATTTTTCCGCAAACATTTTCATAAAAGTGTAACGCAATGCCCACACTTAGAAGATTCCGATAAGCACTTTTCGATAGCATTTTTGTCAATTATCTGTCGCTAAGTAGTCGCTGGATTTTTTTCGATGATGATAGGAAGGGATGAATTTTGGAAAAATCCGGCGTCCCAGTTACTACTTGCTATATCCCTAAATTACGAAGCTTTCTCGCCAGGCTAATGTGATCTTCGTAATCAACAGGTCAGATAACCTCTATGAACAAGTTTTTCAAGAAGTTCGGATCAACTGATTTTTTTCCGTTCTATGCTCTGAAGCCGCCGATGGATTTTGATCGGAATGCTGATGATCTTATTGTTAGATCGAAAGGAAACTCAATAGAGGTTTTCGAACGCGCTGTTTGTAAAAATTGTGATCTCTGTGCAGTCTGTTTCAGAAATATGCTGAAGTGACTGTAACTAAACTATAGAAGTTCGTAATTTCACCTGGACCTCTCGCATATTCATTACAATACTTGCTTGTTTTTTTATAACTTCAAGTTACTGGAATCTGCGCTATCAAGCAATACATGTCTCAGACTCCAATTTGTAACATCCAGTTACGAGCCTACGGAATTACATTCTCATGCATTTTGCCCAAAATGTAAAGATCGCATACTTTGTCGACATTCCACCGTAAATTATTTGATTTTAGGAGTTTTCTATTATTCACATCGATTAACACGTTCATTTCAGATATTAATGCCGCTGTACTCATCGTATTTGTAGCCTTAAAGAATGCCGTTGGGTCACAGTTATTGGCTCTAAAGAGGATCGTTGGGTTACAGCTCTTTAATCATCCAAAGTCGGAAGCTTTGTTCTTTAAAATCGTAGAGAGTGCTGAGGCGTAGATGTGTCCATGTCGGTGATGGCCTTCAGGTGCTCGCAGTAGGCGACGGGAGTTCCTGAAATTGAATTACATAGAAATACGCTCTCAATACTTTCTTTTGCTTTCATGCTTATCTTCCTTTTATAGCTTCGGCAAAGAAAAATTCAAAACCCAAAAGTAAAGGTTTTTCACCCTGTACCAGTTCAAAAGTGAATGTAGGCGTGCTTGCGGCTCCGACAAACCCATCTCTGATTGCGGTTTGTAAACAACGCTTTGCTTGTTTGAGGAAAAGCATGCCAGCAACATGCCGGCGGCATACGGCATCATGCTTGCGGCTTTTCTCTGTCCCAAATCATGCGAATATCACATCCAATATCACACTTGACCCGCTTTTAGCTGTGCCGAACCCTGTCATGCTGATATGTTCTGTTCTAAAATTAGAATTCAAAAAAGAAAGCTAAGAATAAGTTTAAGAAGATTTACTCGAGTCTATAAAGGTCACCTGTAAGCTGTCTGCACGTTCAACATTCAAAGACCTTTACTTTTGTTATCAGTCTCAACCAAACTGACAATTGTTGCAGGACAAAAACTAGCAAAATGTGCAAACCAAAGCTTCGCGAATAATATCATAGTCTAGAAAAAAATGAGTAAGCGGCACTATACTTGGGTAATTCGAGAATTTTTCATCGAATGAATGAATATCGAATAAATTCGAAAAGGAAAAATTTCGAATAAACGAATATCGAATAAATTTGGAAAATCAAAAATATCGAATGAATGAATTTCGAATAAATTCGGAAAATCAAAAATATCGAATGAATGAATTTCGAATAAATTCGGAAAGTCAAAAATATCGAATGAATGAATATCGAATATATTCGAGCATTGGAAGTCGAATTTCGAGTAAGTATTCGAATGATTTATCGAATAACTAAAGCAATCACATCTCAAACTTGCCGACATATATGGCTAGAGCCGATTTGATCATAATCAGCCCCCTAGTATCCCCTAGACCAACTCCTAGCTCAAAATTCTCCAAAAATTGCTGAAATCGATAAAATAGATTTCGGTTTTAATCAGCCTCATTTACCCCCTGTACCAACTCCCAAGCTCGTAGCTCGAGATTTTCCAAAAATCGATAAAATTTATAAAGTAAATTTTTATCCATAATCAGCACCCTCACTTACCCCCATGTACCAACTCTTAACCCCGCAGCTCAAGCTTCCCCAAAAATCGATAAAGTCGGTCGGTCGGCATCTAGTCTATACATTATACATCAGCAAAAAGTCATATTTTACCCATTATGGACGATCTAAAAAGCAGTCGATATAAAATTTTATGCTGTGCCCAAAAGATTCTTCTTCAGATTGTTTGAAAGAGACTGATGTACACCAGAATTACCATATTTCTTATCAGCATCAACAATGTAAAAGCAAAGGGCTTGCTCTACTTTCTACATCAATTAGAATCCACATATGATTTTTTTACTGTCGCAAGAGTCGGAAGAATGCGACTCTCCATACAGTTCAAAAATATAACGGTTGCAAAAGATGCATTACCGAGTTTTGCGAACAAAAAAACGCGGACGAAGTGAGCTTGATACTCAGCGATTGGCTTTGCAACAAAGTCGAATAATCTGAATACGGAGTCATTCGAATACGAATTCGAATAAACATTCGAATAAAACATTCGAATAAAATCTATTCGAAACCTCGTTTTTTGGTTAGACGAGTTTTCGGATAATATTCGAAACCTCGTTTTTTGATTATTCGAGTCTTCAAATTTTGTTCGAAACCCTGTTTTTTGATTATTCGAGTTTCGAATATTATTCGAAAATGGAAGAACTCCGCATATCGAATTTCGAATACGAATATATTCGAATGTTTTATTCGAATGATCGAATTTCTATTCGATTCGGACCCAAGTATAAGCGGCACATATTCCTTTTTGTGTCGAAGGCAAAGTTTGATAATGCTAATGAATTCATGTGAAAACAAATCTGTTCTCATTATATTAGGTCGTTCCGAGAGTAATGTCACATCTGGTGGAACAAAGATATTTAATGTAAGAGATCTTGCAAGCATTCGATGCAGCAAATCATCATCTAACTGATCGTTATAAAATCCTTGCAGCAAAGTCAATGAGCTCTCGAAAAATAACTAAAATTTGTGAACTATGCTTTTGAATGATCAAGTTTCACATACTTTTTAAA
Source organism: Cylicocyclus nassatus (assembly GCA_958299035.1). Classification (NCBI taxonomy): domain Eukaryota; kingdom Metazoa; phylum Nematoda; class Chromadorea; order Rhabditida; family Strongylidae; genus Cylicocyclus; species Cylicocyclus nassatus. The sequence goes on along the minus strand of CATQJL010000001.1, from coordinate 100,305,171 downwards.
TTTTTATACCAACCCTCTGAAGCAGTTCAAGTAACATATAGAGCAAACCCTACAGGACGCAGTACAATTTTTCTTTCCTTTCCATAATCCGTCATACTGTTGCTTTAATAGAATTTCAACTGATGCCACCGCTAAAACCTGGTCAAATATCAAAGGGAGAGCAGCTCGGGCACTATTCGATGCATTCCAAGCATTTGCTCATCTTCGTGGAAACTTTGTGGACAAGTCATCATAACTCGTGCTTTTTGATTGCGCCTTGGCTGTACCCGGAAAACTTAAAATTTGATATTTCAAGTCCGTAAACTCTTATTTGCTTTGTAAAATTAGTAAATTATATTACTATCTTGGAAGTTTCAAATCCCGAAAAATTATTGACTTTTGATGTGATTGTGGCTAACGTAAGCCCGCCAAAATATGATAGTCCTAACGAAAAACCTTCTGAAAAAATTATGGCGAGGTACAAAAAAGAGAAAAAAATGCAGCATATCCCCTAGGGTTTGCTCTATCGAATCTTACACGGACTCCTTCGGAGAATTGAAATAAAAGTTGAGAAAAATTGTTAAATTTGACCATCTCAAAGGGTATGGGTCGCAGATTTTGGTAATTTTCCGAGAGCTCGTTTGATAGCTGCAACAATTTTAAAATCATTGAAAAAAGAATGAATTTCTGCGTCGAATGCTTCCAAAATTTCTTAGCTTTGTACCATTAGATGTTGCGTTTATTTGAGAAAAGCGACATTAGAAATTATAACAGTCTTCGTACTTTTTGTTTTTCAAGTCAAAATTTTCATCAAGTGGTAAACCAAAAGCAATCGTTATAATCCCATTACAGCCTTAGAGCCAAAATTACATGGTCAAACTGCAAATAGTACTAACGATATTCAAGGTGATTATTAGTAAAAAAATTACTGCACCAAAAGTTTTCAATCTTCGGCTTTCGTGTTTTGACACCAATAGGCTTTTCGTTTACAGCAGCATATCGGTCCTTGATCTTGTTTCTTAGATATACTAAAAACTCAGATACTACTAATAAAGTTTGGTACTTTCTCACCAGAGTTTGTTTGGATCGGTCTGCTTCGTGATCCTCTCGAACGAGGACTACCTTGATATCATGAGGTGAATTGTACTTAGGGCTCGGCACAGTTGGCACCAGTCAAGCTGGATACCATCTGAGCCGGAAACAAAGAGGACATCGTTTTTGCTGGTTAGATACCGCTGTTTGCTAGTGCCAGAAGCACGCCGGCATGCTGGCGGAATGCTTACTCCTCATATCTCTGTTTATTGGCATGCCGCCAGTAAACCACTCGTATGCCAACTTCGTGCCTCCGGTATGCCGCCAATATGCCCCTGCTAACACAGCGCAGGAGTTATCCTGCCCCAGACAAACAAAAGCCTTGCTTCAAAACAAGAAACAATAATATGACATCAAATCTGGTCTGTGCATGCGCGTGGACCCAAACTATGGCCCAACAATTTATGAAAACCTTTTTTTCGAATTAGCTGGCACCGTACCATGGGTGCCAGCTAAGCTGGCACCGATCCTTTGCTCACATAAGTTTTCATAAATTTGTCTATACTGTAAAAGTTTACAGACAAAGAAGGAATGATTTCATAATGTTTCCTTTTCGGCGTTTTTTAGCCATCTGAGAACTTCTCGGTCTGCTATGCAGTCGAAAAATCTGCGCCGATCGCAAAGCGCACCCTAAGCAAATGCAAAACAGGTCAAAAAGGACTTCGTTTCGAAATTTTCCTGGTGCCAGCTCGTGCCGAGCTTTGGTTACAGTCTGCCCCAATCGGGATCAGGCCGATGCCGGCAATTTGCGCGCTCGCAGCGTTAGGGGATTGCGCTGCATATGCGCGCTGTCGCAGAGAGCGAAGAGATCAAGGAGAGAGCAGACTGGCTAGCCGCAGATGTGGCGCGAAACCCTCGCGACGCGGACTTCTGTCAATTTTGGCCTGGTAAGGATTGGGGCAGACTGTACATTCGTTTAACAGGTTTTTAGTCTGAGAAAATTGATCTATAAGGTCATTCCGAAAGTAATTTCGCTTTGTTCAAAGGGGGCCATATTTGAAGGAACAAAGTTTTCTGAAAGATTCTGGTAGCATTCGATGCAGCATTTCATTCTCTTTTTAAAAGAGGTGAAATCGTCGCAGCTCAGTTATTGAGCTTTCGGAAAATATTCAAAACCTGCGACCCACGCTTTTTAGAATGGTCAAGTTTCACAATTTTTCAAACCTTCATATCGAACCTCAAAAGGAGTTCAAGTAACGATTAGATAAAGCAAACCCTACAGGATACAAATCAATTTTGTTCTCCTTCACAAACCTCCTCAAAATTTTTAATAAAATTTTAACTGATGCTACCAATTTTCATACTTGGTCAACTTAAATCTCGTAGAACATCAGTGAGATAGCAGCTCGGGTGCTGTTTAATGCAGCTTTCTCTCCTCTTTCTAGTAGGTGTTTTAGCTTCCGATTTGTTCAGTTTTCTGGGATAAAATCGTCATAACCCCTGTTTTTGAACGCGCCCAAGGCTGTACCCGAAAAACTCGAAGTTCAGCATTTCGAATCCGTAAGCTCTCGGCTTTATAAAATCAACAATAAGTCACATATCATCTTGAAAGCTTCAAATTCCGAGTAATTACTGATGTTTGATGCGATTGTGACTGACATAGGCTTGCCAAAATCCGATGGTTATGGTAAAAATATTTCAAAAAATTACGGCGAGCTATGAAAAAGAGAAAAAACTTATGCTGTATCCTATAAGGTTTGCTCTATCTAATCGTTATTATTCTGAAGGTTGATATGAAAGTTTTGAAAAATTATGAAACTTGACAATTTCAAAAAGCATGGGTAGCAGTTTTTGGTTATTCTCCGAAAGCTCAATAATTGAGCTGCAAAGGTTTCACAACTGTCAAAAAGAGGATAAAATGCTGCAGCGAATGTTACCAAGACCTTTTTGAAATGTTTGTTCCATCACATGTGGCGTCCTTTTGAATAAAGCGAAATTACTTTCGAAATGGCCTAATATAAGTCATCTTCGGCTGAAATCCTGGTTATTCATAAAATATACACGAAGGATGAATGACAACCACTATCGCAACAATAAATGTGAGTGAAATCACGTACTACAACCTGATTCATGACTCTCTTTTACATTACATAAAACTTTACTATACACGCTAGTCCATAACATTCCCTTTGCTGTCAGTAAAAATTTTGTTGTACAACTCAACTCAACTATAAAGATTAATCATCCAAAAAAACACATAAATCAAAACACACACAACATACACAGTAATGTGTTAGAAAGAAGAAAGTTTTAGAAAACACATTATAAACGCTTAAGCTTACCAACATAAATTCCGACATTTACGCACCATTCAATCAAGATTAGATGCATAGTGCATCGTTAAATAATAAATCAAAAATAATCAATGCCATGGTGCTGTGCACTACCACTTCATCGCTGCAGGCGGTGGTGGCGGATGAAAATCGCAAAAAATTGAATAAAAACTTTATTCTAAATCATTTTCATATATAGCGTAGTGCACGGCTCCCACTCCGGCCGATCCCGGCCAGGAGAAAGGTTAAATCATGCTTACGCTCTTTGTCATACTTATAAGAAAAAACAAAATCGTGTCTTAGCGAGTTTGAATGAATTTAAACACTTACCTCAGTAAGACTAGAAGTTCTTCGAGAATGATGTTAAAATCCTTCTTTTTGATCAGTTGGGAAATTTCTGATACGTATGAACTCATTCATGACACGATTTTGTAGAGCTTCTTGATATTGTTTCTTAAAAATGGCATTTATTTCAAATATTAGGCTGGAAACTAAGTTTTGCAACTGGTTTCATAACTTCACTCTCTTTGGATATGGCGCACTCAAACTTTGGCATTATGTAGAAGGCAAGGTGAGCTACAAGAGAGCACAAATTGTCTGAATTCTAAACACGAAATAGGAAAGTTTTAGGCGTTTCTCGAAAACTAGTGAAATTTGAGAATTTTTGGGGTTTCAAGCTAAAATGAAGCCTTTGGCAGCCTAGACTATGCGAAGTAATCCGGATTCGTCTACAAGTTATTGCTGGAGGTTGATTCCTTTGGCCTATTAAGAAAAAAACAAAATTTAGGGGCATGTCGGGATTTGGCGTCCTCATAAAGTCGAACGAGTCGATGTCCGCAAGAACTGCTAGGGACGACCGTCAATGACTGAAGAGTTCGAAGTTCAAATTCCGCCGAGACTTTACATAGTAAGGTTATTTGACCTGCCAAACGCGAATATCACATTCATTTGTTAAATCAACGCCTTTTTTCTTGTTTAGGGTGAGACCCCATATCGTACACCTACAGTAATCCTACAAAAAGCCCTTATCACGCAATTTCACTATCGTTTTCGTGATCAGCATGTCGGATAACACCCCTATGCCAAGTTTCAGCCAAATCCGTCAAACTTTGAATTTTTCCCCTTCATACCATGCACCTACCGTAACCCTCATTGCGACGTCAGAATTTGGTGGGACAGAGCTGCGCTTGTAGCTTACGTAATGACCAACGCAGTGGCAAAATTTGAGTGTGCCATGTTGAGTAGAGGGAAGTTATGAGACCAGTTGCAAAACTTAGTTTCCAACCTAATACAAAGGTTATTGCAAAAAATTAGTGGAAAGACATAGTAAGACGTTAGGATAGCACGATACATAGGATAGGACTGATTGCAACAAAATTTCAGGCCAGAATGTATCTCGTTGGGTACATCGCACTATGCATGATACTCAGACAAGCACTGTCCTAAAAGCACGTCATACGATTGCGCTCACAAGCCGCCTCCTCGCAGGCCACATTATAATTTATTGCGTACGTAACGATTCTCTTCGTAATAGGGTAAAATTGACAAAATTGATGAACCCCAAAACACAGTAATTACAGATACTTGGAATTAATTCAATTGAACGAAAGCTGCACAAAGTTACCGGTGCTTGTTATTTACAAACATTCAAACTACTTTGGTAGCACGGTGATTTCAAAGAATTATCTTTTGGTAATGACAAAAAAGAAAAAACATTTATTTCAACATAACAAGCTGCATTATGATAGCCCAGAAATATTAAGCTTAATATGGATAAAAAGGTATATGCACTTAAGGGGACAGGTTGTATTATCTAACTTGAATCCAATGGGTAGGGTTCTCCCTACCCACCTTTTTATCTTTTACTTTTTCTTTGCTTTGTTTGCGTGGTTTTTGCATAACACTACCGATGGGTTCAATAACAGTAGCTACTGGCATGGAAGGGTAAGTACTATGCCTCCAATAGTGTTATTTCCATTGGGAGTACTATTTCAGGAAGCAGCCCTTCCGAAACCTTTAGGTAACCTTCTTTCTGAAACAGGAGGGGCCTTTTTATATTATAGATCTAAGCTCAGGAACAAAACAAAATCAAAAACTTTGTAATTCTACTTTCAGGGTATAAATTTCTACAAGCGTTAGGTATCCGGCACATACAACTCACTAAACCTTGGAAATTGTATTAAGGGTAAAAGTTGTAAATTACTATGCAATACTTGCAAAACTATGGATCATAATGACTACATCTCAAATATTACAAATTTCAAACTCATTACTTGAAAACACACCCACTATAACTGCTTATCCAAAAACGTAGTTTATTATCTAACATGTTGTGATTACGGCTTTCAATACGTAGTATTGACTAGCAGCAAGCTCAGAGAAAGAATTAAGGGAGCATCAGAGGTATTATCAAACAAGATGAAAGAAAAATATTGTATAAACATTATTCCAACAAGGTTTGTGCATTAGAAAATCTGAAAGTTTTCATTATAATTTACACGATAGTAGCAATAAATAAATACTCAGAATGATAAAATTATTGGACACCATATCCATTTGGACTCAATGATAATACAATGCTGGCCAAAACTATAGATCAACTCCGAGAACTGTCATATTTCATCTACTTCTAAACGAATTGATCTGAAATTTGGCATAGCTGTGTGTTTAACAGGCTACCATCAGTGACCAGATATAATCCCGTTGTCATTCAATTATTCAAAAAAAAAATCAAAAAAAAACTTCGAAAAAAGCAGGCTTGAAGGTTGGCCAAAACTATAGATCCACCTAAAATTTCTGTCTGTTAAAGTTCAGGTTCCAAAGTCTTTTGTGCATAGACACAGTTAAAACTCAGAGTAGTCACTTTAGTTCAATTGTGCCATAAATTTATAAGAAACGCTTATCTGCTTTTTTTCACTTAAAAATACTTTCGTGCGTATTTTGTTCCCGAGTATCATAGTATAAAGCGAGTGGCTTCATGGCTTCATTGGCTCTGCATCTAATAAAGCCGCGTTCGCGCTCAAAGATATTGCGCCTTCGTTATGCAGCAACCTATACTAACAATGACATTGCTCTAGTTCACGCCCATTACAACACTGAGAAAGAGTTTGAAGGCATAAATACCATATACACATTTTGAGTGGAGACTATCAGCTGCCACCATTCCTCCCCTACTGATGGGACACAGAGTAGTTAGCCTTCCGTGCTTTTCCTGTCTAGGAACAAGAGACCAAACAGGAGTTTCCTAGACAAAAATTTGAGACTTATCGAATGAGCAGATTCGACGAAAAGAGGCCAAGACTGGTAAAGGTCGTCTTTTCATTCCATTCCTTCTCCCCCAAAGCACTTTTCAACTCTCGCTTTCTACATGGATCTAACCCCATAATGTTTCCATACGATATTTAACAGCTTCCGTACGGGCTCACGATTTCGAACTTAGGCAATCGCAAAGGAGCGGAATAAAGGCAAAAGCATAAAGGATTGGGTACCGGAGAATGCACTTACTGGGTTTTTATTCTTAGATTTTGCAGTACTTGGATGGAAATATGTATGTGCTAACGAAAAGGCAGCAGGATTGTTTCAATCGCATCCAATTGTTTTGTACGCCGGACCCCCAGATGGATTGAGCTACTACCAAGAGAGATAACCTCCTGCAAATTCCTGCGAAATTTCGCAGAAATTTGGCTTTGTCAACATTAGGAGACTTTCGGAACTTCGGACGTTTAAAGGTAAAGGCATGAAATTTGGCTACGCTTTTTGGGTGTTTTCAAATAATATACACTTTTGTCAATCATAGTCGAAACAGAAGAATTATTGCTGCGCCTTCGGCCCAGAATTTTTTTTGTAATTTCTTGTCTATTTTTGTAGATTTTTCCGCCTCGAAGGTTGTTTATCAGTCAGTGCGGATTGTCAGTCTCTTCGCGTGGTCTAGGGTTCAAAGGGTTCTGAAGTTGGCGTGCCCCCTACCTTAATCCTCCGTCCCACTCGCACAGGGTCTCCGACGAATTCGTTCGTCTAGAATTGGATTGGTCAGCCCTGATAACTTCTAGAAAAACCTGCGTTTGAGTCTGGGAGAAGAACCTCGGCAGAAAATTGTTCTATTACCGCTGAAGAAGGAATACACCTAAAGACTCCAGCAAGAGAACTGATTGTTTTTTTTTATCCTCATTTTTGTCAATGCACCGTTTCGTGTAAAGGAATAAATAAATAATTGAATAGATAAGACTTAAAAGTTCGAGTAATCTCTTAAAACATAAATATTAGGTTGGCTAAAAAATAAGTTCGTTTTGGCATACAACTTGTCATAAAAAATTTTCTTGTTGTTTTCAATCTATGATTCTTTGTGGAAAAGTAGTTCGAGGCTTCCTCATATCAAATAATCAGGATTTTCTATCGTCAGTAAAGACAGTTATGCCTCAACATGGCGAAATTTCCCAAAGCCCAATTCTTTGACTTCTTGACCTTCGTTTTCATGCTGTGATGGATGTTAAGAACAGCAGTTTGGTGTATGGATACAGAGAAGTTGAAAATTGCGATTTTTCACTTCTTTGCGGATTTTTTTCCTGAAAAGATAAGTTTTACTCAAGCAGAATATATGCTCCAATACCCAGTAAAGTGCTCTTTTCAGAGATACCAAACATTGGACAAAAAGTTGTCCACAGCATTTGTAAGAGAGGGGTGTAATCGAGCATGCTAATCACCCCCACGGGGGTAATCAGCATGCTCGATTACCCCCCTGTGCCAACTCCCAGCCCCGTAGCTCAAATTTTGCAAAAAATCGAATCGATAAAAGTAATGGACGATTGCAAAAACTAATTTTGTGATCGTAATCAGCATGCTCGATTACCCCACTGTGCCAACTCCCAGCCCAGTAGCTCAAACTTCACAAAAAAATCGATAAAAACGATAAAAGTAATCGATAATTCTGAAGACTAATATTGTATTCGGAATCCCCATGCTCACTTACTCCCCTCCGCCAACTCCCAGCCCCGTAGGTGAACTCTGCAAAAAATCGATAACGATAAAATCGATATCGATCGATGAAGAAAAGTAGCCTATGACACCCGCTGGGGCCCGAAGTGTATGTGTGCTAAGTTTGGTCCCGACCTTTTGAGAAATGGAATTTTCTATTCGGAACATACGTACAGACAGACAGACATACATACAGACAAACAGACATTCAGCTTTATATATAAGATATCAAATTTCAATAAATTTCTTAGTGTAAGGAGATTTCAGGCCTAAAATCTCCAAGTGGCCCAGTACGTTCTCACCCTAGAAATATGTTCTTGCGAGGAAATCCCCACAATGCGTCTTTCAAGTCAAGTTCTTTTATTGACTGCGGAATAAGGGTGTAGAAGGCTAATATATGCCTAAGTTCAGTTTCATGAAGAAAACGTCCTGCTAGTGAAATTTGTCGTCGAACATTAATTTTCTGTATAGATGTTTTACAAGCTATAACTTCCTGCGAATAGAAGTAATCAATGACTTCAAAGTTGCAGGTGCTAGGGCAAAGCAAGAGCTAGCAGTGCCCACCCAATTCCTTTCCGGCGCTCACGTCAATTAATTTTCATAACTCGTAAATAGGCATGCACACATGCGCTGAAGCGAGGTCAAAAAGTGGCTAATTTTTTTGTGAGTCAAAAAATCTCTCGGCAACGCAGACCCTATGGGCTCTTTCATGGTGCGAAATAATCTACGAAAATTTCTCTATCTGTCCATTGTGAGATAAGATGCCTATCAATTCTCATAAGGGAGCATTGCCATGTCAAAAAAGACAACTCTGAAGGAAAATGTAGTGAAGTTTTTAAGTTTTTGCTTCTTCCTTAACAAAGATTTTCGCAGGTTCTAATATGTCTCTGATAGCCGAGGAATTGCTCAACACACGGAAACTAAGATCTTGGAAGAAAGCTGACTTTGAAAGAAGTTATGACATTTTGAACTCGGAAAATTCAAATCGGAGAACTTATGCAACAACCTGATATTAGCCAACCTAATGAAATGGAATGCACAAGAATCTACTTTAAAAAAAGCACTACGAAAAAGCGCACTTCTTTTTTTCCGTTTTTCCGTTTTTGAAAAACTGAGCTTGGCGAGATGCACACATCTAGGGTAGAAGCAAAGGGCATCGCATGCACGAAAAAACTGGGTCAATGTAGCAAGGTTTCTGCCAGATAATTCGTTTGGTTTAAAAAACGAAGTTAACGACTAATGAGGAGGCTTAAAAAGCTCTAACGAAAATGTTTTGGCAGGATCGGATTCAAAACAATAAAGGGAAGGGTATTAGCAAATGAACAGCGAAAGGTGTAGGAGGTAGTGGGCGTGGCGCGAAAAGTGGAAACGTAGACGAGCAAAAGAAAAACAGCCAACCCTTTGGTCAAAGAGTTCTTTTATCATAAAACCCCGCAGCAATTTAAATACACCAATCTTCTCTTCATGAGGTAACTAAGAACCTCAGCAAGGTCAACAAAGTTTTGAGCAAACCATCAGCATATTCGAAGCAACATGTGGAATACCTCCAAATGCAAGCTTTTATCTCAGTCGGAAAAAAATGTTACGAACTATAAGTTCGAAATTCCAACAAAATGCAGGTTCCATGCAGTGCCACATAAGGGCGTCACTAAGAAGGCCAGAGCTCGGCTTTGTCTACGATGCAAATTGAGTGCAGAATTTTTGCTGACAGTTTATGACCTACAAACTTTCTTGACTAGGTGCAAGCCTTTTTTATATGCTCAAAAATCCCACAAATAAGTCTTCCCGTTAAATAAGTCCGCCTATATATTAGGTCGTTTCAGAAGTATTTTCGCTTTTTTCAAACGAGCGCCACATTTGATGGAACAATGCTTTCTATGAGATCTCGGTAGCATTCGAAACAGCATTTCATTTTCTTCCTACTGGTTATGAAACTGTTGTAAAAAAGTTAATGAGCTTTCAGAAAAAACCAAAATCTGCGACCTATGCTTATTGAAATGGTCAGGTTTCACGATTTTTTAAAACTTTCATATCAAGCCTCAGAAGGAGCTCAAGTAACGGTTCGATAGAGAAACCTTATAGAATACAGTACTATTTTTTCCCTTTTTCTTAGCCCGCCGTAATTTTTTAGAAGATTTTTTAAAACCATCGGATTTCGGCAGGCCCACCTCAACCACAATTGCATCAAACATCAGAATTTTTCGGAATTTGAGATTACCAAAATAATACTATGAGTTAGCATTAATTTTACAAGGCAAGCGAGGGTTTACGGGTTCGAAATATCAAATTTTGAGTTTTTCGGGTACATTGCTCCAAGCCTGGACTCGCTAAAAAACATGAGTTATGATGATTTCTCTCCGGAAACTAAACGAATCGGAAACAAAAAACACCTGTCAGAAAGAGGAGAAAATGCTGCATCGAATAGGGCGCGAGCTGCTCTTCTTTTGATGTTCTACGAGGATTTAGCTGCCCAAGTATGGAAATCGGTAGCATTAGTCAAAATTCTATTTAAAATGTATGACAAGCTATGGAAAGGAGAAAAAAATTGTACTGTATTCTATATGGTTTGCTCTATCGAAACTTTACTTGAACTCCTTCTGAGGATTGATATGAAAGTTTTAAAAAATCGTGAAATTTGACCATCTCGATAAGCATAGGTCGCAGATTTTGGTTATTTTCTGAAAACTCATTGATTATTTTGCAACAGTTTCATAACCTTTAGAAAGAGAATGAAATTCTGCATCGAATGCCTCCAAGACCTCTTAGAAACCTTTGTTCCATCAAATATGGCGCCCGTTTGAAAAAAGCGAAATTACTTTTGAAACGACCTAATAATCCGCCTTAAGATAGGTCCGCTTTTTTGACTCTGTTAAGGCCCTTCAGATAAGTCTGCCTACGAATAAGTCAGCTTTCTTTCCACTATAACTACCCTGAAATCTTGTCATATGAGTCCGGAGACTGTCGGATAAATCCGGATTTATCTGTTGGTGGACTTATCTGATAAGAAAACTTATCTGCAAGATTCTTGGCGGTGCGAGGGTGCATTTTCATCGATTTTTCTTGTCAAAAAAGTGAATTTATCTGCAAGATTTTAGGGTATGTACAGTCCCGCGTGCAATAATAAATCGCTATTACAAAAGTTGGCAGTCGTTCTTTTTATTTGGGAGGGTGGCTAGCGCAGTCTTGCTTTGAAAAAAAAAGCCTGTTGAAACAGTTCTATCGATCAGCGAATCCCACTGAACTGCAAAACTTAAGCACAAAAAATAAGATGATCTCCAAAACGACATAAGGGTGCCTTTATACCGCGCCGGCTGCAAAGCCACCTGTAGCACTTTCCAGCAGCCGTCTGCCGTTCTGCTGATTGTTGATCCAGATTGTTAAAAGCGTTTTATTTCGCCTTTCGTTTGAAAGGTTGTTTGGCACGCTAATCACAAATATCAAGTTCATTTTAGCGCCATTATCTCTGATTATGTTTGATATTGAATGGGCCAAAAACCAAACTTGCTCCAATTTGCTTAGAGAGGTTCCTTAAGCATGATGATCACATAAAATCGTACGCATTCGCTGCAACATCTTATCGTGGATTATGGCAACTCACAATATGTTAACAGATCTTTTCTGCGCTTCTTAAGCCATTTCAGTCCTCAAATGTCCAGAAAAAGTTCTTGCCAGGTGAAGTAAGCGCATTTTTCATAATCAGAATCAGCTCGTCAGCTGTCTCTCCCCCCCCCCCCCCACCACCTCCCTCCGCCCATAAATTTGAGGAAGATCTACAGCTTTGGAAGCCTGCCGTGTACTCAAAATGTCCCAAAACCAAATAATGATACTCGTAACCAGCATGCCGAATAGCCCCTCTAGGCTAAGTCTGAGCAGATTTGAATAAACCCACTTGCCGAATGCCGGTTGTATTGTGAGAAAATGGCGCTAACGCGCGAAATTAATATTATGATATTCATGCTCAGCTTGCCAAGTACCACCCATCCACCCCCAATACGAAAATTTTGGAAAGGTTCGTGACTTTGACCCGTCACAGTAATCCCACCTTAGCTCCTTTAGCTCCAATGGATAATGCTACTCATGTCACATAAGTATGACCCACAGCGTACCCAATCACCCCTTAAACGAAATTTCAATAAGAAGATCGCCTTTTTATTATCGGATTTATTGGTTCTATTGATGTGGAATAAGGCGAAGCTGATGGCTTCTCGCCGAAGCAACATGAGGCGCGCGGCGGCTTTCGGAGGCATCTTGTGTAACGTATTCACCTAGTTTCATAGAAGTGTCAACCAAATTTGCAAAGCTTAACATAGTTTCCTCGAATATTTGAATAGGTGGGAGGAAGCGCTTTACCACTTTTTGCCGTACCCTTGCTGTGATTGTCTTCTTTGCTCTGCAGATAATAGCTATATCTTGTCAAAATAGATTTACTAGTTCATCTTTGGAAATGGTGACTATGTTTTTAGTATCTAAAATAATCAGTAAAGAAACCGTAGAGTTCATTATTTTTTGAGCTTGGCGAAAAAACACAGCTGCTAGTTTGCCAAGATGAGGCGTCTCTTTCGGAATAGCATCCAAAATACAAAGGTGTCGGTATCTGCAATACTTAGATACTTAGATACTTAGATGGCCCGTCCTCACGTAACGTGCGGGCCCCAGTACAGAAGTCGCCAGTTTTCCCTGTCCCTCGCTTCAGACATCCACGATCTTCTTGGCCGTCGTCGGTGGCTGCGTCTGATTTCTCAGCTGGTCCATCCGTTCCACGAACACGTCTGCCCATCTCGTCGGTGGTCTTCCTCGAGGACGTTTGGCTTCGCAAGGAATCCACTCCGATGTTCTTAGTGTCCATCTGTCGTCTGTTCTTCTCATTATGTGACCGGCCCATCAATGTTTGGCTTTCGCGACATATTCCGCTGGGTCACGAAGACGGGACATTCTTCTCATATCCGTGCTGCGAAGTCCGACTAGATGTTGCTTGCGTCGGGTCACCTTCAGAAGACTGCGCTCGAGCGCTCTGTGGGTGGTCCGTAAAGCTTTCGACGTGGCTACAGTATCGGCCCAAGTCTCAGCTGCGTAACAAAGCGCCGGGAGAACGGTTGAGTCGAACAGGTGGGCACGAAGCTCCAGGTCCGTCAGTTGATCGGTGGCTTCCTTCAGAGGCCCGAAGGCGGCCCAGGCTGCTCTTCTTCTCCTGTTAAGTTCTTCTCTCAAGTCATTCTCCATGTTCATCGAACGTCCGAGATACACGTAGGAAGACGTCTCCATAATCGGGGTGCCTTCCAATTCCATTTCTGCATCTTCGCAAAGGGCGTTCTTCAGGGCGAACTGAGTCTTCTTCCGATTTATTCGCAGTCCGATCTTCTTTCCTACTTCGTTTAGTTCCTTCAGCATCGTCTCTGCTTCGGTGATACTGCTCGAGAAGAGAACGATGTCGTCCGCAAAACGAAGGTTGGACAGCAATCTCCCATCAACTCGTATGCCTCCCTCGTCCCAGTCCAGTGACTTCATCACCCACTGCAAGGCCGCGGTGAACAGCTTCGGCGAGATTGTGTCGCCTTGTCGGACCCCCTTCCCGATTGGTATGGTCAGGGGGCGATGGAATAGCTGCATCGTCGTTGTACAGTCCTTGTAGCAGTCGGCTAACGTCCTCACGTAAGCTGGGTCCACTCCTTGATCGACTAGCGCAGACAGGATGGCGTTGGTTTCGACGCTGTCAAAGGCTTTCTCGTAGTCGACAAAGGTTAGGACGAGAGGCAGTCGGTACTCCCGGCAGACTTCTATGACCCTCAAAACGGTCTGGATGTGGTCCATGCAGCTGAATCCTTTGCGAAATCCAGCTTGTTCTTGGGGTTGGGCTTCATCCAGTGTCCTTGATATGCGAGCGAGGATAATCTTCGTGAAAAGCTTGTACAGCACACTCAGCAAGCATATTGGACGATAGTTCCGAAGATCCTCCCGTTCACCCTTCTTGAAGAGAAGGACGGTTCTTGACGTTCTCCACTGGTCGGGAATCTTCTCCTTCTGAAGGTAAGATGTCAAATGCGACGCTAGAATCTCGTGTAGAAGGTGTCCTCCGGCTCGCAGAAGTTCGACGGAAAGATGATCTGGTCCTGGAGCCGTGGACGTCTTCATGGTCTGTATCGCGATACGCACTTCAGCAGGTAGAATTCGTGGTAGTACTTCTCCAGTGGGAACAACGGGCATCTGCACGGGTGTTGATGAGCGGAAGAGGTTGGTGTAGAAGTTCTTCGCGATAGATTCCATCTTGTATCGGGAAGAAGTCGGGTTCCCGTGTTCGTTCAGTAGTGCAGCCAGCGGTACGTGATCGCAGAGGTCCCTTCGGCACTTCTTGAGACTTCGTCTTCTTTCGGCTGCTTCCAGTATCTTGGCTTGCCTGTACTTCCTGAGATCCTCTTGCAAAGCTGTTCTGCAACTGGTGTTGGCTATCAGCCGCTCGAGATGAGTTGCATTCGGATCCTGCCTCAATGATCTTCTTCTTTCGAACAATTCCTTGGTGGTCTTCGAGATGCGGTCCAAGTTCTTCTCAGAAGTCACTGAGGCGCATTCCCCGCAGGCTCGCAATCCTTTCAGAAGCCGGTCGTAGTCGTACGTTGGGTCCTCCTCGATGGGCCAGTCACAACTTGATGTGAGCTCTTCCAGCCTGTTACCGTCATAAACGACTTCCTTCCTTCTCGCGGCACTATGACAGACTTTCTTTTCCAGCCTTCGGCTGAGTCGTATCTTCGCTCGAAGGAGGCGGTGATCGGAGCTACTACAGAAGGATGAAACTACAGAGACATCGAGTAAGCTCCACCTTCGGTTGGTGAGAATGTGGTCGATCTCAGCATGAGTCGTTCCGTTGGGCGATTCCCAAGTCCACCGGCGATATTCTTTCTTCATGAAGATGGAGTTTCCATGGAAGAGTCGTGCGGCGGAGAGGAGCCCAACGAGACGGTTGCCGTTTTCGTTTCGGAGCCCATATCCAAACTTCCCGATCCTATATTCCTTTTCCAGTGGCATCCCGATTTTCGCATTGAAGTCGCCCACAACATACTTGTAGAAGGACTTTTCGTTGCGGACGACCTCCTCCACGTCTTCGTAGAAAGCATCTAGTTCTGAGTCGTCAGCTGCTGATGTTGGCGAGTAGCAGTTGATGATACTGATGGTCTTCTGACGTGGAGGGCGTAGTCGTAGGATGCCTAGTCGAGGTGATAGGATCTCGTGCGAATCGACAAGATGGACGATGGATGGATGGACGACAAAGCCGACGCCTCCCACGTTTCGTGATGAAACCTTTTCACCACGAATGATGAGGGTCCCATCACTCATCTGTCGCACGTCCTTCTTCCTGGACTTCGTTTCCTGCAGAGCGATGATGTGATAGTTGATTTGCTCTGCAGCGTCGAGAAGAGCGTGGAGGTCGGCGTTTGTGGAGACTGTCCTGGCGTTGTAGGTGCAGAGCATGAGACAGTCTCCATGGCGTGTCGTCCGGGCAGACATGTCGTTTTTGTCCAATCCGAAAGGCGCCCTGAGTACCCTGACATCGTTCTTGCTACCACCCGGCGCCGTAGGCGGGATACGATGTGCAGGGTTTCTTTCTAATCTTCTAACTGGAGGAGTAATATGAATTTTCCCCTACAAGAGGTGGTTCACTGGCCTACTCTTGATTTCCACGGGGCGATCGCTGACCCCGGGCTTGGAGCGGGGAGGGACCGCCTAGCGACCAGAAGAAGCCAGACGGCGGAGGATCTGGCGTGGCCAGTTCTTAGCTAGGCATCCGGCCGAAACCGGAAACGTCGAACTCCTTCACAGCTTGGGAGGCCCTACCAGAGTATACACTCGGCTATGCATCGCAGTTCGACACCCAGTGTCACCCCCACGCCACGATGAGGCGACCGACCATTGTGGGGGGGGGTATCTGCAATGAATATGTGAATGGCAAGGTCAACATAGAAAAAATGTTCTTTTTTTATAGACATTTGCAAATTCCGGAGCGAATTAATTTTGTGCCTTCGAAATTATCACGTGACAGAGTAATATTATGTACATTAAAGTATATCTCGCTTGTTTACATTTTACTGTGAACAAAGTTGAATTTCATAATGTACCTCTACCTCATCCCGTAATCAGCTTCATCTCGCCTTGCAAGTACGTATATCCCCGTCCCTTAGAATGCGGTGATATGGATGAAGTCTGGTCATGTAGAACTACCCTCGAAAGCCAAAACTTTTTTTAGATTTTTCAACATTACTTGTGAACCAGTAATCAAAGGTGCCAGATTGCATCTGCGCGTTTCGGAACCGCCACGCGTTTCCCGCCATTTGCACATTTTTGAATTGCGCTTATGTTGCTTTATACATTAATAGTATCCAGCAGCAAAGAAGAAACTTATGGTTTAAGCCTGTGCCAACCTTCACCTCAACTCAATCTGCATCTGTTCGTGAAAATGAGCATTTTTTAAAATTCAATGTTTTGGCAGTAAAATTTCAGAAATTCAAGTTTATAATTTTTCCTGCATTTTCTCTAGAGTTTGCTTGGCAACTAGACCAGAAAGAACCTTTAAAGGAATGTAATAAGTTATATTTAGAATTTTAAAGATCTGTGCAGTTTTTTTCGAAAGGATTGAATGTGCGATAAGTTTGTGGATTTTCATGAACAAACAAAATGACAATTTACCAAAATTTAATCACAGGTGTATGTTACACTTTGCGCACAACTTTTGCTGCCTTGCCGTCAGATTTTCGCTTTTATTTTTTCCAAAGCTTAGGAGATTTGGTCTCAAAAGGTCCTCCCATTAAATCGAAACAAACCGAGTTCATATATTCTGCAAGGAAGCGAGACAAACGATGAATGAGATGAGGCCTGAGGAGTAAGATAATACAGCGTTCTAGTTATGTTTTGCAGAACAGTTTAATGACCTTTGCCATTCAAAGCTAAGGTTTTTTATGCGGAGATTCATAGGCCTTTTATTAAGTCATCCCTGCTGTAACAGATTTGTTTAGACGGCGCCCCGGGTGGCGTACTGTATGACCAACGTTTTATTCTGGTCCAGCATTTTTCAATGCAGAACTTCTGTCCTTACAAAGTTTTATCCAGAGTCAGCGCTTCAGGTTTTTGACAAAAAACTAAACAGGGTGTCCCCTGGATAAACATATCGCTCATATTGACGTTAAACTTCGGGAAATATCAAATTTCTGAACGAATAAATAAATGTCGGATAGTCAAAGTTTTCTAATGGACGAATATCTGAACAATATTTAGATGAAATTTCGAAGTAACGAGTATATTTGTATTAGAATAATTTCGTAGTTTAAAGGTTTCGAATAAACGGATCTTATTGTGTGAAATTGAAAATGTGTTTGTTAGTCTGTCTTCCTGCATCAGGGGCGTAGGTTGCTTTTCATTATCGATCGATATCGATTTTTACAAACTTCGAGCTAAGGGCTGAGAGTTGGCACAAAGGGGTAAGAGCATGGTAATTACGGAAACATAGTGGGGTTAGGGAAGTGGTGTACAGACCTGTGAGAGAGACAGAGGAATGTGCAGAAATTGGAAGCAGAATCCTTAACATAGTGTATTGATGACGGGGTCGGACTGAGCCGGGTATGCCAGCTGTATCAAATAAAAGTCGAAAATCAAAAAAAAAAACAAGTGAATGAATATCGATTAGCTTCAAACATTGAGGCTCGAATTTCGAATTGGTCGAATGATTCGCGAATGGTCAGACAGTCGAATATTTTACTCAAATGTATAAAAACTCAAGATTTATCCGAATATCTAGACCATCCGTTACAATAATGCTGCCATACTCCGCTCGGTCGACGTGCCTTTACACCGAACTCGAATGATTTTGAAAAAAATTCGTTCTAATGGAAAATCGAAAGAAACATTTGGATAAAGCATTCGAATAATATTCTTTGAAATTTCGGTTTCCCATAAATTGAATTTTCGAATTACATTCGAAACACCGTCTTTTGATTATTCGGGTATTTGAATTTCAATTGAAAAGGGAAAACTGGAGTTTCGAATTTCGAATGCGAATTCATATGTCTCAAATCATCAAATTTTTATTCGATTCGACCAAAGTACAAACTGAGGGCAATTGCCGTTTTCCAGGTATGGTAAAATAAACCTATGCAAAACTCTTTTTTCCATAAGAATATAATCTGCCGAGAGTGCTTCTTTTTGCCTTTTAAAAATTCTACCTTCAAAGCTAAAACAAATTATGGTTAATCGAAGAGGCTAGATGAAATGCAGTCTCTTGGAGGGCACGAAACGCTAATTTCAACACTATTTTCCTCATGGCAGTTTTCTAGAAAGGGACGGAAAAATGAATGCGCTGCAGATGAATCCAGTCATATTCCCCTAGCGTTTGAAAAGAGCACTTATAATTGTCACGACACTCCGCGAGATAATTATTCTGGTTCAAACGACCCTTCAATCACCGCTACCTCATTTAAATTGGGAAAATCATAGCGATCAAATTTATCCCAGTTGCATTAATGAAAATCTTGCGCATACATCTCGCAACTCCTTGCTCAGCAAAGCTCGCAACTCTAAAAAGCAGATTTGCATTGAGCTAAATGCCCTCGAAGATGCATATATATCATTTTTCAAAGCCGTTTCGAACAATCATCCTTCCCTTATGAGAAATCGGAGTGAATTAGTTCCACCGAATTTACTAGGTAAGTTCATTTCAAAAAACATGATCGGCTCTCTTCAATATATGCGTATCTCCCCGCAATCAACTGATCTTCAAAAAACGAAAAAGACATCAACTCATGAAACCAAACTATCTAAAAAAACCGAACTTCTCTTGTACTGTTTCTTGAAAGCCAAATATGAAGCTAACTTTAAAAAATAGAGTTCTTCTCAACCACGCAATTATTCCCAAAATGATATTGTTTGCCGGTGCGGTAGCGACAATCGCACTTTGCTTGTTGTTTTTCAAAAGCAGTTCACCAGAGTCCGATACAATTTTTGCTAACGTTTTCGCGTTTAGTCACTAATATTTCACCTCCCTCCCACCCAAAAAAAAACGACTGAAGTAGACACAATGTACTCCGTGCCTGGTACACAGCATTTTCCAGTGCGCTCACACAATTGTCAAGTGTTCGAAACCTTTTGCAAAAGCGTTCCACTGGTAATGCACTTTTGTAAATAACGCTAATATTGAATATGAAAGCTCGATATTATCGGTCATTTGCGGATAAAACGTGAAGCCAAAAGGCGAAAAATCCAGTTTTACAGTGCTGGCAAGAATTTTGTCAAATGCATTTTTAGATTTTTTTATTTTCTTCGGATAATCAAACAAAAGCGAGACCGTTCTGGTTATCAATAGTATTCTGATATACACACCTCTCTGTACCAAATTCTAGATCAAGTTATAACAAGCAAAAGAATTACTGCTTTTTTTGAAGGGGGGGGGGGGAACCTATAACGTTGGCCAGCACTGTAGTACATGTGTTAAAAGAGACAAATCTTTTTTTATCTTCTCATAACTTGAACCTGAATGTTTGTCTAATTGTTTTTCTGTCATATGCTCTAAGATAAAGTTTATGATTTTTCAGCAGATTTTGAACTGAAGACCTGATACGGTTGAGACAAGGATTATATTGATATGATTGGATGTCTGTCTTCATTATCTTTTATGTTCCTAATCATATTGATTTTTCAGCAGACTTTTAACAGACATGAATGTGCACAGTGGAAAGGAGCATGTCAAAAATAAAGTTGGGGAGGAGGGGGGGGGGGGCGGAGGGGAGGTATAAAGAAGTGGGATAGGATAATGTTTGAAGAAGTAACTGACTGTAAGCCAAGAAGTTCTTACATGGCATGTCGACAGAGCCTCGCATAAGGCATGCAGACTAGTCATGGATATATTGGAGACTGTTGGAGTAAACATCTCGATCAGTTACGTTCAATTTACGAACGCGGATTTCCGCCTTATCGACTACCCATACATATTTTAAAGTTAAACCAAGCGCAAACAAATTGAACACAAACCTTTCCGAGATCTGACTAGTAGAAGTAGACGATGGTGTGAGCCACGGCAGCGTAATGCCTATTGCTGAATATTCTCCCTGCTGAATCAGTACAATCAAACAAAAAAACAAGCATACTCTCTCATGATAATGACCACTGGTGATCTTTTCGGTAAACCTGTAAAGCCCCGTGCCTACTTTGCTTGCGTACAGATATCGTGCCGCAATGAAATGTCCAAGGGAGCACATCTGCAAAGTAAAAACTTTGGCTTTTGCTACCAAAATCGTGGTTTTGTATCCAAGATTGTCTAGTCGTCTTTTAAGATAAAAATTCATTTGTGCTGCACACTTTGCCCTCACCCAGCACAAGAAATAAGAACGGAACTGACTGCTGGTTCCAATGGTTTGGAAACATTCCACACAGCAAGCTCGTCAACCAGGAATTGTTCTAGTAAATCACAGTTGTGCTTTTCTGGAACTGATGATGACAGGTGCAGCATCTGAATCCAAAATTATTTTTAATATTAGGTTGTTTTAGAAGCATAAACTCCTTTTCAAAGTAATTCGAGCTTCGTTTTTTTTTTGGTAGTAGCATTCCGATGAACAAAGCAAATCCTACAAAAGGACCACCAAAGGTTCGCCTAATTCATAGTTCAGATAAAGGCTGGAGCCAAAACCGAAGAGAATTTCAATAACTGAAAATTAGTTTTTTGCGGAAAATCTAAGGATATTCAACTTTTTCTTTCCAGAAAATCTAAGGATATTCAACTTAGTCAAGGTCTCGGTGACACATATGTAGCAGTAACCAAAAATCGCTTTGGGGATTTCTTGGGCTTTTAATGTTAAACTTGGTATTTCTAGATTATTCACACAAAAGTAAAATTTCAGCGTTCTATTCACTATGGCATGTAGTATACAATAAGGTTTGTGGGAGGGGCTGAGGGCGGAGTTTGTCGTCTTTGGACCATCTTTTTTCTCTCTCTAGGATTTTTTTACGCAAAAAACCTTTAAGGTAATAATTTTTTTTTAGCTTTTTACTCCTGACTTTATCTGGACTACGAATTTGTTGTACCTTCGGCGGTTATTTTTTAGAACTTGCTTCGCTTCATCGAATAACACCCATGCTAGGAAAACAAAAGCAGCTTGACTAATCTAGAAAAGGAGTTTGTTTTTTGGACTAATAGCAAACAAGATCAGTACTTACAGCAGCTAACATACAAATAATCATAATCGCTGTTCTAACCACTACTGGTAAACCTATATAAAAGGCTTGTCCATTTTACGTGAACATATGAGCATTTAGTGAATGCTGCTGCAATCACGCGCGATGGATCACGCGTTTACAAAATGGAATGTAAGCATGACTATGAAGAAAAACGTTGTTCGTCCAACTGTAATTGTGCGTATTAGAGAAATAAGCTGAAGACAAAGATTAATGTGCGTTTCGTTATAAACTTCAATAATGTCCGCAGTGACACCCCATCTCTACGTACAATAATCAATTTATTTCTGATTGTAATGATAAAGAACAAAGCTTTTTTTCTCGTTTCCGCTTCAGTGCTTACAAAAAATTTGATCATAATCAACTCATTCTTAACCTTAACTATTCTTTCTGCAGATTTATAGAATTTATCAAATAGGAGAAACTTATTTTTTTTTTCAAAAATGTGCAAGATTACAAGGAGCTTGGTGATTTTATGCTAACAAGGAAACCATATTATTCAAAGTGGCCTTCTGAGATGGAATGTGTACCAAATTGGGGAGCATAAAACGCTAATTCCGAACCTGCATTCCCTATCTGCGGAACATTTATGCAAAAAATTATGAGCTTGCATTGGAGTAAAAAATTGCGCAAATAGGACGAAAATTCTCGCAAGTTCTATCGCTCTAATAGAACTGTGATGATTATCAGAGCACTTTATTCAGTAAAAACTCTCAGACAAAAAATATCACAGTTGATTGCTCTATTTGAGGGCTAGGGAGACTCTAGCAAAGCACTCTACCCCAATTGCGCACTTAACTTTTGTTTCGATAAACGCTTCTAACTCCTCTTGCATAGAAATTCCGCAAATAAGAAAGGCAGATTGCAGTCAGCATTTCATTCTCTCCATTATGGTATACATCTCATCTAAAAGGGCCACTTCGACTAAACAAGGTTCCCTTGCGAAATTGGCATAAGTTGAGAGTAGTAGTTACGACGAAGGATACCAAGTCGCTTCAAAAAATTATGAAGAGGCTACTTGCAAGGCTTCATATGCTAATCTGAAGTTTTTCTTTTCTGCTGAACCCACTATGAACATTTGCATGTGTATACATAGGTCCCGACCAGTGCACAATTCCAAATGGGCTTCGAAGTTTAACATAAAAATTTATAATTGGAATAATGCTGTACCCGATTAGAGAAAGGAGAGGAGATACCAGAAAGAATGTGTGTTTTTGGGCCTCCAAATGAAGTTATGTAGCTGATTGCGAAAAATTTGATCATTGAAAACGACAATCTTATTTAGACTCAGCAGATGTGGAAGACAAATTTGAGCTTATCTCGTTAAGGTGCATACAATGTTAGGCATTTTTTGTCAGATCGCCAGTGCAGCCTCTCGTTGTTTTCTTTTACTGGTTAGAATTTTGAGAGTCTTGCGGTGTCTAGCGTAGCCATATAAATTTCGGATTCACTGCAAAAAAATTGCCAATAAGTGCAAAATACTCAATTTGTTCGATAACCTTTAAGTTTAAGCTTTTGCAGTTTTTTTTTTGAATCTATATGCAAAGGATCGAACAGTAGAGAAATCCTTGAAAGAAAAAGGAGTTTGCTTGATATAACTGTTGTAGAAAGTAAGAAAGCAATTCAGCAGTGAGTGAGTGCTAATATGTCTTCTGTATGATAGAAAGATAGGAGCACGATTTTTTTATTACGAAAGCGCTCTAACATTTTTGCAAAATTCAAGCAAACTTAGTGAGAAACAAATACAAAAAATGATTAAACGCATCCATGTTTGCTTCTCAACATATTTTTTAACAACAGGATTGAGAGTGGCATTTTTCCATGGTTTCATAATTTTTAGCATCGCGTAAATCTCCAACCTTCCCTCCTTTGCCCTTACTATTTTTGTTATGGTTACACCTTTCGCACTTTCAGCGTTATTTGCAGTAATTCCAAATTTAGCTTTACAGCCTTAGTAGTCTCTTTTTGTTTTCTTAGCAATAGCACATTGATATCTACGTTTTTCTAAGCGAAAATATCTACGCATACATACCTAGTTTTGAAACCCAAAATCAACGCATTCCAGAAGCTTCTTTAAGAAAAGGCATACAGTTATTCGTCAAAACTCGTCTACAGCGCTTCCATATTATCCCCTCCACTGAGATTTGGCGTACGCAAGCTTATAGAAAACGTTGCAAAAAAGTGCATTATTGGAAAACTCTTGCAAAACTTTGCACTTTCAAAAGTTCGATGAACGTTGTGTAAAAAAGGACTTTGCAGAACCTTGTTTCCAAAATACATTTGCGAATGTGAGAATCACCAAGGCGGAACGCACATGCATGTTGTGGACGATGTTGCAATGCCGATGAGGTTTGGCGGGACAAGCTATCTTTCGAGCTCCGAAGTTTTCAAAAGCAAAAATCCTCTTTAACTTCGCCAAAATTTTCATCTCACGGGAACTTTCAAGTCTGACAACTTTTTCAAAGATCTTTTTCTCGTTTTCTTTCCAATAATTTTGCAAGTACAGTAAAAGACAGACCTGGAATATCACAAAAAAACGAACGTATTAATATCTTCTTTGTTTCATCAGTTTCAAGGGAGTTAAACGATAAGACAGGAGGCGGAGGATACAACAAAATACGGATAATAATATCTAATCCATCAATACCTGCAATCTGAGAAAGATCTTGCGACCATCGAAGTTAGGCAGCGGAACCGAAGCTAGGCGTTGAAAATTTGGTGAAGCGCGCATCTCCTTCGGTTCAAGGTAATGTTTCTGAACCAAAAAGTGCAATTCGACTCGGCTTAGCGAGGTGCATATTCCAGTACACAAAGTTGCCACAATGTGTAGAGCTACGGTAGGTAAACACTGGGCGGTTACTTCTACATCTTTTTTCAGATTTTTTGTTCAACACATTGGACGACTACGCAAATTTTGATTGTCTGCCTCTTGAGACCAGACCTTTCACGGACCAGTCAGCATTTTCTGGATAAAACTAAGCTACTGCCATCTACAGTATGCCTACAATGCTGTGTAAGGCTGACAAAGAAGATAGAGGTCATTTCCAGATTCACAGCACAAACCTCTAGAATGAATTTGTACCAAGATAGTAGTCATTTTAACGAGGTTCAAGCCTTGACACACCTTGTGTGTCGCGGTCCCACGTGGTAGTCATTGCTTTACACAAACGGTGTGTCAAGCGGTCGTCAATGTGTTAAATCACTTGCTGATTACTTCTACGTCAATTTGATGGCACTTTGAATGGATGCTAAAGGAATACGATAAAAGTCACTTTCCGTGAATTTGTTCAAAGACCTGTTGAGAGAGGCTCTTTGATGACTGCAATGTTGTGCGAGTCAATTGTAACTTATAATGACAGCAATGACACTTTTCTAATAACTCGCCAGTAAATTTTTTAGCGGAAGAAACAGTGAAAATGTGTACTACTATTTAATACATGTCTAACAAGCTCAAAAGAGAAAAATACGCAGACAAACGCAAGAAGTTTCCAAGAACATTGAGGAAAGCTTTGGCGGGTAATCTGGGGAACTCCGTGGTAAGCTTTTGGGAAATTCTCTTGTAGTTCTAGAGGACTTCTCAGGAGATTGCAGTTCGTCGGGATTTCTGCACCTATAACTCCCATCAAGACCATAATCTCCAGGAACCTGAGCAAATGACCACTCTTATGCGGTTGCCGTGAACAACAATTTATACACTTATTAAAGATCAAACTTCGCTTTGCCCATGTACAAAGTAAAAACTTCAGATAATCAAGAACAATTACGCACGTGATGAGCATACGTTGATAAACTTTTGGAAATTTCCTTTTCTAGGCTAGCTGCCCAAGTTCATTCCATGCGCTCGTGCTCATTCCCTTCTTGTCGGTGCGTCCAAATTTAACTAGCACACCCTTTGTTTTCTGTATCTGAAAATAAATATATAATATATATGAATACAAATCGGAGAAAGAAATTTCTAACATTTCCTCGGAGGATCAAGAAGACCATCGTGCAGGTAACGCACATCCTCCTAAAAAATAGAAACTGACGTTTTACGATGACCTACATAGAGTAGAAGTGAGGTACAGGGTATGCCAGAAGTCTTGTAGCCTAGATTTTTTCTGATAAAAACAGAACGGAACAACGTAGAGATATAAAATTTGGTGTACACGTTATTCAAAAAGTAGCAAATACATCACAGCATTCGAATTTCGTGGTAGCATCTTCTTCCCTTGATAACGGAATCTTTCAAACTGTTGGCGATTACCACTGCCGAGGCACGTAGGCAGTCATCATCAATTTTGTCCGAATTTTTCATGAAAATAAAACCTATCGCTTAGAAAATGTGCTGTATGATAGAGCAAGCTTTCAGCTACATCATAGCATGATTAGAAAAATTTGTGAGTTTTATGGTTGAAATTACGGAAATTTGAATGCAGGCACGTGTAGATCTCATGGTGGAGTTTTGGACACATTTGCGGAAAATGAAAATAGAAAATCGGCTACAATGTATTTCAAAACCAAGTTCGTGATCCGTGTTGCATTAGATTCCCATCTAGAAAACATGCGAAGAGGATACTCCAAATTCAGTGACTGCTGCAGTTCTACAGCTTGAAACTAATTCCAAAGACATAGTTGCAGTATCACGCAATGAGAATTTCCAGGTTTTTTCTCGCCTCTCTTGACGAAATAGATTTTTAAATGCAGCCATTATAGTGCTAGTAGTGCAAGCCTCCTCTATATTGTGGATATGAATTTGCACCGCGGTGTGCCAATTTTTTGCAGTAGCGGAATAAATTTCAAACTTTTAGGAAATAGCTTTTTGCGTTTTGAGGTAAAAATGGTTTGGTAATTTTATTTTTTTCAGTCAAACACGAAAGTCATTTTTTACCCCAAGGATGTATTTTACGAAAAATGACTGGAGGATTCTGTGGAAAAAAATTTGAGATAAAAAATTATAAATTTGAGATCAAAATCATCAGTGATTGTTGAGTTAAAGCAGTGCAAAATTAGGCTACAAGACTTTTGGGACACCCTGTACTTACAGCGCTTGAGCATGCATGTTTTTGCACACCATCTTGACTTTCTCTCCAGCACTCAATTAAACTACCTCAAAGCCGTATCAACCCTACTTCATTTTCACAGCTACTCAAAGAAAAAAATTACGTTATGAAGATCAAGTACATAAACTAATAGAATGAGTAACAACAGTAACCAAGGGATAGACTCGCTAAGCCAAGGTTGACAAACAAACAGTGACCAACGGAGAAGGATCAGTATACTTCGCAAAAGATTTCGACGCATTTTCTACAACGACCACTGGAAAGATATAGAAATAAGGAAGAATGCGTAGGTGTTTCGTTAGAGACGCTTGTGAGACGAAATTAAGTGAATATTGATTGTAAAGACAAGCAAACAGAAATAAGACGAGGGAGAAAAAGAAGAAAAAGAAAGGCGAAGTTCTATCAAACAAAAAAGAGTTTCATAAACTTCCAAAAAAATCGTAAAAGAGCTGAAGTTGTGAAATAAGAAACTTGAGAACACAAAACAACTTGGAGCGCTTACCACCTCTTTTCTTAATTATCTTCTAGTGAACTATGATAATTCTCCGATATAGAACTTCAAAGGCGATTGCCAGCGTGAAGTAGGTTGCTTTTTTCTGCTCGCTATTCAATCCTGACGGAAACTTCATTACAAACAACTAATAAGATGCAAGAGCTTGTTTTAAAACAAATATTCTAGAGTGCGGCGTTGTGTATTTCAAGATTCGCTTCCTCAAGCGCGTCCTCGAGCATGATTGCGGAGCATGACCGCGCCGATCGGCCGGCTTGCACAATATAGTTCTCGGGAACTTTCCACTCAGTAATGTTTACAGGAACTTTTTCACTTTTGCAGAAGCGTCTGATCGCCTTCTCCGGAACTTCCCGTCCGCTTCTTACTTGACGTCATAAATCTCGAGAAGCTCCCATTTTTTTAAACTCGCGATATAGTCAAGGTCCTGGTTGATATGCATGAACCTCTCGCTCGGGTGAGGGTTTTTGGCCGGGTCGTTACCCGAACAGGCACGGGCGCCTGCGCCGCGATGCATCATTTTGGGATATTACTCGGGCTAGAGCCCGTCCTGTCCAATTTGAGATTAATGGTACGCGTGCTGACGCATAGTATATAGTACCCTCCTGGCGTATCTTGAGAGTGACATCGTTTACCCGTTTAGTCCTTTCTTTTCCTGTTTGAGTTCTGCATGATTCCTTACCTATCTTTGTTCCCAACATTTTTCGAGTGTTTTCTTCGATTGCAGTAGAAAATTTGAAAGTAGTGTCTAAAAGTTGCACTGAGCAATAAAGATTTACTTTGTTGCTATTCTTGCACGTGCAATCTACTTCTCTCAATTCCTAATAATTGGTACGTTTGGGAAGAATCGCAAGTTCAACTATTTTAGAGACACTCTTTTTTCTAACTTCTCCTGGTATTCAAATTTTTTGGTTTGTTGATTTTCGTGTCAACCACCAAGGTTCGTCGGCACTATTGCAAATTGTAAATTTTTGTTGTATGGGTCTTTTTTGTAGATGGATTCACGAATGTTTAGGCATGCGGTGTCCTGACGATCACCAATACTGTTAGGGTTGTCGCCAATTTTACTCAGTTTTCTATTAGTCATTGGCATATCATGCTTTATCGTAGACGGAATTTATGATCTTTGCCGTTGTTATTGCGAGGATCACCCTTGAAAGCGCGAGAACAATTTTCATAAACTGGCAGCGTTTAAAACAACTGGAAGTTGTGGAGTATGAATTTTTACGCTGGTCATCGAAAGCGTACGAGATAGCGAAAAGTGATGATGGAAAATGGTTAGGAAAACAATTTTTCGTCCACTAATTTCTAAACTGCGCTTACGAGCTGATGATGAAGTAGGAAAGATTTTCAACAAAAGCGAAGTCTCAGAGGTTGTTTGCGTTTCCATTCTATGGCTATAACCAGCACATTTTTCATTTATTCATCAGGTATGGCGAGCGCATACGCTGCTCTAAATAAGCGACTTCAATGTGAGATTTTGCACAGTATGTCGGGATAGGACCAAGAGCAAATGTGAGTTTCATTTTTTTTACGCATATTTTTTTTATCACTGCATGTTCGAATCCATTCAGCTGAAGGAAGTCTTGAAGCCCAATTTAGTGAGAAAGGAGCTAGAGTAGTGTCTGCACTGCCGCTCAAATCCTCGGAAGGAAACCCATGCAATTTGTTCAGGTAAGCCTTATTTTCTAGTTTATATGCGGTTTTTCAATTACATTCGCAAATTAATTCTACAACTTTTTTTGTTACTGTCATACTTGATTTTCGATTTGATTAGGGCGCTGTTTCTTCGCTACCATATAACTGTTCTTTCCAGCAGATTTTTATGAAAGTTTCATCTGAACAGGCTGGTAAGTAGGCCAGTTCGGTAAAAATTTATCACACATCATCGAAACACCCATTTCAACAGGCGCAACACAATGTTGCTACTTCTTTTTCCGGTCATTTTCCATTTTTTGAGATTACTGAGATAGATAAGAATACTGTGTTTCAACTCAGGTTAGGCGGAACTTGGACTGGCAGAGTCCGCTTCGCAACGATTCGAGCCGCTTTGCAGTCTGGGTCTCTTCATCTCAATCTATCTAGCTGAGCCAATGGCGATGCGGACGCACCACTCCATTTGGAGTGTTTCGACTATCCTTGGTTGAAAAAGAGTGCACCTCCTTGCAGCCGATATCTTGTTCATTAAAGAAACTGTCGATCTCGCAGCCAATCACTGTTTTCAACGAATTTTACTCGAATGCTTGCTAGAGCTTTGACTGGCAATATTTTCTTGACGGTATTTCATTAGCATTTTCTTTTAGCTCTATGGCAGCTGTTCGTTATTTCCCCGACGAGGTTGGGTCGATAACTCTATAATTCTTTACAAGGAAACTGACAGAGGAAAACAGCGTTCATTCTGCGGATGGCTCACATCCTATCAGACATCTTCCAAGGTCACGAGTATCACACACCAATTTCATTACTATCACGGAAGTATCATTTAGATCGGCGCTTCGTGTGAAATTCTAACTTTGCGCGTTATTAGAGTTTTAGACGGATTGATTTATATATACTGGTTTTGCTTTGCTCATCATCTTGTGATATATGTTTGTTCATGATTGTCAGTAAATCGTATCTATACACATATTTTCAAGATACATTACTTTTCAAGAAGAATAGTACAAATGATATTATGTTTGCATAATACTTTTATTTCACAGCAACTGTGAGATTAGGTTGAACTTTTCAACTACATTCGAGATTCTTCATTTCTAGTCAGTCATGTCCAGTGACGGAGGGAAACTTTTGGCAAATACACAAGCAAGATGATCTAAAGGACAAAGCTATCCCGTGCTCCGTTTGAATGTACAATAGGAATAAACGACATAGAAGCAAAACAGAAAATCTTCTGCTATACGTACAGCAGTGTATTTGACCAGACGTTGGCCCAAGCTCCAGTGACGAACATTAACACTTTCAATTGAAGATGTCAATGTGAACGAAAAATGTTAATGTGAATTCATACAGATTCAAACGATGACAAATAATTTTGACAAGGATGTGGGTAATGAGATTGCAAACTTTTCAACTGCCGAGCAGTTCGCTTTGGCATTGCCCTTGCTCAGAGTACAAATGCATTTAGCGCAAGTCTACAGCATTGGCTCCCGGTTTCACAACTTTTCTTAATATGTGACATTGTCGTCTTAAAAATTCGTTGTAACACTAAATTTTAGTCTTTTGATGGGTGTCAGACAAAATTATAGGATACCTCAAAAGGGATTATCTCATACACGGAGATTATTTGACATAGCACATTTTCTCGCTACCAGTCATTCTCTAGAAAATGTGCTGCAATCTTTGAACAAAAAACGTTCCGTGTATTTCTACTTCAACGCTTATTATGGTATGTAGACATTTTGTACTTTTTAAATTACCTCGAGTAGAAGATGAGGCTCTACTTCCTATGATAAAAATAGTACTAATAAAACAAAAATATATGTTTAGTGTTTTGATATTTCTTATGCCGCATAGGTTGGTATGGTGGATCTTTATCGACCTAACGTTTCGAACAACTCGTCTTCGTCGGAGGTCTTCGGTCCACCAAAAAGTCAGTAGTCCGCACTAGATCAGTGTGATGGACATCACTCTGAACACTATCAAATATATATTAGGCTGGAAACTAAGTTTTGCAACCGGTTTCATAACTTCACTCTCTTTGTATATGGCGCATTCAAACTTTGGCATTATGTAGAAGGCAATGTGATCTACAAGCGAGCACAAGTTGTCTAAATTTTGAACACGAAATAGAAAAGTTTCAGGCATTTTTCGAAAACTAGTGAAATTTGGGGATTTTTGGGGTTTCAAGCTAAAATGAAGCCTTTAGCAGCCTAGACCAGTAATCCGAATTCATCTACAAATTATTGCTGGAGGTTGACTCCTTTGGTCTAGTAAGAAAGAAACAAAGTTTAGGGGCATATCGAGATTTGGCGTCCTCATAAAGTCGAACGAGTCGATGTACGCAAGAGCTGATGGGGACGACCGTCAATGACTAAAGAGTCCGAAGCTCAAATTCCGCCGAGACTTTACACAGTAAGGTTATTTGATCTGCCTAACGCAAATATCACATTCGTTTTTTGAACCAACGCCTTTTTCCTTGTTTAGGGTGAGACCCCATATTGTACACCTACAGTAATCCTACAAAAAAGCCCTTATCACGCAATTTCACTATCGTTTTCGCGATCAGCATGTCGGATAACACCCCTATGCCAAGTTTCAGCGAAATCCGTCAAACTTTGAATTTTCCCTCTTTATACCATACACCTACCGTAACCCTCACTGCGACGTCAGAATTTGGTAGGACAGCAGCTGCGCTTGTAGCTTACGTAATAACCAACCGAGTGGCAAAATTTGAGTGCGCCATGTTGAGTGAGAGGGAAGTTATGAGACCAGTTGCAAAATTTAGTTTCCAACCTAATATTTGATACCAATAGTTCATTCGAGATAACTGTCATTACAGCTGCGGGCTTCATTACGAACCTACGGTCCCAAAGCTATAGGCTATGGTCCGTCAGTAATCCGCACTAGTCAGTAGTCCGCAATAGATCAGTGTGACGGACATCACTCTGTCACACTAACTATCATTACAGCTGCGGGTTTCATTACGAACCTACGGTCCCAAAGCTATAGGCTGTTTTGAAAAGAGTGTCGCAGATTCTACACGACCCACCGAGTTTCGGCCTTGCGCCGAGTTCGCGGACTGTCATTTCGCGCTGACCAGCGTGTTAAGGCTAACTAGAGAGGAACCATAAAAGCTGTAGAGCTTATACTCACGTATCGTTGACCACACGGACTGGACATAACTGCGGAGCACGCACCGCAAGGTTAAACACGTGACAGTACAATCAGTTGTTCTGAAGTCGTACTCTCCCTTCAATCGCGCCGCGTGTGTTCCGCAACGTTCGAGCAGTTTGTGAGGTCATTTGTTGCTTAATAATTGGATCTCTTATAAAGCAGTGTGCTTTGCAAGTATTTCGAATGAATGTCTGCAAAAGAGACGAGAATAAGAACAATTGACCAGTGAGTGACCATTTGGTACAGTGTTGGGCATAATCATAAAGACACTCTAAAAATCGTCGTAATGTGCGCTCTTGTTGATAAACTTGCCTAAAACTTTGCTATACTGTGCGCATGTCAACCTACCATAACCCCTCAAAACGGCTTCCAATTTTGTTGATTACGAACGAAGAAAAACAGAAAAATTCGAAAAAGCCTCAAAGAAAGCTTGACAAATTTATAAAGACACCTGGTTTTTTAATCACCATCGCATTTCTGGACCTTCAACTTTTTTTGCACAGTAACATCTTGAAATATAAGAAATCTGCAAGACCTACGACATGTCATCCTTTCATATCTAATATATGAAGAGTCGTTGACTCAGTTCAGAGATCTGCAAATAGCGAGAAAACGCGGTGCGTCCGAAGCACGCACACTGCTAACCCCTTCAGTTACTGGTTCAATAGTAGAAACACATTATTTGTTTTGATATATATCAAAAGTCAATCTGTCTCAGCAAACAGCTGGTTTAAGAAGTTTTTGAGCTCTTGTCTATTCCAAATGACAGTCATAGCATCTACTGAGCCTCTTCGATAAATGATTGAAGAGCGTTCTCATAAACTCTGCTGAGCCGCTGATATTGACAAACTTCAACCTCACCATAGGCTTGCAATTCTGCACCACAAAACTAAGTTTTCAAGCAGCAGAAAATACTGCAATGTAACCATTATGACAGCCACACGACAGTGAACTTGTGTGCATGACCAGAAAATTTTTTCGGAATTGAGCATTCCGTTTCAGCCGCAGTTGACATCCAATGAATTTTAGTGGAGCACCCTGAACAATCATAGCCAACTCAGATCACGAGATAGAACAGGAGACGCTTGAAACTTCAAAATCTCAGCTAATCTCATTCATCGGGTGAAGTGTGACATGAAACACAGAAAGAAATAAGGAGATCTATAATTATGTCGATTTTCTGCTCGCAGAGAATTTTCGTGAAAAGTTTTCAGATCTAAATCGCAACTGCATCACTAGGCCAAATCTGGTTGTTGCAAATGCTGCACTATCATGTAGGCAACGTAATAAATCAAGTCCAGCGCTTTATGAACATTGCAGACAGAGTTTTGTGGAGTGAAAGCCATCAATATCTTTATGGAAGCGCTTTACACCTCTTC
Organism: Cylicocyclus nassatus; assembly: GCA_958299035.1. Lineage (NCBI taxonomy): Eukaryota > Metazoa > Nematoda > Chromadorea > Rhabditida > Strongylidae > Cylicocyclus > Cylicocyclus nassatus. The sequence goes on along the minus strand of CATQJL010000001.1, from coordinate 100,271,891 downwards.
TATCAAAAAGGCTCAGTAGATTTTATGACTATCAATTTGAAGTCAACAACTTGAAAACTCCATAAGCCATCTGCTTGTTGAAGCAGATTGTCTTCTGATCTTTTGTTCTTATTTGAATAGGATGACAGGCCGTAGGCGCTGGAAATGTTTCATATTTTGAAATGTAACTGTGTAAAAAAAGAGACAGAGCTTAAAGAATGCAGTTGCAGCTTGAGTTTATCAGAACTACCAGCCCACATTCTTCAGCGGTTTCAACATCCACACAGGAATGTCATAAATCTACCATATAATTATCATAAATCATTTTCAATTTTTTGCAAAAACTCCATGTTTCAAATGACTAATCATAATATTACAACAAGAAGTTTACCAGTTATTTGCAAAAACAGGATTGTCCTAATATCTTAGACAATGACTTCAAATAATTGCCGGACACCGCAAGCAGACGATCAGGCAGCTCTTAAAACACGGATTGAATTTCTATGGAGATTTGGAGAAAAAACCAACTTAGCTGTGTGCACATCGTGTAGAGTCAAGAACATAACTGCCATGTCAAAATATGATTGATAGGGAATTAGCAAATGACAAAAACAACAATAGTATTGTAAAAGCTGATCAAACACGAATTGGAAGAATTCTGCTTACCTAAGTACCTTTGGATCATTGACGCTGAAGCTGAGTGCACATTAAAGATTAACGAAGTTTTTTTACTGAAGGAATTTTTTTTTCGTAAGCTTGTCGCCCTCTCTCGAACTTTAATGCCAATGATAAGCAAAACTGTTCCCTAGAAATTGTCCAAACCTCAGCCAACAGCACGTTTTTCATGCTTTCAAACTTCTGCTAAGGGTTTATTTGAATTTTAATCTGGGAGAAAAAGGCTTGATAATGAATGGACGATAACATTGTTACTGTTCTTGTGCCAAGCGTACGACCACAACATGCCAATCATCAGTAAAGGTTGAAGACACATTCCAAATCCTCAGCGATTAATGCAACAAAATGCCGTTCAGTTCCAAAAAATGCTAGACATAAATACTTAGAACACAGAGGATCGATTAGGAGATTAGTCTAAAGAGCAAGCACACACGCGGTCTTTGTTTCGTGCCTTCCCTTGGACGGGGAAAAAATGCAAGTGAGCCCTCTTCGGAACTCATCAGTAACGAGTGAGGGCTGACAGGAAAAACCAAAAGTAACACTCACCATTTTTTCAAAAATTGGCAGAATTCTCAGGAATTAGATAGCTTTTAATCTCACAATCAGTAAAGTAGCGTGCGTGATGTACAGTATGCATATAAAGTTATAAACAACTCGACGATACATTCACCTGCTGCTTATGGTACAGTGCAGGGAACGGTGGCAAAACGATGTAATGTCAACTTACTTTAATTTATTTGAAACTCCCGTTATTTGAAAATCACAACTTTGCTCCCGCCCCGTGTAATGAACAATAAGTGATTTTTATTACGACGTCATCAAGAGGTCAGTCATTCACATTCGCGTAATTTAGCTGTGTATATGAAACGTTATATTTTGCGCGGTCGTGTCTTCGTGATGGTGCAGCGCAGCGAATATTGCACACTAGAATTGCACACTTTAGTAAGCATTTTTGGTAGGGGTACGATCATACATTATGTTCGTCAAAAATTCGTTAGGAGGCTCTTCTCCAAAAGCGAGAGGATTAATGATGATTTTGGAGATTTGCAAAGTAAACGAACAATTTATTTACCACAAGTCCAAAGCAGACATCTGAGAAAGTTAATTCAACATTAATGCTGTGATCGGCAAAGCACAGTTTGAGTGAGCTCCCCAATTATGTTCTACGAATGGTTTCCTATAAGAGCGCAATTAATATTTCTTGTAGATAGAGCGCACCATTTGCTAGAGCTCTCGAGTTTTTTTCATTTGTAACGGAGCGCAAAAAAAATTTTAGAAGTGAAAGCGAATACTGCTCGCAAAATTTTGAGTAATCCATATTCACCTATAATCTATCTACCATAAGCCCTGACTGTCTTGCGAAACAGAGTTATTTCCGAATCTACAAATCCGATAACCTATATGGACAAATTTTGCAGAGATTATTAGATTAGACAAAGAGATCAAGTCACTTCAATTTTTTCGCTCCTCGCTGTTGAGCCCTCCCATGCCAGGTGGTTTTCTCTAAACTATTGATGAGCTTGAACTGGCTGGAAATCGCTTGGGATTTTCGAGTGACTGCCGAAGCCACGCCAGCGCCGAGCTAGCGCTGAGCTAGAGCGGAGCTTCTTCAGCGCTGTTTCGATCGATACACGTGCATTCGTTCGGGACTAGCTGACCTTGTGCCGGCAAAGCGCTACCGGAGCTTTCGACAAAGATCCGATCAATAGCCGGTACATTTACCTCGCTGAGAATTAGGTCACCTGGTCCCACCCCATACGAAATGCACATGTATCAATCGATGCAGCGCCGGCGCAGCGCTGGCGTGGCTTCGGCACTATAACGAGAGCCTTAACAAAATTCTTAGTCGCTTCGCACCAGCCTTGAAATGAAAACTATAGTAAGAAAGATGTAGCTAATTTACTAAATTTCGAGATTTAAATATCCTAATTCCCAAAGGCTCCCACAGAAACTCGTCCGAAACAGTCTCGAGTCCGGCTTGGAGTCGATCCACTATGAATTCCCACATAAAGGCGGGAGCTAAACTACCAGGCATGAGCACAATAGAAAATAGAGAAAAGATTATCGATCGAAAACGAAAGCGAGCGGAAAGCAGACAGACGCTAAAATGAGACGCCGCCGCTATATATAGCCTTTTGGCTGGCAACGCGCCAAGGCGAGGAGAGGTCCGGAGGCAATTGCGGCAAGCGTGAGAAGGAACCGTAATTTTCGCCGAATAGCGCGGCAGCACCTAATGCTTCCGATTTCCTCCTTCTAGGAGCGCTCGCGAAATTTTTTGATTTTATTTATGAGATTACTCTTGTGCGGTGTAAAAAGTATGATTGAAACCAATCTTCTTTGAATATAAATGGGCACGGTCAGCAACTTTTGGTCCCGAAGCCTATAGGCAACAAATAGGCGCACTCTCATAGGCACTTTTATCAACACCTGATATGTTTTATCCGTGTTGCATATGCGTGCATGCCGAAACTTCGCCAAAATAGCGATCTTTGCTTGGGAGCAACATTGAAGAGAACGTGATTTTGTATGTAGGTCCTATTCCCCCCCCCCCCCCACGTGGTCAGCCGCCTCAGCGTGAAGGTGGCCCTCGGTTTTGAATTGCAATGTACAGTATTCTTGAGACCGAATTGAATGACTATTCAATCATTCGAATGAATCATTCTAATGCGAATGATTCGAAAAGCGAATGTTCGAAAATCTGAGATTTCTAATAAAATCGGAAAGTCGGATATTCGAAACTAGATGGCAAACCCGGCTCCGCCCGGGGCCAAACTTTGCACACATACACTTCGGGGCAGGGAGCGTGTCATAGTCCACTTTTCGTTATCGATCGATGTCGATTTTATCGATTTTTTGCAAATTTTGAGCTACGGGGCTGGGATTTTGCACAGGGGGGTAATCGAAGATTGAATAGTCATTCAATTCGGTCTCAAGAATACTGTACAACCCCTCCGGGGTGATCAGCATGCTCGATTACCCCCCTGTGCAAAATCCCAGCCCCGTAGCTCAAAATTTGCAAAAAATCGATAAAATCGACATCGATCGATAACGAAAAGTAGCCTATGACACGCTCCCTGCCCCGAAGTATATGTGTGCCAAGTTTGGTCCCGATCGGTTCAGAAATAAAAATTTCTATTCCGCACATACGTACAGACAGACATACAGACATACATACAGACAGACATTCAGCTTTATATATAAGATTTTCAGTTTTGCAGTATATTCGATATTCGAATTTTCAAAAAAATTTCGAATTTTCCTAAGTATAATTTGCAGCCGAGTGTATATTCTAGTATGGCCTCAGAATCTATGATAATTCGACATTTTAGTTTCGGTTGGATGCCTAGCCAAAAGCAGAATCAGGCCAGATTCACCGAAGTGTAGCTTTTCTGATCGCTAGGCCACCGCTCCACACCCTGGGTTAGTGATCGCCTTATGGAAACCAAGAGTACGCCTAATCAGTCTACTCTGCTTCTGTCGAGAGGAAAATTTCTGCCGGATAAGTTAGAAAAAGAGACCCATCGAATTCCGCCTGCGGTGCCACGTAGTTCCAAGAACAATGTCAGGGCCTTCAGGGCGCCTTTTGGATTGGACAAAACGATACGTCTGCTCGGACAACACGCTATGGAGATTACCTCATGCTTTACACCTACAAAGCCAGGAAGTCTCCAAAAACGCCGACCTTCACGCTCTTCTCGACGCTGCAGAGCATATCAAATAACACTTCACAGCTCTGCAGGAAGCAAAGTCCAGGAAGAAGGGAATGCGGCAGATGAGTGATGACACCCTCATCGTGGTAAAAGAGTTTCATTATGAAATGTTCCAAGTGTTGGTTTTGTCGTTCACCCATCTGCTGTCCATCTTTCGAATTGCATGAGATCTGTCACCTCAACTGGCCAACCTACGACTACGACCTCCACGTCAGAAGACCATCAGCATCATCAACTGCTGCTCTCCAACATCAGCAGCTAATGAATCGGAACTATGCTTTCTACGAAATGTGGAGGAGATCGTCCGCAACGAAAAATCCTTTTACAAGTTTGTTGTGTGCGATTTTAGTGCGAAAATTGGGATAGCACTAGAAGAAAAATTTAGGATCGGGATTTGCATACGGTCTCCGTAACGAAGACGGCAACTGTTGTTTTGAAATTCTCTCCGCTTTGCTACTCTTCCACAAAAACTCTATCTTTATGGAAAAAACATCTTCGGTGGACATGGACCGATCACTGCCCTTATTAAGGGAAGATAAAGTCGATTGAAAGCTGAAAAGGAAGATCATTTATGATTCAAGAACGAAGAAGGTCGTTTATGACGTTGACCAAAACTTGATATGAGGTTGGAGGAGCTCATATCAAGTTTTGGCTTATCGAGGAAACCCATTGTAAAATCGGCTTTCAAAAGGATTGCGAGCCTGCGGAGTGTGTGCCTCAACGACTCGTGAGAAGAACTTGAAGTAAATTATGAAGAACACTAAAGAATTGCTCGAAAGACGGAGAGATTTGAGTCAAAATACCAATGCAACACACCTTAAGCGATTAGCAAACGCCAGTGCAGAACAGCTGCGCAGCAGGATAAAAATCCAAGCAAACGAAGATAATACTGGAAACGGAAGGAAACGAAGTCTAGCAAAATGCCAAAAAGCTAAAAAAAGGTTTGCCGGGAGTACCGACTGCTTCTCATTCTAACTTTCGTCGACCTACCTCGGAGAAGTAGTCGAAACCAACCCTCTTGTCTGCAATAGTCGACTAAAGAGTGTCCCCAGCCTTTATTATTATAGAACATCGATGACTAAGGATTCTAAGAAAATGTAGTTGTTCCATCGTCCCCTTTAAGTGGCGTAGGCCCCCTTTCCGAGAATGGTACGCGAAATTTTTAGAAGTTACTTACATGAGCTATAAGAATGTGCAAGTGACTTATTTGTGAGTTTAATTAATTAAAATAATTTTTGAAATTTTTTGAAAATTCATTTTAGGCTTGTAGAAAAATTTTTTCGGGAGCATATTTTGGAAGCATAACAAGAATTTCTTCTTTTTTTTCTTAAGGACTGTACAACAATGATGTAACTGTTCTATCGCCCCCTGACCATCTCATTTGGAAAGGGTATCCAACAAGGTGACACTATTTTGCCGAAGCTGTTCGCCGCGGCTTCGCAATGGGTGATGAAGTCACTGGACTGGGACGAGAGAGGCATACGAGTCAATGGGGATTTACGTCAAACCTTCGATTTGCAACCACATCCACCTCTTTCCGAGTAGTATCACTGAAGAAGAGACGATGCTGAGGAACTGAAATGGTGTACAGTAACTTCATGCCCCTCTAGTTTTGTAGTAACCACATGGCACTGCAAAGAAATCCAGGACTTTGACAGACTTCGTTATACAACACTTCTATGCTCCCAAAATAATATACAACTTGAAAAATATTAATTTTTGACGTTAAAAAACCTGAATTCTTCAAAGACCATTGACGACTGCCTTTCTTTACTTTAGTTGATGTTTTTGTCTTCATGTTCATTGCGCACCATTAAATCAGGTACAACAAACAAAAGAAGTCCTACTTCTGTGAAAGGTTTGATTTAAGTCTTTCAAAATCGTTTTAGTAGCTCAACGAACAGACTAACGAACCAGGCATTTGATCGTACAGTGCGTTCAATAAAATAGGACTTCGATCAAACCACTTACATAGCTTACACAGAAGTTGATTGAAAAGAGGAGAGAACGGATGCCTGGCAAGAGCCAGTCGCGGGTTACTTTGAAAAAACAAAGTGGCGCTGACGCTTTCCAGTAAAACTTGACCTCTATTAGCCAAATGGAATTCCTCCCTCGCTTTACTATCTGAGGTAGCCATCCGTGCTTTCCTTCTCTATTCTCAGCTAAGATGACAGGCCAGTCTACTTCACACCTTGGTAATGTTTTCATCACACTAATTTTGGCACACGTTCACGTGTATTCATCAATACATAACCCTCACATTTATTGAAAAAAAAAAGACGCGAATTGAAGAGACTCACCTGAGGTCCCTTAGTTCGAGCACGTCGCGTAAGTCAAGCGACGGTGCGTGAGTGTTTACGGTCGCCTGATTCATGTGACGTTACCGTCACGTGGTCATATCTCACTTTAAGCGGACGATTTCCAAATCTAAGAACACCGTTCGACTCAGGTCGACGCCAGAGCATCTTCTGATATATTGGAAGTGGGGGTACGATAGGTGTACGGTAGAAAATCTAGCTCCTGAAGCTCTGCATAGAGAGGTTACTCGATGTGCTTATTACAAAAATGATGTTTATTTGTTGCAGTTGGTAAACGTAGAGTTACGTTAACTGTACGATGAGGACGACTTTGCACATGTACAATTTGCGCACATGATTTACACATATATCATATATGTCTAACCACACTAATTCGACAGAAAACGCAAATACTGACGATCCGCGTTTTTTGGTTTCGTTTTTTCACCATAACTCCCTTCGGATTGCATAAATATGAGTCCGAAAAGCGTAATGCTCTACTCTTTAAGGCGAATGCTGTATACTACTCTGTCTTGCTATTTGAAATTTTTCGGAGTGCATGGCTAACGCTACGCAAACTCATTTGAAAATTTTTTTCTCCCCTCCTTCAGACGGAAATCCTGGGACAGCTACTGTTAGGTATACAACCTTTCAGATTTTTTGTTTTTCGAAGCACAAGTAGTCCATGATGACGCCATAGCTGAATGTTCCTACCATAATTGTACCGTAATAAAAAGTGAATGGTGATTCGCTCCACAATGTAAATCTGAACTGAGGCCAGCTTTGCAAAACGGAAACGGATCAAGGTGTTGATGCTATTCGGGCCCTCTTTTATCCCCCCATAAAGGTACCTCTTCAAACACTCTTCCCTCTCCCTCCCCCACTTTACCTCCACCCCATAATCCACGCTTTTGCGGTGACCTGCATACAACGAATGTCGGATCACCTTAAAAAAATATTAATAGACCTTATCCAAAAATTTATTCACCAAGCGAAGAAAAATGTACTTACAAGTTGGGAACTAATACAAGTAGTGAATTGCTCCCAATAATTCTGCTTAGTTTGAGTAAGTGGAAAATTTTGAGATTTGGCTGCGCTGTATTGGGTTGCGAAAAGATGAGTAGAAAGAATATCAATCAATGAAAGAAGTCATCAGTTTTAGTCCGACACTGACATTTGAACTGTAACTTGCGTAGAGGCTGAATTATGAACAGAAGAATAAAATAACGAGTAGGAAGAAAAATTTGAGAATACGGAGCACTTCATTCAGTCGATACGACTGGTTATCTTGTATAATATACAGGGTGTCCCAAAAAAATGTATCGAACGTTTGATCGTTAATATCTCTCTTATCAAGAAGTGTTTTGTTTTGCTTTAGGTACCGTTTTGTAGAGCTGGCTTCAACTTAGATTTGCATTATAGAACGAATCACCCATCTCTTTTCTTTACTGTAGGATTACGGTACAAACTTGAAACATATGGTGTCAATGTGGAAAAAGCTGCCGTTTCAAAATTTTTCAAAAAAATGTGAAAACTTGTGTATTGGGGTTTTTATGGACGCTGAGTTCAATACTCAGCTATTCACAAGATTACGAAGCTTTTTAAGCGGTGTAACCGCACTTTTTAAGAACATTGAAAAAAAGGCCGCTACCTCTTACCTGGCATAACTCTTCAGTGAAGCATCATAATAAATTGGGAACTTTATATTTATAATCAGCAACTCTAAGTAGCCTAGGGTAAGAGTTTTCAGACTGTTTTGTTCCCTTTCTGGGGCAAAATATGACTTTTCATTCCTTAAAATCCTCTTTGAAGTTTCTACCGTAATTCTACAGTAATGAAGAGAGATGAGTGATTCGTTCTATAATGCTAATCTAAGTTAAAGCCAGCTCTACAGATTGGTACCTGAAGCAAGGCAAAAGACTTCTTGGGAAGAGAGATATTAACGATCAAACGTTCGAAACATTTTTTGGGACCTGAAGCAAGGCAAAAGACTTCTTGGGAAGAGAGATATTAACGATCAAACGTTCGATACATTTTTTTGGGACACCCTGTATTTTCCAGCAGATGTATGAGATTCTTCTGCGATCAAAAATAAGAGCTGGCACAACTCATACATGTTTGAATGACTGTACTGAAAGACATTCATCATGTTTCTAGAAATAAAAACGCTTCAGTCTATAAGGATAGTGTTGGGTTCAATTCTCGTGTGCGATTCTCAGTTCCATTGATCTGTATCTAATCTTGGATGCAATAATCACCTCCCCTTTATGGTCTATTGTGATTCCATATGGTGCCTTTGCATGAAGCGATACAATGAGAATTTTGCTTTTGTAAAAAACCTCGCTTCTGCTCTCATTGTTCTTATCTCGAGAGGAATTTTTACATCAAAAAAAATAGCTCAATTAAAAGCAGGAACCTGACCGACTTACTGTATAATTAACCCTATCTTTCACTCAAAAGAGGAAATTTAGTAACTAAGTTCGATATGAAAGAAACGGATCACAAATTGAAAGTGAAAATTGGAAAGGAAATCAATTAGAGTGCCGAGGAAGTTTTCCATGTCTTCAGTATTTCCGCAGCAGCACTTCACTTTCGGAGCACATTCGCAGGGTTTTCGCAGCTAACCAGGCGGAAATGCTGCGAAGGCGCTACGGAAGTTCCAGGCAGTCGTCGGACCTGGCTGACGGCCGAAGGATATTTTACATCTGCACCTTGCAGGTTTCAGCATTTTTTCGATGTCATGCGTACTTTTCTTGCTTCTGCAGATTACTGCAACCGATCACTGTGTAGCTAGTTCTTAGTAAAATTAGAAGTAGGTGTAAGTTGAATTTGCTTGTTTTCTAATTATTTGAGAGCTGGTATGGGTGGGGGGGGGGGAACTGAGCGTGCTGATTATGAATGTCTGCTTTAATGGGCATGTCAGCAAGATATTTGATAATTCATTCATATATTCATATATTCAAACGATCTTTCCGAATGTATAGCCGACCATAAATAATTCGAATATTTATTCAAAATTTGACTCTCAATGTTCGAATACAACTGATATTCGTTTAATTGATATATTTAATTTTAAAATTCTATTACATATTTATTTATTCGAATTCTCAAATTTCAAATTTATTTGATACTCGTCTACGCGAAATTTTCGAATCCAATCAATAGTCATTCATTCGAGGTAAATAATTTAAATGAAGTATAGAATGCAGGCCATTTCCATCAACACTGCTCAGCATAATCACCTGAGCTGAGCAAACGTGGAGCGGAAACCTTTATATAAAATTTTAGATATCAACTTTTAAAATTCATTAGCGGTATGCCTTATGCCAATCGACGAATTTTGCGACAATCTCTTGTTGGCGCAATGAATCGGACAATCGTGCAAAAATGCGATTGGCGTAATCAGAGTGTAAAATTGCAATGGTAGAAATAAGCGCGTTTTGAAGAGAATGAGCGCGATAATGTTGCGAGTTCATTTTGAGCTTGAACTGCTCTTGCAAAATCTATCTGTTAGAAATGCACTTGCATTGGCAGTGGGTAAAATTATCATTGGCAAGCCACAGACATGCTATTGTCGAGTGCGTGGCAGATCTAAAATTCACTGCGCCCCTGTATCTTGACACCAGCATCAGGTCGTATAAAAGTGTAACTTGTACAGCACATTCGCTGAAACGATGATGCTATGGATCTCAATTATCACGGTAAATACACTACTGGTAACTATATGTCTTACTTTACGTGTAATTTCCGCAGTTACGGCCTGTTTCGAGCAGCATTCTTATGCCTGCAACGAAACTCGTCTCAGGAGCAGGGCCCGAACCGCCTTTGCCGGACGGATTCTGTAATGAAAAGAAAAAAACACCAAGTGAAGCAGGTTACGATAGTCTACAATGGAGATTCAGTCAAATCAGGCAGACATTCAATAAAGAGCCAATGGTTAATGCATTGTAAATTCTTACTTTGAAGAATAATCATTCATGCTAAGAAATGCATGAAGAGTAGTGACAATGACGGCAAATTTCACTAAATTTTTAGCACAATAATTTCTTGTAGGCCAGGACAGGATGGACAGATCTGGAGAATGATGCCATGAAATGCTTCGAAAACCCTGGTCACTGCGTTCCCGTATATTATGCGTAAGTTGCGCGAATAGTTAAAGGAATATGATCGTGGTTTTCCTTTTCTAGGATCACTCTTCCGCCGGATGGTATTGCTTTATTGGCAGAGAAAACGTATATAGTGCCATTGTTACAGGTATAGTGACGCTAACATTTATTTTGATCACAGATGCGACTATCGCATGTACCCTTTAATTTAAACGGATTGATCACTGGGAGGTGAGGCTTCGTGATCTAAGGCTAGAGAGTGACCAGAGAGCACGTTAGCGAGAGAGGCGTAGACTGCGTCGCGGACGCTAGCGGTCGTTTTTCAGCCGCTGATCTCGTTGATTGAAAGGGTACGCATGATAGCAAACGCACTCCTAGTAATAATACAGGGTTTCCCAAAAGTAAGTACACATTATTCAATCGTCAATATCTCTCTTCCCATTGGATCTTTTTTTTTGCCAGTCAAATATCATTCTGTGGAAAAGGCTTCAACTTAGATTTAAAGTATCGATCAAATCGCCGATCGCTCTTCGTTGCTGTAAGATTACGGTAAGAACTCCCGGCACGTGGAACCATTGTAAAATATGTTCCATGTTCGACTTTCGATGAATCTTGGCATAACGATTAAGTTGCTTGAGTGATTCAGCCAACACCAAGATTTTTATCGTATTTATTCGGCTAACGTTTCGGCGTAGTCGCCTTCGTCAGAGCCTATAAAGTGAGGAACATTGAGAATTAACCTCCCAAACATCTCATCACATGCAGGAAGAGTCCAAAAAGTTGAAAAGACTCCCGTTAAGGCCTAGAACTATCAGCTCACCTTTTGCTATTAGATGAGGACGAACCACCGCTGGCTGGAATGCGTTGGCAATGAATGAGGCAAGTCTCTGGAGGCTACGCATAGATCAAAACCTGCATAACTCCAGTAATGGCGCGAGCTCGGTTGTTACGGCGGTGCATTCTTCTTTTCTGTTCATTTTGGGATTTCTGGATAGTATCCAGCACGCCTCGAGGGTCTTTCGTGCGGACACCTCAGTCTCCCGTGAAAGAATGCTAATGGAAACCTCGAATTCTGCGTCTTGGTGGCATAACCTGCGATGTGTGCCCAAGAGGGTTGATAACCTTGATCTTCGCAACCCGTCCAAGTGCTCCTTGATCCTGACGCATAGTGGCCTTCCCGTCTCTCCTACATATTCCTCCCCGCATAGCTTACAAGTGATGAGGTAAACCGTACCAGAGCACATGCAATCGCCGCTACGATTTGTTGCGCAGATTATGCAATCACGGGTGCTACAAGTTTGATCATATGCTCTGTTGCGCACTAGACGTTGTTTGAGATTAGGGGGAGGAATCTCAACGACTCTGAGTGAGTCTTGCAGTCCCGATTTTCGCACGCAGGCCCTAATGACCTTACTCAACTCGTCCGAAATAAAGGGGAGGCAGAATGTTACCTTGCTACCATCATCGCCAGGTGATCTGTTGATGTGGCTCGCTCGCGCCCTTCTGCATGGGTATCCGTTAGCCTGCGCTACCTGTAGTGCCTTACTAAGTGAAGCAGCTTTAAGGTCATCGTCCGATGACACCGTCCTAGCTGTGCGAAGCATATTCCCGATTACGCTGCGTTTGGTACGAATGGGGTGCGCCGAGGAGTAATGTACTAGAATGTTCTTACTGGTTGGCTTCCTGTACCACCTGGTCCTACACTCCCCTTTCCTCAAGCATATCTGAATGTTAAGGAACGGAAGCCAACCCTCCTTAGGTGTTTCCCTGGTGAATCGGATATCAGCTGATTGCCTGTTGAGCAGGTCAAAGCACGTGTCCATTTCCGTCTGAGTCGGACAAACGATGAGGCAATCATCAATGTATCGATAGTAGAGAGTAGGACTGCGGCTGAGTACTGGCTTTTCTACTTTGGACATGAAGCATACAGCTATCGCAGGAGCCAAACGCTGCCCCATAGCAAGTCCCCTGATCTGCTTGAAGTATTGCCCCGACCAGCGAAATATCGAACAGTCTAGGCAACCTTCTAATAGCGTCATGACCTGCTGGATAGTAAATCCATACAAGCTGATGTTATCGATCCTCTCATTGAGCAATTCGAACACAGCTTGCAGGGCGGCTGGATTGGACGCGTTCGTATAAAGAGCTGTAACATCAAAGGATTCTATGACTTCGCTTACACCAAATCGCATGCTTCGCAAGTGCTCTAACAAGGCGCTCGTATTGGGCAGGTGCGCAGGGATAAATTGCAGCATTTGAGTGAGGATGAGGTTGAGTAACCAGGAGATCCTATCCGTTGGGCCGCCGACGTTACTTATGATAGGACGAACCTTGTAATCTGAAGGGTCTTCTGAGTTTATCAGGTCGGACGGTAACTTATGCGTTTTAATTAGTACGTACAAGACAGGACATACTGGTAGGTCACATTTGAGGCGGGATATGATGTGTTGCGATAGACCTGCTGTCCGTGCGGTCTCTACCCAAAGCTTATTAAGCTTCCGATATTCCCTTTTAAACTCTTTTTCTGTTGATTCCCGATATGTTGTTCTGTCCTCAAGATGCTGTTTCGTGATCGCGATCTCAAGTGCTGTAGGCATCACTACAAATTCACCGCCTTTATCGCTGACCGTTATTTTTATAACATTAGAGGCTGTGAGATCTCGCAATTCTTTAATACCCCTTTTCTGCGCTAACGTGAGGTTGGACTTTTGGCGCATATTGCTGTATCTTTTGAGTACGCTGTAGACTGAGGTTGAGAAGATCTGGAAAGCGCAGTCTACTGACGGTACTGGTTCTTGAGGCTTGTAGTAAACCGACGGGAAGGGCATAACAGGCAACGCTGAAGTTATCAATCGGTGATTTGCTTGCTGCGTCTCCAACTTGGCCTTATATCGCAGGCGGTCTTGAACGTACTGCAGGCTACCTATGATTTTGCGTGCCACCGCGGGGCATATTGATTGAGTAGGCGAGAAACTTGGTCCCAAACTGAGCAAAGAACGCGCATCCGCGGATAGTGTCGCACCGCCAATAGCCGTAACTCGCGATAAAGTAGGCTCATTATTGCTAGCATTGTTAAGCTGGTGGTCAACGTCACAAGAAGTGGTGGCTGTAAGTGCAACTCTAGCCTTATCTAAACGTTCCTTATCTAACAACTTATCGAACTTTTCCCGCAATTTTGATTTGATGTTAGAGTGGATAATATCACAAATGTTCTTAGACTCACTTTCTATTTCCTTCCAAAGGCTGTTAGGCAGAAACCGTTGGCAACTCGATTCTATAGACAAACATTTGTTCATCATGGGGACTTGCTATGGGGCAGCGTTTGGCTCCTGCGATAGCTGTATGCTTCATGTCCAAAGTAGAAAAGCCAGTACTCAGCCGCAGTCCTACTCTCTACTATCGATACATTGATGATTGCCTCATCGTTTGTCCGACTCAGACGGAAATGGACACGTGCTTTGACCTGCTCAACAGGCAATCAGCTGATATCCGATTCACCAGGGAAACACCTAAGGAGGGTTGGCTTCCATTCCTTAACATTCAGATATGCTTGAGGAAAGGAGTACTCTGCGTTGATACCACTGCTT
>CATQJL010000001.1:100181677-100257037 GCA_958299035.1 Cylicocyclus nassatus | reverse complement strand
GGCAAAAAAAAGAGCGAAAAAGCAATGAAATAGAAAAAAAGGGGTTGGAGGAGGGGCTGGGAGGATACGTAGAGCATAACCGCGTCCATTCTTCTACCTCGCTTCAACTTCGGAGTTCTGCACAGCAAAAAGGGAAGCGGGGTAAAAAGAACGAAAAAGCAATGAAATGAAGAAAGAAAAGGGATTGGGAGAGGAGCAGGGAGGATACATGAAGTTGAAAATTATTCCAATTAGTTACAAGTGCTGACAAGTCATCTGCACAATTTTATATCCCATGTGATCTTTCAAAAATCTCGCCACCCCCTCCCGGTACGCTATTGGTCCATATTGAAAAATTTATATTTTTTTAAGCACTCATAAAAAGCACAAGGCCTACTCTATATGGCATGCATCAAATCAAAAGATTTCTATAAAGTTTAGAGTTTATGTTCTATAATAAGAATTTTGGAAGACTTATGTATCAACCTAAAATAAAACTTGTTAGTACACATTTGTGAATGTTAGTAATAGCCTCCGATGATCGTTGTGGAATGTTATCGCGAACATGTGAGTAAAGGATGTTCGTCGACGACTGCCCCGACTAGTGTAATCACACCATTGCGCGTGTGCGTTTTTGATCCTTTCCAGCTCTACAGTACGCTGCAGCGCGCGGGGAACTTGCAGCTAGCAGCATTCCTGTCCTATAACCCTCTTTGTTATCTAAGCGTTTCTTATTTCTTTTTCTTCATGAAATTTGTTTCAGGCACCTATTCTTCTATTATTTCAGGCTTGTTCGACCTTTGAATATATCCTACAAGTTCTAGTGTATGTGTCCGTGGCAGCTATCCATGGGTGTCTCCGCTACACACGCAAAGTCGCTCGGATTGCCCTCGCAAGCTCGAACATGATCAACGAGATTTTTCTACATTCATTTTGCTATTTTTATCCTTTTCTCATAGGATACGTCCTCTTAATATAACCAGTGCTAACTTACCGGTTTGGTTCTATGTTGTTGTGCTGTTTGTTGAATACTTTGAGTCTGGTCAAGTGAATGTGAGCCCGACTTTGTGGAATACTCTTAGATCAAGTACGTCAGATGGAAATTGTCGGGTTGCATTCACCTGACCAGAATGGAATTCGACAAACTTATTACCAAAAATCTGGCCATAGGTTGCCGAGAGCTATTGGGTTTGCGATTGTTGACGGTGAGGGCAGGATGCCAGTGGCAAGGAATTGGCAAAAAAACACATGTGATCACAACAAATGCAACCTCATGAAACTTGGAGGTGTCAGCAAACGCTAACGGCACACACGTTCGTCAACACCGCAAACCGCAAAATTGGCTGTGGCCGATGGTCCATGTAGGTCATGCTTAGATAGGGAACGGGGGTGGCGAGCAAGAGGAACGATAACTTTCGGGTGTCAATAACTCGCGCATCTTTTAACGTCATTTTTGTCCACCAACAAGCAAAAATCTAGAGCATTTCCTACTATTACACTTTCATATGAACAGGAGAATGAGATAGATTCTGTTTGCTTGAAAATAAGATGTAAAAATAAGTTTAAATACCAAAAAAAGGTTTTAAAGGTAAAACTTCAATATTTCAAGTTTTTTCTTGCAATAACATTATCAAACTGCACTTATCATTGGATTCTGAGCAGAACTTATCGAGTAAAGCATTTACTCTAATTTCACTCAAGTTTATAAGTCTAAAATTTGCGCATTTTGAGGCAAATATTGCATGGCAGCAGCGGTTGGCAATTGCTATCGTTCCTCTTACACCACACCCAGGGAACGACCATAGGTTCGCAGTGTTCGCGGTGTTCGTGGTGTTCGCGGTGTTCGCAGTGTTCGCGGTTGTCGGTGTTTGCGGTGTTGTCGGTGTTGTCGGAGTTATATTATAACAAGATATAACAATTTATATTATATTTTGAAGATATTGAAGATACTTTTCAAAGATATAACAATTTTGACACGATCCCGACAACACCACGAACACCGCGAACACTGCGAACTTATGGCCGTTCCCATAGCGCCACTTTTGGAACCCTGCACTCCAGAAAAATGAGAAAAAACCAGAAAACAAAGCTTCCATTCTAAGGTTTTCGGGGAAAGCTTAACAGTAGCAGCTCAATCCCAGCGTTGCCTTGGTACACACATACAGGATTTGTAGGATATTCGATGTTCGAGTCCACTTGAAATGAAAATCAAAGAAAAAGTGATTAAAATTGCATGAATAGCAAAGAAGATTATAGGACAGGAATGCTGCGAGCTGCAAGTTCCCCGCGCGCTGCAGCGTACTGTAGAGCTGGAAAGGCTCCATAAACGCACACGCGCGATGGTGTAATTACACGAGTCGGGGCAGTCGTCAACGAATATCCTTTATGCTTGAAACGAGATTATTATTGATTCCTTATTCGACTCTTTGCTTACCAAGACCATCCAACTAATTTTTTGCTAAGATGTCACCAAAATTGAAGTGTATTTGTCAAGTACATGTATCCTAATGCATGTGCTGACAACCACAGCAGTTCTCACTAAAATCCAATGTCATTCAAATTTACCTTTGCTCAAGCAAAATGTGCGACATCTCATTCAAGTAAAAAAAACGTTTACATTTATACAGCATTATTCGTAATGCTGCGGCAATGACTCGCGGTTTTTGTGGTAACTCCTTAAAGTAAATGTTTTGATTTGCTAACAGTACTTAAGAATTTACAGTTTTTACCTGTGTTGAAGAGCTTGAAGAAGTGTTCGGAGGAAATCTTGAACAAACTCTTGGAAAAGCTCTCGAAAAAAAGCATGGAGAAACTCTCGGAGAAAAACTCGGAAGAATGCCCCCAAGTCATTTCTGCGATATAGAAAAGCAAAACCGACTAATCAAGGAGACGAGAAGCTCATACTAGCGTCTCACGAAGAGCTAGTATTGAAGTTCCATAGAGAGCTTCCTTCAGCGGGTTATACATGTTTTGTGATTATTACTGCGTTTGAACTCAAAGAGAAGATCTCTACCTCGAACAAGAGAATCAAAGATGTAGCAAGACATGCCTTGTTTTTACTACAAAACTCATTTTTTTAGATCTTGAATCCTAATTTGCAGAAAAGTGCATTGGAGTGCCTTAAACCAGATCCGCGCAAAAACTGTTAGTATTTCTGTATTGGTAAATTTTTTTTCGTTGTCCATTTGCTTTTACCCATTACTTTTTTCCTCTAGAGACCATGAACCGAAGCCTAAAGTTGCGCAAAGAGCAGACGAGAAGTATGAAGAACAACTGAAAAAGGTACAGTAATTTTCGATTTTCGATGCGGTATGGGTAGCCTCACTATGTCGTCATTTTCATTCAACGTACCAAGATCATCCAACTAACTTTTTTCAGTAAACTTGTAGCTTTATATACATCTCTAAAAAAGATTTTATTTTTAGTTGTTCTTCATCATTTCGATGACACTGCGTAGTTAGGAATACCAATACAATTGCTCTTTTCCGCTGCCATTCGCCTTCTTCGCAAAGCGAACTCAAAATCCAATATTAAATTGAGAATTGATTATATTATAAATCGTTGGCAAAGGATTCATGCGTTTTACTCCTGTACTTGTACATCAACATACAGGTTCAAGCCTGGTGTGACAATTATATAGATTAAGGCTTGCCATAGGCAGCAAAACCGCTATAGAAATTAATTCGCGCTCGAGCAACATTAATCACCATCCTTCTCAAATATCAAAATCTATAAAATCCACAGCTCCCCCCTCTCCCTCCCCCTACCCTCCTTTTGCAACCTTTCTCGCCCTTAACACAAAGTAGCAAACCTCGGATAGCGGTTGGATAAAACATTTTACGGCGATCTTATGATCAAGCTTGTTGTCTAAAGTGAGTGGGCGTGAATGTTCATCTGTAGCAAAGAGAGTAAATTCCCTATTATGAACGTCGTAACACTTGAATTAGAGGCTTATTCAAAACGGACCCGCAATTATATCGTGACTTAAGCTGAGCGCATATACTTCCTCATTTATGTGCTAGTGCAAATCGACAGAAGGTGTATAGCTCAATCGCGTCGTAGAATAAGATGGAAAAAATCTTTAGAATCTAGGATATGATGATAGCTGCATGCTGTTAGGCTCTGTGTTCAAACACTCAGCTTTCAAGAACAGTTTGTTTGAAAAAATTTTCAGAGAGGCACATTACTACAAGATATGATTACGTTGTTAACGGCGCGGTATAAGCAAGCATGCAATTTGTTCTATCAATCCTTTGTTTTTTGAAGTTATTCGAAGGATGTATTAGAAATCCAGTAAATTTGTTGGTTTTGTAAGGGCCACATTTTTGAGAGGAAATTTTTGGATTGAATCAATCAACCACATCATGATACCGTTTGATAGAAAAAAAATAAGCCCATTATATTGGCTCAGAACTACGGTTGTTTCAAGACAGAAAGAAAATTTTTCAAATGACCAGCCAAGGAGCTACCAAATGAGGTGACACAAGAACAGTAGCATAATGGGAAATTTGGATAAATAAAAATTATGATATAACCGTATGCTGCTTACTAATGATCATCAATTGCATAGATGTGAGCTGTAGAAGAAAATTAATCAAAATTCGAATTTTCTGTGTAGGGTCATAAAAAATCAGAAACTTGCAGTAAAAATCCGAGCATTGGTAATTAGGTTCTATTACCTGCTCTTTCCAACTGTGCAAAGCTTGGGCTGATTAGAAGCCTCTATCAAATGTTATGATTATCTAGAAACATGCCAAAATAAATCAAAATTGCCTTTTTTATTGCTTGCTCGACCATAACTTTTGATAGAGACGTTCAACCAGCACATAACTCTCTTATTATGAGGTCTTTCGAGAAGCGGTAAGCTCCATTTTGTAGAGCTGGCTTCAGCTTAGTTTTGCATTATAGAGCGAAAAATTTTCAAAAAGATGTGAAAGCTTGTGTAATAGGGTTTTTAGGGACGCTGAGCTCAATACTCAACTATTCTCAAAATTGCGAAGCTTCTAAACGGTGTAACCGCACTTTTTAGGAACATTGAGAAAATGGCTGCTACTGCTTACCTCGCATAACTCTTCAGTAAAGCATCATGATAAGTTGGGAACATTACAGTTAAAATCAGCAACTCTAATTGACCTAGTCAACTGAACTCTAATTGACCATTTTTTTCAAAAAATCATAACTTTCTGAAGAACAGCTCGAACAACGCGAACTTTGCTCAGCCACAAAGAGGGGGTGATATAGTCTAGGATTCTGGCTGTTCTGGATTTTGTGGCACTGTTTTGGATTTTTTAACGGGCTTGCTTAAAAATTCCGAAATTGAAATGAATTCCTTTCCCCAATTTTATCTGTGCATTCAGGAGCGGTATGCAACAATCGCCCGTCCGGGTAAGTTACCCGAACAGTAGTTTCCGCTTCATTGCGCGGTGCTCTGGGAATCTGTGTTCTTCCTTGTTTGTTCATCTATTGGAGGCTCTACTAACCTAATATTGTAGCACAATGACTAGCAGCGCTTTGCTGTATAAGCTGAGATAATTCGTTATTTGTATGATCCCGAACGGGATCTCCCACTGATCACGCTCATTTTCAAAGTTATTTATATTCGCAATAACTCAATGAAGACGTCACAGAGTTTTGCTGTCGACCTATTACGACATGCTAGGCATGTTTTTAGTAGCACACATGAAATGTGCAAGTTTTGAGTTTTTCGATAGAGCCCAATTCGCGAGCACAGGTTCAGCGAAGATTTTGTCAACTTGATTTTTCACTTACTTCTTTCACAAATATGCGTAGCACTGTCGTAATAAATGTACAACTAAACTCTGTGACGTTTTCATTGAGTTTTTGCGGGTATAAATAACTTTTAAAATGAGCGTGATCAGTGGGAGATCCCGTTCGGGATCATACAAATAAGAAATCATCTCAGCTTGTACAGCAAAGTGCTGCTAAACATTGTGCTACAATATTAGGGTAGTAGAGCCTCTAATAGATGAACAAACAAGGAAAGACACAGATTCCCAGAGCACCGAGTTATGAAGCGGAAACTACTTGTTCGGGTAACTTACCCGGACGGGCGATTGTTGCATACCGCCCCAGAGCTTAATGAATAGCAGCCGACTCAGTTTTAGAAAGTACATGAATTGCTCTTTCTAATATGGTTTTACTCGCAAAAACATTGTGTTAGGAAGAAGTTACGATTTTTTGAAAATGGTGGGACAGAACTTTCGGACCAACCTAATAATATTCTCAAAATGCGAGTTACCCGCAGAACATATTACGAATGCAACTTCCTTGATCTAACTATATAAATTATAGACGATGTTATAATTTGTAAACAATTTGATAAAACCGACGAATTCAACTTCGATGTTATCAGATTTTGCCATGGAAGCTCATACATAAGCAATAATTTGGAAATAGCTGTGATATATACAGAGGTACTTCGCATATTTAGAACATGTAGTTTATTTAAAGACTTCGAACAAAGATTGATAAGATGCATTAATTGTTTTATTATACTGGAATATAGTAGAGACTTAGTAAAACATGCAATTTTAGAATGTTTAACATATAATAAGGCCATTACTCACAAATATATACTTAAATGTATACAAAACCACCAAAAAATTTGTAAATTATATCATAGAAACCATAGAAACAGGTTAGATCATGTTTCAGATCATAGCCTAGTCCTGCCTTGATTTTTGATCTAACCGCTCACGCCCCCTATAAATACTGCCCCCCCCCCCCCACTACATATGCACAATTTGAGTAAAGACTACCGCTACTACCACTACTCCTCCCCTACTGATGAGCCTCGGGAGTGGTTAGCCTTCCATGCTTTCCTGTCTAGGGGCAAGAGGCGAAACAAGACTATTTTTCCTAACAGAATTCTCATAATCGAAACGCTGATCTCAAGATGTAGCTTCTATATATGCAAAGCGTTTTCTTACAGAAAGTTATGGCCTTTTTTGTATTTTAATGGATGTGAGGCCTAGGAGGAAAATGACAACCTGTGAATAACATCATGGATGCATAACACTGAAAATGCTCATAAATGTCAGATTAGAACCACTATGCTTATTGGATGCTTTGCCTAAGCCTGTATACTTTTATGTGAAAACTACTTAATTTTGCGACTAAAAATGCACGAAAATTCGGCATAAGAAAAGCTCATATTTTCAGAAAATCGCATCGCAGATATGGAAGGTATGTTTGACATCAGCGTTCAATGCTCTATCTATGGGTATACATCAGTTTATGAATCGTCAACTTTAATCAAGCGAACTCCCCTTGTGAATGATGAAGTCGTTGTTGAAATATTGCAAGAGACATGGATTACCCCAAGCACATGCAAAAAATCGCAACATCTCCATAAACGGTAACTTTATAAGTGCTTGCTTTTTATACTGAATCAGGAGCCAGAACTAACGCTCTTCAATCACTACTAAGTCTGAAGGTTTGCCATCCCTGCGTTAATGTTCCATCCAACTTATGGTCACCAGTAAGCTACATTTTCCTTTGTAAAAGTGCTATTTAGCAAAGCAACTGACAGGTAGTCATTTGCACTTTGCATGGAATGATGTTTAATCATCCATTGTTCCAGATCTCAATTCTCCAATGTTTTCATATCACTTCCTAAGGCACAATTACAGAACAATATAAGACAAAATCTGCACATTATTGAACGTTTTGCAAGCGGTCTGTTTCGCGCAAGTGGCCACTGACAACAAAATCTACAAGGCAAAAGAACAATTATACAGCTTTGTGGAACACAGAATGGCGCACACTTAGCAACTTGCTAAATCGCGCACTATTCTTAGTGAATAATTAAGAATTACCAAAATGAGTGAGTGTGAACTGCCGGCGCAATCTGTTCAAATGTACTATTTTGTATCTTTTTCAAACGCCGGTGATTTCTTACAACAAGTATAAACAGTAACGTTTGGCAGCATAAGCGAGTATAATTCAAAGCTACATTTAACAACTTTTTTATTTCCCTTTGATCGAACTTTGTCAGCCGTTTCTTTGTCTTAAGAGAGAAGATATAAGATTGGTCGGTCACTATACATAAAATCTATTCATACTACAACTGCTCCTATTCTTTTCCATTTTTCCCCGTTTTTGCCCAGAAGCCCACTTGATTCAATTATATGGTACCATAAGTGCTCATAAAGAAACTATGTGGCAGCTGGTTAAAGGCAATGGCTCGGGAAAATCGCGACTGGGGGATTTTCACAACTGCATGGCCTTCTGGACAAGCTGTGTCAGGTACTGTGCTTGAAATGTCAAAAAAGTGTTTTCTGGAGTTTATTGGCCTTGCAGATTGCTAGAGAAGCGGGGCGAGGGATTCGCGCCATGCCATGACCACCAAGTTACTGGAGGATACTGTAACTTCACCTATTTTGGCGGCAATTGGCTGATCAGCCCATCAATACGGTACTGTTAACGGGAATCCCTCGCTCCGCCTCTCCAGCAATCTCCAAGGTCAGAGAACGCCAATAAAAACACTTTTTTGACTCTTTAGGCACAGTAACTGGCTCAGTTGGTCCAGAATGCCATGTAGTTGTAAAAATCCCTCACTCGCGATTTTCTCGAGCCATTGCCTTTGAGAAACAATTTGAAAAAAAGCAGATGAGGAAAGAGCTGGGGGTTGCTGAGTTTGCTCAATAATTGAACCTTATCCTGTAAGGACAATTCTGTGGCTGCCACCAACTTTAAGTCAATGAAACTCTATGCTTTTTTGTAGCAATAATTGGAGCTCTATTTTAGGCTACGAAATATTGCTATGTGTTATCTGAATTGAAAAGGGATAAGATTTTGCAAACAACAGAGGCTCAATAGAGGAAAAGATATAACAGTACGACCGATAGAAAACAAAGCGTTTGAAGACACGAAATCGAATCGGTGGGACCATACGCAATTCTATGAATGCTAGTGCAGCTTTTTGAAGTTTATGGGCGTGATTAGCTTTATTTCACCACGAGATTTCTTTGAGGACCACTTTCAACTGTACGTCAGTCGTCAAAATTGAATACTAATTGCTTAGACGCCGCTTAGTACTCTGCATCACACATCTCAGAGCCTGGTTAGGTAAGCCTTAGCAGCAACTTTTTATTCCACTAACACCACTGGGCGTCTTTCCAAGCGTTTACAGATTTTTGGATAAGTTAGTTCACTCCTACATCGGACACTAAACTTTGAGGGAAGTTTTTCTTCGAAGTTAACGAAGACTTTCCAAGATAGTACTGAGCATGTAGCATAACAGTGCTAAACATGCTGCTGATAAGAAGAGATGGGTTTTTGAAAAATCGAATTTCTCGATAAACCCCTACATAGGACTTGTGGTTCATCACAAATTACATAACTCCAATACATCATTTGTTCTTATCAGCAACATACTTGGCATTGTCGGATTAGATAATCAGCACAACATTGAAAGATTTCTTTAACCTCAAAAAAGAAAAATGACTGTGAAGATATGAAGTTCGGCCCGAAAATCATCAAAATCATGCAAAAAGCTGGAAAATGCGACTTGTACAGCTTCTCGCTTCTGTCCGATAGTGGGATAGGATGGTAGGAATACTTACGGATGGGTAGACAGCGTGAAATCCAATTTGGAGTTTAGGATATGAAGCTTTCTTTGTAGGCTGCGATCACTTATCCGGCAGGGATGTTAATGCACGTAACCATTAGTAGGTTTTTTAACTACCGCATATGAGCTCTCCAGCGCTCATCATGCTTGTGATAATCCTGCACAACGCCCATTTTTGAGTATAGCTTTTTCCCTTTTGCACGTGCAAGTGGCCAGTAGTGAACTGCTGTAAAGCCAAAACAGCGTGCTTTCTGGATACTCATTGTTGAAACAACAAGTGCATCTCCAAAAAAGTTATTTTGCTTGGATTGAAATCATCATATAAATAATTATAATTATATAAATTGTTCTATATTTTCTCAAAAACTCTCCGAGAATTCTTCACAAAATGATGACTGATCATAGGATGCGACGAGATAATGTAAACTAAGCATCGAAGAACATAGCTGGATAGAAAGGAAGTTGCCTGTACCCAAAAGCAAGTATCAAAAAAGCCAATTTTGTTCTACAAGACTGGCCCAATGGTTTAAAGCTCTTGCAAGAAATTTTGACGTGCAGAACTTTCTCAAATCCACAAAACCAAGACATCTACATCTTACTTCGATGTGCATCATAGGTTCGTATACAATTTTTCTCATCACACAGAACTCTTGCGGATGGGAATTCCTTACTGATGATACCCGTATACGGAGCAGAAGATGTAAGTGCCGAACTCGCCAATTCTTGCTTTTCGAAAAACTATGCGTGGAGAACTTATGAATCAGAGGTCATTAGATTTGCTCCGAAAGCAAACAACATGTCTTGTAGAGCAGAATTAGGCTTTTCGAACTGTACAGGTAGTTTGCCGTAAGTCATAACCGCGTCATCGTAAATAGAAAAGCTACCAATTTATGACCACCTAATAATTCGAACGCAAATGGACGAAAACAGAGAAGATAGAAGGTATCACCAAGGTTCAGTGGTAGGCAGCCATATAATTAAAGTCAACAAATTTTCTAAGCGGCAAAAAGAAGCAAAAAAAGCAACTTCTCAATTAGGAGAATTAAGAGCTACTAGCATGAAAGGTTAAAGATGATGGGAACTGTTTTATTTTGGAAATAGCTCAAATCAGATGGGGTAAAGATTAGACTTCGTATTATAAAGTATTCTATATGGTACATGGAGCAACTTTCCTTTCTGCTTCTATGGCAAGTTTCTAAATAATTCATTATGGTATAAGAATTTTTCAAAGAGTGAGGTTTCTCGGAAGGATTGCCTTGACAAACATGGAAAGCTATTTTTGGGAGTTCAAAATATTTATTAAAAAAGCTCGCTTTTTTTGCAAGTTATCAAGCCTTTCCCTAAACTTTATTGTAACCGGGGGTGTCTAGTGCTATAACGGTTTTAACCGGATCGATAGACAACAGGGATTGAACGACTAATTATTTATCTCAGAAAAAGGCAATAAACAACAAGAAAACAAGAACGTGTAACTTGAACAGGCTTAACAGCGAAACAGCGGGCTTTACCCTCTTTGACCTCTTCGGCAAATTGGCTGGATGAACTCTCTAAGGAGGAGGTCCGCCTCTCTTCGACGGAGTTAGCTCCCGTTAACGCTTCCTCAGCGCGGACTGAGCCTCCCCCTGACTCCCGGTATTTATACCATGCCGAAGGGGTCAGCGCGGGCTTTTCTTCCCGCCACTGTAGATCGGTAGGTCGGTGATCCGCGCCCTCTGACAAAATTAAAATTCGAAAAAAAAAACTGGCTAAACTGCAAGGCAATTCTCATAGCTGTTTGAAAAGAAGGAGAGAATGTGTAGAATAATTTTCAAATACACGCCTATCAATTCTTCTACTAAAATTAAAATTCCAAAGATTTTTATTTATCATTCTGAAAACTTCAAAATCACTTCGTATGTAGGGCACCACAAGATCTACCCATCTATCCATCAGCAATATGCATGTTTCTGCTTTCCATTTATGCAATTCTCTGCGATTCAATGAAATATGGCTTCATGAAAGCAAGCGAAAGTATATTAGGATACGATTTTTCGATGATTACAATAAAGTTCTAAAGTACAAAAGTTCGCGCTGAATGGGGAATCAAGTCAACTGGTTATTCGGAATAGAGATGATAGCGACTCAAATTTGCAAGATGTGCACTGTGTTTGAGAAAACTTGGAAATTGCTGGCGACTTTTATTGTGGTTCTGTATTACAGATTTCAAAGTCACAAAACTGTGAGATTACAAAAGGCGATCGGCCAGTTTGAAAGCGGACGCATTTTACACTTTTTGATGTTAACTAATGAAAAAAGTGTCAAAAAATTTTCTTGTGTGCTATATGTAATATTTGGTACTTTATCGGTATCCTCACCCTTTTTTACGATGAGGTATAGTATTGTAGCGTGGAAATAGTTGTAAGAACAATAGTTTGTGAAATTTTCAAGACTGTGCATGGCAAGCTTTTTTCTGAAAAGCCATGTTACAAATAGAAATTCGAAAGTAATAAGCTCTCAAATTTTTACAATGCTGCAATAACGCTAATTTCGTCAGTTCGCATTTCTCTTACTACGCCTTGATCCAAACATATTAGCATCATGTTATGCTCAAGAATAGCTTAACACTGAAAATAAATTTGAGCTGAATGGCTCAATAATAATCTTCTGTTTTGTAAAAGTTGTTGGTTTTGTAAGCTTGTCGAACACCACACATTGAGGAATGCCTGGAGCCTGTTCAAGATTTGGAAAGTTACACACTATTTTTTAATATGTTTTTATGCTTTTTCTATTTTTTAAAAGATATTTCATTACTCAACTTTGACCCTTGTTTGGCATAAGTGTCAGAATCTTTCTAGAAAGTAGATCCAAACAGTGGAAAAGTTCTTATCCGATATCAAATTACATGTCTGATGCAGATTCTTTGCTTTTTCTTCATGGCTGAAGAATTTTCACGAATTGTGAAGCTGTGCAATGTGCTGTATCTGAAACGTTGAATCCAAGCATAACCGGATTCCTGATCTCACAAGGAAACGCCACTAACCTAGATTGGCTTTCCTTCAAACATTGAGTTAAAAATGCGTCACATTCAAAAAAGACAAAAGTTGTATGGAAACTTGCATTATTTATGTGCCAACATAATATGTGCGTGAGCAAGTGGAAGTCTCGCAAAAGTTTTCTGGATTAGAGCTGCTTTTTGGGCAATTTCTAAATCTTAGATTTTGCTGCAGCTTCAGCTTTTTCAAACATTCAAACTTTGTTCGAATGTTTGCAAGCGAGTTTGTACTTCCAGTCTTTTATTATTAGATCGTTCCGAAAGTAATTTTGCATTATTTGACCGAGCGCCACATCCAGCAAAATAAAAACGTGCAGATGATCTAGAGTGTATTCGATGCAAGCTTCTCATTCTTCCTAATGATTTATCTTAGTAAGGAAACCAAAAGCAAAACCGAAATAGTGCTAAATCATTTAGCTGAAGTTACCGCGCATGTATTTAATTAAATCTGCATTTGCTAAATCTAATCTTTCACAAAGATCAAGCAGCTCACAAATAAAGCAAACATGCACATATCACATATCACAACCCATAAAATGAAGAACTGCATTCTAAAGGAGAAAAAGTTATGGAGAAAGCTGCAAAGCTTATGTGCCCACCTAACACTTACATCAGATACATTTATACACTTGCCGTTTTTATCTTTATGGACAAAACGAAATTGGCATGCTTTTGCTAAATTAGTGCCGGGTCGTTTCCATATAGATGATTTTGAACTATTTTTGTATCTGCATTGTTATTATTGAAACCTTTTCAAAAATTTTCTCCGTTTTTGCAATGTACAGGGTGTGAAAGATATGCACACCATTTGGTCGTTAACCCTCTGCTTTCATGTCTTTTGCCGAGTTTGAGGTATCATTCTGTAGATCGAGGTTCAACTTAGATTTACAGCATATAGCGAGCTTTAGTCACTTTTCATTGCTGTATGATTACGGTAGGAACTTCAAGGAGGATATCAAGCCATTGAAAGTGATTTTTGCTTTAGAACGAAAACCAGACAAGCCAGAAACTCTTGTACTGACCTAATTAAACTCTTGTACTGGCCTAATTAGAGTCGCTGATTTAAAATATGAAAATAGCTTTTCAGTATAGGGCTTCTTTCATGAGTTATTTCAGCTTTAGGATAACGACTGGTTTTCAATATTCATCAGAAATGTGAATCCATCAAAAAAGCTCAAAAAAATGGTGGAATGTTATGCATTGAAATCAGCACGCAGGAAAACTTTGCTACACTAATTTTCAGATTTTTTTGAAATTATTTCAGAAAAGGCCTAATCCACGGTAACGATGTGTGCTGAAAGTTCACACCTAATCATACAGTAATGAAGAGCGATTGGTGATTCGCTCCATACTACAAACCTAAGTTGAACCTCGCTCTACAGATGATACCTCAACCTCAGCAAAAGATATGAAAGCAAGAGTGTTATTAACGATTAAACAGTGTGCACATCTTTTTGGGACACTGTACGTTTGTTCACCATAACTCTTTTAAGAAACGATAGAGAATGCAATGAAAAGTTTCGAGATTTTCAAATCTTTGGCAACTCTATGCATATTTATAAAGTCATTGCAGCAAAAACAAGAAAGATGTTCAAAGCGCAAACAGTCAAACATTGTTTTTTGTGAACCGCCATTTCAAGAAGTCATAACTTGGCTTGAAATATTAGGTTGTCCTGAAAATAATGTAGCATACCACGAAAATAAGCAAGTGGGACATTAATAACCGATAAATCAGAGCATGCTCTACAAAATGAAGCTGGAAATTTCGCGCCATGTTTGATATGCGTGAAGTTTGGAGCCAAGTTTCATAAGGCACTAAAGGTCTAAAAAAACGAAAAAAATCGTATCTCCCAGAAAGGCCCTGGAAGCCTTTAACTTGCTCACGCATGGACTCACTATACGAGACCCTAGTATGCACATTTTCGCGGTTTTTCCATGGCTGAAAAGTGAGAAAACGAAATTCGTCATATCTTTGTCAAAACAAACGTGAGCTTCTCTCACATGAGTGACTCTGTAGTATGAACTATTAGGAGTATAACCATGGATTTTCAGCTTTAGACAAGCGCTAGTTTTCGAGAAAAATCGAATTGATTGCAAAAATAATGAAAAAGGCGATTTCGCACTTTCAACCTATTTTTATTTTTCTTACTGCAACTATGGAAAATACAACAAACTATGCAGGTGAATGTCTAGTGTAGAGAGTACATGCCTGGTAAATTGGAGATCTCTGAGACGTCTGTGAACGGAGATACGATTTTTCGGCTATTTGGAACTGCGGGTGGAGCACGATTTCCGCTAAGGCTTGTAAAGTATCTTGTAAAGCTTGCTTTGCTCTATAATACCCCATTCGCTGTTTTTTGTGGTCACTCTGTTGCGGTAGGATGCCATGCGTCATTATTTTCCGGACAACCTAATATAATGGAATATAATGGACTGCGGAAGCACTGCTCATTATGTAGTCGGCTGAACATTATTGCTATCCATGCATTTCAAGAACTGCTTTATGAAATTTTTTGCGGGAAAATTCAGAAGATCCACTTTATCTCCTTTTCAAGGTACAGTAAAGCACTTTTTTCTGCCAGATGGAAATTTTATTCCTTTTTCTTTGTGGTAAATGTTCTAGGCCTATTCTGCTATCTAAAACGAAATATGGGACTTACAAAGACCGGAAACGACAGGTCATGTTTATGCAAAAAATTTAAGCATTCGAAATCTTCTAAATTCGGAACCGACTAAAAAACCCGTAGCGCAAGGAGGAAGCCTGTCCTTACGCTTAGAGAATGAGCAAAGTTTGGCGATTGCGTTCTTCAAAAGAAGTTTATGGGTCACAGAATGACCAAAACGACTACCCATGTTGAGGCGCTGATATCTCAGTATAAATAAGTTTTAAGGAAAGTTAACACATTGACGACCGTTTGACACACATGATGCGTCAAGCGATGACTACCGCGTGGAACCGCTTGACACACCATGTGTGTCAAGGGTTGAATTTTGTTAAAATGGCTACTATCCTGGACTCCTACCTTTTTTGTCAGCCTTTTAGATCTATTTCAGGTGTACTGTAGATGGCAGTATGCGTAATTATGGTCGGAAAATGTGGGCTGCTCCATAAATGGCCTTGGTCCCAGAAGGCAGACAGCTTTTAATCTGCATGGTTGTCAATGTGTTAAAGTGTCATTGATGTAGGCAATTTCTACTATATATAGTAGCTGAAATTTCAAAGGCATGCCGCCATTCGCGTTTGATTTCTGGCCAGAAATGTGAATGCAATAAACTTCTGAGAGACCCGTCATACTTCGCCGAAAAAAGCCCAAAAGCGCCCAAAAAAGCTCAAAAAGCCCAAAAAAGCCCGAAAAAGCCCAAAAAAGTCCAAAAGCGCCAGGAGCCGGAACACTTCTCGCACGTTTTGGCGTTAAGACATGTGTGTTAATTTCGCAATCGAGTCTTTTTGTCATCTTCCGTCGTCTGCACGACAAAATAATGTCGGAAGTCTATCAAAAGTTCGTTTCTACGTTTCGGCTCTTTCTGGCGCTTTCCGGCTTTTTCGGGCTTTTTTGGGCTTTTTCTGGCTTTTTTGGGCTTTTTTGAGCTTTTTTGGGCTTTTTTGAGCTTTTTTTGGGCGCTTTTGGACTTTTTTCGGCGAAGTATGACGGGTCTCTGATTTCGGGTGCGGTTGTGTAAAGCTCTGCATATTTTTAAGGAGTGAGGCTAGAATTGTTTCAGCGATCTTTGGATAGAGCATGAAAAAAGCTTCTTAACAGTGAGCAGAAGTCTTTTTCGAAGAAGGAAGTTTGATGGAAAAAAATTGGGGCTAGATAAACGCGCATACTTTGCGCCAACCTTATAAAAAAAATTTCCACTTTTGTTTTGCTTTCCTTCTTAAACACGAACAGAATGAGCAAAGCTTTTTGAGAACGTTCGCATGAAAATTAAAAAATTCAGAAATCTTGCATTTTCAGCCCCATTCATACTGATTTCAACATTGTTGCTAGGTTTTTATTGTCTTTTCCTGGCAGTTTGTCCTGGAAACATGCATACCAGTGATCCTTCTGCTTCGACCCTTCAATTTTCGGCGAATTGTTTTATTGATACAACAATCATTGTACTGGGTCGTTTCAAAAACTCCCTTCCTGTTTTTTTGGATATATCATAAAACCTCGTGGAATAACGGTGGTCAAACATTTCGTAAACCATTTGACGCAGTTTTTTCTTTCTAGCAGTGATTTTGGGACTACATGTTTTTGTTGGATACTGAGATAGTTGTAGAAATGTTAAACACGTTTTTACTATTCTCAAACCTGACAATATTTCAGGACTTTATTTTGAACTTCTGAAAGAGTTTTGATGTCAGTTATACAGAGCAAACAATTGCAAAAGCAAACGCTATAGATTTCCAAATTCTTTATTTTGTCAAGTCAAACCTCAAAGAACAAGAAACGACAAAATAACTCGGGTAATCTTTGAAAGATAATGATAACCTAGTTTTGAAGCACTCAAATTATGAAGATTTCTCAGTGTTCAAAGCTAATGTGGGTGGGGCAAAAACAACGCGTTCGAAATTGCGATTATTTTGGTGAACAAATCAAGAACAAATTCTTTAGAAACATGACAGCTGAAAAGAGAAAGGAATTTGCGTTGGGTAGTCTTCGAACTTTTTGCTTATCAATTTTTTGCTCATCTTTATTCCACATGTTTTTATGACAGGTTGGAATGTGTCGCCTTTTCATTTTACCTCAACGTGCTCTTACATTTTTTTGATCAAATGTATGCATAAGTCATAAAAAATCAATTCCAAGTGTTACCATTAAGAAAAGCCATGGGATAAACAGTAATTTTTCTGACTTTTGGCGTATCGCAGAATCCGATAGAATCTAGAGGCGGGGGTTTGTCAGAGATACGTGATTTTTTTATCAACATAAATTATGGATCCTTCACGTTTTATTTTTCAGTCTGTGTAATCATTCGTTTGTCCGTCAGAGCCTACAAGTTTGAAAAGTTATAACGAACGTTATTTATGAACGCCGATAGATAATTACCACGATGCCAACTTTTGCAATGATTGAAGTAGCGATTAGTTTATCTAAAAACCCAAGGTACGACAAATAGAAAACTTAGCAAACCAGCTGTTCATAAGGGACCTCTCTCCATGCATGTGAAAGTCACGGATTGTAAGTGTGGTTGTAGATAAATGTATTTGCGTAGACATCCTTGAATGTAAACCAGTAGCGCCGAGCTTTCCATATTCACGTTTTCGACCTTTTTTACGCTACTCCTTATCTGGAACTTCTAGGCCGTATCTGATTTGATGACCTCTGACTATCTTATATATAAGGCTGAATGCCTGTTTTTTTTGTCTGTCTATACGTATGTTTCGAATAGAAAATTCCATTTCTAAACCTACCCGGACCAAACTCGGCGCACATACACTTCGGGGCGGGGTAAGTGTTGTAGGCCATTTTTAGTTATTGCTCGATATCGATTTGATCGATTTTTCTAGATTTTTTTGCAAAGTTTGAGCTACGGGCTGGGAATTGGCACAAGGGGATAAGTGAGCATGTTGATTTACTACCACGGCGGGAGTGGGATGGGCACAGGGAAAGTTGTACAGAGATAGGGATGAGAGCTTTATCATAGTGTTTTGACAAGGCCGGGCAGAGCCGAATAAGCCAACTAGTTTCTAATAATAGCGGATTCTTATCAATCGTTAGCACGCCATTTTCACAGTTTCGAGTAAAGTTTGAGCGAATCCCATGTCAGCATCGCTTTGAAAATGTGTTATTTGATTGAGAACCTGTCCTGTGGGTGGTGTAATCACTTTTTTCACAGAAAACGCTTTTGGCTCACAGCAGGAGTGAAAGGTAAAAAGAGAAGAGATAAAAGGAAATGAGGTATTGCAGAAATTCTGCTTGCATCCGGTTGCTGCCTAATCAGTTTTGGGAGGTGATGATGTTTTGAACCAGTACAGGAAGGATGCTGAACTCTTGTCCAGTTCAGCATCCTTTTGAACCTGTACTGGTTCAGATTAGGTGGCTGAACCTGTACTGTTCAGCCACCTAGATCGAAACCCTGGCTCATGGTCAGAACAGGCATGGGCTGCCACTTATTTGCGCCGTGACTATTTGATTGAACAGACATATTTTTGAAATACACAACTGTGGTTCAGTTTCCAAACAACCATACCGAAACATTAAATATTTATCGTTCTGATGATACGGATACAAAATTATTTACATGAACATGCTTAATGTGGTAAAGATTAAAGTGGGTGATTCTGTTCAAAGTTCGAAGCGCAGCAGGAGGGCACTAGTGGCTCGCACTGTTCTAGATGCAAACCATCTGAGTCAAGGAGCATTTGAAAACAAGAAAAAGCAGTAAAAAGCGGTCGACGAAATCCGAACTCAGATACACTTTTCAGACTAATCAAAGTTTCACTCGTTTAAATGACCGATTTATTTCTACTTCTAGAATGTACAGGCGATTCATAGCGCGCAAAGTCTGCGGGCGTACATGCGTCTCTCTGTTCAAGCGCTCTTTTGTTTGCCCTGCCTTCTACAGTCTCTCCCATGCAGAACTCTCTTGGTCGGACGCAGCGGTTCCCAGTCTTTGCGTGCCATGAATTGAGTATAAGTGAGAAAGGAAGCAATAGTGCTTAAACAAGAGCTTCATCTTCAGCTCAGCTGAAAGAGAATTCTGCAATGCTGCATCGTCCGAAGGAATCATGCAGTTTTTATCTCAGAGAAAAGGGGATCTTTAATGGGTAAGCTATCAATTTTCAAAGTAACAGAATTATTGCTTTTGAACACCTTAGCATAGATACTTCTAGTGAGGCATCGATAATATAACGCGTCATAATCTTCATAAACGATTTCCCACTCAGGGTCCGACAGGGTTCCAAAAAAGCAATACAGTTCGCCTACAAAGAAATCCTCATGTCTATACTCCATGCAGGCACATCCGTACTTTCCATCGTTCTAAAAGTTTTTTTTCAGCACGTTATATGGCACATCAAAGATGATGGATTTTCATTAACAACAAGTATAGACGAACCTGTCTCCTTAGATATTATTTGGAAACGGTGTCTGTTGCATGAGTTTTCGACCATCGGTAGTGGTATTTCTAATAACATGAATGGGTCCGCCGGATTTCAAAAGTAGTAATAAATAAGGCACCGGCCAAACTTCCGCTTCTAACCACTTTTGGACCCCCCCCCCCCCCCTCTTCCAACCTAAGAGGCATCGATTGCAAACATAATTGACTTGTCCTAGACTTATATCTCTCTTTCTCACTTTGGTCTAAGCGGAAAGCAAAGTTTCTGTCGAAGCTCAAAATTACGACTCGAATCACTGTCAAACACAAGAATACAATAAAAAAATTACGACTATTGCCTCTCGCATGCTTAATGCCTTAATTTTCAGGCTATTACAAAGCCACAACAGTTAAGGAGGTCTCGAAAAGCATATTGTGCGCATAAACCAATTGAACTCCCCCAAAAAAACTTCGTTAGTATAAAGTTAGCGGGGTTAAGCAAAATCCTTCAGAAGCTCAGCCTGTCCGAACTTTTGCGATTTTGTGCCTAACCCAGCTGACTTGCATACAGAATTTACAAACAACCCCAGATTTATGGGACCTCAGCTACTATTTACCACTATAGGAAGTTGGTCCTGAACGTCGATCCCCTAGGAACGCTACGGCTTGTTTAGGAGAGAATTTTCTTTGTCTAATTTGCTGCACCTAATCTCCTCGCTTATGACGCAAAGCAAATCGATCATAAAGTCTTTCGCCACTTTTCAATAAAGCCTAATCTGTTCCTTCCTACTTGGAAATACGTTGCAATACGAGTTTACTGGGCCAAATTATCCCCCTCTCCCAGATTTGATCAGTTATAGCATACGATTATATCATAATCCTATTTATCCAAATTTCCCATTAGGCTACTGTTCTTGTGTCCCCGTTTAGTAGCTCTTTGGTTAGTCATTCAAAAATTCTCTTCATTCTCTCTCTGTATTGAAACAGCGGTAGTTCTGAGCTAGTGCGACGTGGGAGCTATTTTTCTGCTACTAAATGGTATCAAAATGTACAAAGGCAGCAAATTCACTAGATTTTTCATACAACCATCGAGTAACTTCAAAATACAAAAAGGTCGATAGAGCAAGTCGCATGCTTATTTACACCTCGTCGTTAACAGCGTAATTAGATCTTCGTATAGCTCGTTGTCAACAACGTGATCATATATTGCCGTAACTGCTACATTAACTAGTATAGTGCCTCTCTGAGAAATTGTTCAAATTCAAACTGATTTTGAAAGCTGAGTGTTCGACCACAGGACTTTGAATTTAGCCTAACAGCATGCAGCTAGCATTATCATATCCTAGATTCAAAAGATTTTTTTCCTTTTCACTGCTGCAACGCGACAGAGTTATAAATTTTCTGTCAATTTGCACCAACAGATAAATGAGCAAGTATATGCGCTCAGCTAAAATCAAGAAATAACTGCGTGTCCGTTTTGATTAAGCCTTCAATCTAAGTGTTACGGCGCTCATAATAGAAAATTTACTCTCAGCTTTGCTGCAAATGCACATTCACGCCCATTTATCCCAGGCAATGAGCTCAATAAGAAGATCACCGTGAATGGTTTATCCAGCCGCTATTCGAGGTTTGTGATCTGTATTAAAGGCGAGAAAGGTTGCAAAAGGAGGGTGAGGAAGAGGAGGAGCTGTAGGTTTCATATAGGTTTAGATATTTGAGAAGGGTTGGTGGTGTTGCGAGCGTAAATTTATTTTAATAGCTGTTTTGCTGCCTATAGCAAGCCTTAGTCTACATCGTAATGATCGTCACACCATGTTTAACGAAGTTGTATGCTGATGCACAAGCGCAGGAGTAGAATGCGCAAAGATGCTTTGCCAGCGTCACCACTTGATTTAAGATGAATGCTCATTTTTCAATACTGGTTTTTGAATTTGCTTTGCTAAAAAGGCGAATGGAGCGGAGAAAAGCATTTGTCTAGCGTGTTCTTCACTATGCAGCATCACTGAATTGATGAAGGACAAACAGAAATAAAATCTTACTTTGGGATCTGCATAAAGTGTAAGCTTACTGAAAAAAGTCAGTTGCATGATTTTGGAAGGTTAGATGAAAACGATGGTATATTAAGACCACCCATACGACATTAGCAGTGGCGGTCCCATTTCCGTCCGGGGGTGGGGGGGGGGGCGTTAGCCACGCACTCCGAAAAATTTTTGGGGTGCTTCTTAAAATTTTTTCGGGCCCAAGACCCCTGAAATCTAGAAAAAGGGGCGTGGCATCAGCCACGTCCCCGAAAAAAATTTTTTACAAGGCTAATTTGAATTTTAAAAAATTTCAAATTTATTTTAATTATTTACAAGAATAAACAAGTCATTTGCACTTCCATGTGGATAAGTTTTGAAAATTTCGCTACCCATTCCCCGCTTCCCCCCTCGTTCCGCCACTGCACATTAGAAATCGAAAATTATTGTACCTTTTCCAGCTGTTTTTCATACATATTGGCCGCTCTTTCGGCAATTTCAAGCTTCGATAGTTTGTCACTGGAAGGAAAAAGCAATGGATGGAAGTACATGGACAACAAAAAGAAAACTTACCAATACAGAACAACTGTACAGTCTTTGGACGCATTTGATGTAAGGCAGTCCAAGGAACGATTTTGCAAAGTATGATCCAGGAACTAAAAATAAGTTTTGTAGTAAAAACAAGGCTCTCTTGCTACATCTTAGATTCCCTTGTTCGAGATAGCAGTCTTCTTTTTAATTTCAAACGCAGGAATAATTACAAAACATGTATACCCACTGAAGGAAATTGTCGATGGAACTTTAGTACTAGCTTTTCGTGGAACGCTCGTATGAGGTTTTTGTTTCCTTTTGTAGTCGGTATTTTCCTTTCTATATCGCAGAAATGACGACTAGGGTGTTCTTCCGAGCTTTCCTCCGAGAGTCTTTCCAAGTCCTTCTTGAATTTTTCCAACCTCTTCAACAATTCATCCGGACATTTCTCCGAGCTTTTTGACACAGGTGATTTTTCCGCGCTCTTCAACACAGGTAAAAACTGTAAGTATTCAAGTATTGCTACCAAGGCAAAATCTTATTCATATCAAAAAGTTATTACCACAAGAACCGCGAGCCAATGCCGCAGCATTATGAATAATGCTGTATGAATGTAGACGTTTTTATACTTGAATGAGATGTCGCATATCCTTCTTGAGCAAAGGTAGGCTTGAATGACATTGAGTTTTAGTGAGAACTGCTGTGCCTGTCAGTACATTCATTAGGATACATGTACTTGACCAATATACTCCAATTTTGGTGACATCTAAGCAAAAAGTTGAACGAGGAATCAATAAAAGTTTCGTGTTAGGCCCCGGCCAGACTTCACGCGACTTAATCGTCGCGATCTAATCGCCAAGATTTCCATTCATTTTCATTTCACATTCAAAAATTTCGGTCTGGAAAAGTATCACAACCGAATGCAAGTTGATCGGCATGGAATGATGTTGTAACAGTTGTCTCGTCGCGATTCAGTCGCGACGATCAAATCGCGTGAAGTCTGCCCGGGGCCTTAAGCATGCTCACATGTTCGCGATAACACTAATACAACGACTTATTGGAGACTATTACTAGCTTTCACAAATGTGTACTTGAAACAAGTTTTATTTTAGGTTGATACATAAATCTTCCAAATTTCTTAAAACATAAATTCTCAACTTTATGAAAATCTTTACCTATGCATGCCATATAGTGTAGGCCTTGTACTCTTTTTGATAGTACTTAGAACAAATCATAACATGGTCATATCGCAATTGTACAAGCTAATAAACAGAACACCAAAAATGTCTTTTGCTTTTCTCTTGCTGAAACTGCTAGTATAAAAAAATTATCAAATCTTTATTTTATTCATACTTTTGGTTTATGACATGTTATTTATCTGCAGGAAATTTGTGCCGATTGCACAGTTCTAAAAATACATACCTATGAATTTCATCAAAATTCCATATTTTTCCCTCTCAAAATAAGAAACCCTCCACTGTTTACGATAAGAAACAACTTTTGATTGCTACAAGAAGTAAATAATGAATTGAAAATGCTTTGAACATTCTTGAACCGAATTTTTCAAATTTAAACATTTTCGAACTAAATTTTTTATACTTTTAATGCAAGGTTTATGTATAAACGTGATGCGCAATAAGCTATTCTACAGCGCGTACCAGAATATTTTACTCGAAAGTTTTTTTGCTTTTTTTCGCGCTTTAAATCTTTCCCGAGTGAATGAAATTAAAGAATTGTGTTTTTCGTTGGAGAGAAAATCGCGCGCTTCACATACATATATGTTTCAAAGGCCTATCGCCAATTTTCTGCAAAAGTATCGGTAAATTTGATCACTGCAAAATTTGCAATCCAATGTACTGAAACAAGGATCGCATGCAGTGGGACACGTGTTGCTGGAAGCAAAAATCTATAAATCACTGCGAAAAAGTCCAAATTTGCAAATTATGGAACTGGCGAAAAATTCATTTTTTACAACCAAATCGATAACAATCAGGTTTTTCGCAGAAAAAGAATTAGTGAATTTCGACTGAAGGAGGACATATTATGTAAAGATTTGAGGAAATACTTACTAGAAAGTACAAGTACTAGAAACATAGGAGCTTGGATTTTCCTGATGTTTGTGTGATGGCTATACGAAATATATGCAAAATGAAAACGTTGGTTTAATGAACAAAGATAAGACGATTCGAAATTTTTGCAATCCTCCTATGTTGCTAAAGGTTCTGGCCCCAACTAGTCACTGAGAAGCGTAAGCATTGCTGCATGCATTTTATATTTTTTTCTTAGTTACTATTCTGCAGGGTTTGATATCCACTAAAACTTAATGGAAAAACTAAAGCAAGAGAAACGCAGACTGAAGTTAAGGTTAAAAAATTTTTTCAACTTTTGGTATGGACTAAACGTCCAGTAATGCTGCGGGCAAACAGTTTGCAACTCGTACGACTGCAAATATTGTCAACTCAGCATGTTAACCATGCGCTTCGTTGGTTTGAATACATTATGCTCAGAACCTTGATAACTTCACACATCAATCGCTCATAACTTCTTTAAATGCCGCGCAACACCTTGTTAGATAGTTTGAATCTATTTTTGGAATTTTAGGCAGTCCACTAACTCTACTAGTAGCACTTTGCTTGTCTGCTTTGCACCACCAATAAGCTCTACGTTCTTCATAGTTTAAGAGGAATTTTCAGGAACAGACATCAACGACTCAATGAAAAGCTTTAACGAAAAATATATTTCTGTCCATTTTCTCATACAACAGTCACAAATGTGCAGGCATTTTGCATCTTATTCAAGTGCGACTTTCAAGTGAGTACTGAATGAAAAGGGTGAATGCAAAAGCATAACAACACCTCTGACAAGAAGTGAATGCTTAATTGTTATTGTAGTGAGGTCAAGTGTCAAGTGTCAGTGAATCCTATTCGATTTATTTCTGTTAGCGTTAACATCTCGTTTGGATGATTAATTGGAAATGACACTAGCATTCAAAGAAATGTTCAATTGCTCAAATTTAATACGTACTAAATGTGTCAATTCGATCTGTGTTTGCAGCTTCTCATTATTGAACCTGTGCACGGCCTACGGTCAACTTCATTCGAATTGATGAGCGCAATCCCCAACAAATTTAGCTCTAAAAATATACTAAATTCTTCCTGCTCAGTACATTGCACAAGAAGCGCGAATGAGTGAATAGATCTTTTATGTTTATGTAAAATTTTGCGAATACGCCATCTTACTTCTAGCAGTCATCTGCAAGCAAGAGTTTGCTTATATTATAAAAAACTTTCTATCAAAAATTATTCTCTGAAACGCTCTCATAAGCGACGTTGATGCATGCAGATAAAATGAGAAATGCTGAAGAAGTTTTGTTACCGAATAGTATTTATAACAACCCCCTTGCGGTTGCTATAAGTGGGTTGGGGCAAATGCATTTGCAAGCGCTTAGTTGAAATTGTGATTCTACACTACGTTTAATCATTATTAGGTCATCCCATAGGTTTTTTTTCGTATCAGAATTTTCACCAGCATAAGTCTGCTTTTCTTAGACTTCTGATGAGAAGCGGAGTACCATTCGAAAGATGCGGAGTACCATTCGAAAGATTAAAACAAGCTCTACAATATGGCTTTCGAAATTTCGTATTAGGCTTGATCCGCATCGAATTTCAAGACAAAATGGAAAAAAATCCAAAATTTCGAAAAAAAAACATATCGTATCTTAGTCCAGAAACATTCTGCAAAGTTCCCACTTGCTCACGCATATACTTTCCCCATCAGACATTTATAGATACACTTGCTGCATTTTTCTGACGGCTAGAAATCGAGAAAAAAAAATAAAGGGCTTAATTTCTAACTTGGCTTATAATGAGTCTATGTTCTTCGCAAATGTGTCATTATATAGCTTACTCACTTAAGAATACTCCCACAAAATTGCATCCTTCTAGATGCCTTAGTTTTTGAGAAGTATCATTTTGAAGGTACGAATACGAAAAAACTTTTGGGATGAGATAATAGAAAGTTTGTAACATGAAAAATTCAACTTTGGAAATAGACACAAGATTAACAACTTGGTTTTTTTCCCAAAGAAAACCTGCAACCAGAGATTTAAGTTGTTTGCTTTAGCTCGCTAGATTGCTCAGTTAGTACCAACCAACAATCACTTCCAAACAAGGCCAACCGAGACTGTACTTACAGTGGACGTAATTTCTGCAGTGTGACTCTTCAAACTGACATTTTCTTCGAAGTTTATGAAACTTGTATGGAAAACAAGAAATCTTTTCAATCGCTTAATTCCGAAACTAATGGCCTAGTACTACCAGCGAGACTGCAGCTTGCTTATTAGATCTACTTTTTGAGAGAAAGGTTAGTGTTCTATAATATGAATGTTTTTAAATTGGGATTTTTTAGTAACAAAATTTCTGCAGGAACCGAGAACGCCCCCGAAAGAATATTTAGTCCTCAAAAGTTCCAATCTTTATACCAGCGAAACCACAGTTTGCTCACAAGGTTTTTTTTCTGAAAAAAAAGTGCTTTCTATAATATAATGTAAAAGCTTCTCAGGTTGAGACCACACAACTTCCATAAAAAAACAGAAACTTGTTGTTAAAAAATAATTTGTTCTAAAAAGTTCCTATCTTTATACTACCAGCGAGACCACAATTTGCTTGCAGGGTCTTCTCTCAAAAAAGTGTAATGCAGTAATGCTTCGTAATACTAAAGGTTGAAATTTTCTTCACAACTGATTTTTTTATTTTCACTTCATGTCTTCGAAAGCCTATGGAATACGACCTAATTTTATGCCAGTTGTGGGTGACCACTGTAAATGGAAGTAAATTAGTTTCAATACGTACTTCGCCTGTGCTCTCTAATCTTTGAATTGTTTGTTTCTATTGCACGACGTATGTTTGTAAAATTGCCACATTCATGTAACGCCAACAATTTAGCTGCGAAAATCATTAGAGCAACGTACTAGGTTGTAAGGAAAGTTCCGGAAAACTTGCAAATAAATCGCTGTAACTTTGAGCAGACTGATTTTTCTACAGAGCTACAAACTTCATTGCTAAAGAGAATTTCGTCTACAACATATATTAGGTCGTTTCAAAAGTAATTTAGCTTTTTTCAAACGGGCGCCACATTTGATTGAACAAAGATTTCTAAGAGATCTTGGAGGCATTCGATGCAGAATTTCATTCTCTTTCTAATGGTTATGAAATTCTTGCAAAACATTGAATGTGCTTTCAGAAAATAAGCAAAATCTGCGACCCATGCTTTTTGAGATGGTCAAGTTTCACAATTTTTCAAAACTTTCATATCAATTCTCAGAAGAAGTTCAAGTGACGGTTCGATAGAGCAATCCTCATAGAAAAGAATTCAACTTTTTCCTCTTTCTCACAGCTCGCCGTAATTTTTAAAAGATCTTTAAACAGAACCATAAGATTTTGGAAGGCCCACCTCAGCCACAATGCATCAAACATCATAATTCTTCGGAATTTGAGACTACCAAAATGGTACTGTGAATTAGCATTAATTTTACAAAGCAAGTGAGGGTCTACGAGTTCGAAATATCAGATTTTGATTTTTTCGGGTACAGCCTGGGGCTCGCTAAAAAAATGAGTTATGGTGATTTTATCCCAGGAAACTAAACGAATCGGAAACAAAAAACACCCATTAGAAAGAGGAGAAAAAACTGCATCGAATAACCCCCGGGCTGCTCACCGTTTGATGTTCTAGGAGGATTTAGCTGTCCAAGTATGGAAATCGATGGCGGTTAAAACTCTGTCAAAAATGTATGACAAGTTATGGAAAAGAGAAAAAAGCTGCACTATACAGGGTGTCCCAAAAAAATGTGCCTACTGTTTGGTTGTAAATAACTCTCTTGTAACGAAGTGTTTCGAGATGCTTTAGGCACCGTTTTGTAGAGCGAGGTTGAACTTAGATTTACAGTATGAAGCGGATTATCTATCCTCTTCATTACTGTAGGATTACGGTAAGAACTCCCAGCATATGGAACCATTGTAAAATATACCACCTAACAAATTTTTTTTCAAAAAATCTGAAAAATCGTGTACTAGGGTTTTCGCGCATGCTGATTCCACCTAACAACTTTTCACGAGTGTTTTCAGCTTTTTTGACGGTGTAATTACATTTCTGGCAAATGCTGGGAATTGAGTTATTACGATTTACCGGGGTTAACTTAGGAAAGAAGCATCACAGCAAAATGGGAATTTCAAATTCGAAATCAGCGGCTTCCATTACCGTAGTGTAAGAGTTTCTGGCTTGTATGGTTTCGTTCCGAGGCAGAGTCTAGCCTCCAAAGGCCTAAAATCTTTGTCGAAGTTCCTACCGTAATTCTACAGTAATGAAGAGCGATAGATGATTCGCTCCATACTTTGTAACTAAGTTTAACCTCGCTCTACAGAACGGTACCTAAAGCTTCTCGAAACACTTTATTACAAGAAAGTTATTCATATTCAAACAGTAGGCACATTTTTTTGGGACACCCTGTATTCTATGAGGTTTGCTCTATCGAACCGTCACTTGAACTCCTTCTGAGAATTGATATGAAAGTTTTAAAAAATCGTGAAACTTGACCATCTCGAAAAGCATGGGTCGCAGATTTCGGTTATTTTCTGAAAGCTCATTCACTGTTTTGCAAGAATTCCATAACCATTAGAAAGAGAATGAAATTCTGCATCGAATGCCTCCAAGATCTCTCAGAAAACTTTGTTCTATCAAATGTGGGGCCCGTTTGAAAAAGGCGAAATTACTTTTGAAACGACCTAATATTTGTCGTGCTGGCTTTTCAGCACCTTATAGCGGTCCACCAGCTTGTGCAGAAGGGAGAAAGGTCGACGCGAAAAGTGGCCTACTTGTGCAATATTATCTCAGGCACGATGAAAGCTGGAAAGCTCAAATGCTGTAGTTATATAGAAGTCTGCGAGGCTGTTATGAGGACCATTCATGTTTTTAAGGGGCCACCTGCAAAAAGATTTTTTCTAGAAAGTTTGAAAAATCGACTATTTTTTGCCTTTAAAAATGCACCATATTTCGAGTAAGTGAGCAACGTCAGCTGCGAAAAGAGTTGCAGTCAGAGGCAAGTTCGACAGCTTGTAATTTCAGAGCACAAATCGCGAAACTCGAGTGCAGCTGCGGTTCAGAAGTTAACAGGTTCCTCAATCAGACCACTCATGATTTAGACAAAATTCTTTGAAATGTACAGAATGGGCGCAGGAAGAAGAATTACGAAAATTTCATGGTTGGAAAATTTCCTTTTTTGATGTGCAGCTCAAACGCCTCTGAGCATCGATAGAAATCAGAAGCGGTATTGAAAAGTTTACGCTTCGCTCTACTGAACACTATACAACACTTGGTGCCAAAGTCCGACAGAGCGCCAAAAAATGCGTTTGAAAATAAAATTTTTAAAAGTGCCTCAGAATTTTCTTTACAACCTAATAGTTACTACCTTTAAAATTAGCTTTGCGAAGCTCAGAGATATCGAGGTGTCGACTATGTATTGCGAATATGTTGAAGCCATACCAAAATGCAATCTACGAATCTAGTTTTTTTAATGTACTGCAAATTGTTCAGCGAGTCTGGAATCAGTGGGAGGTAATAAACGTGCTGCATTTGGAATTCCTCAAATTACAGAAAACTGGGAGCAATGGCAAGAAGCAAAGGTTCAACAAGGGAAGGATACCAGGTGACTATACTTGTATCCGCATAAAATAAAAATTAGAGCATTCGATTATAACATTTGAATATATTCGCACTTAAAAGTCGATTTTCGAAGTTTTCCTTTTTCGGATAGAACTCAAATCAAATAATTAGAAAAGGGAGTTTTGAATAAATTCGAAATCTCGAATAACGAAATAAGAAAGAATTCGAATAAAAAAATTTGATCAAACATGGGTGGGTTTGAAACAAATTTAATTCGAATGTTTTATTCAAACAAGTTCTATCGAATCCGTACTCGAATGAAATCCGTGCTCTATTCGTGTTCGTCGCAGAGTCAATTGCTAAGTATTAAACTCTCTTCTTCTGCTTTTGCGCAAAACTCGATAATGCATCTTTTCAGCCAGGATCAGCTTT
Organism: Cylicocyclus nassatus; assembly: GCA_958299035.1. Classification (NCBI taxonomy): domain Eukaryota; kingdom Metazoa; phylum Nematoda; class Chromadorea; order Rhabditida; family Strongylidae; genus Cylicocyclus; species Cylicocyclus nassatus. The sequence continues at coordinate 100,226,772 of CATQJL010000001.1, read as the reverse complement.
GAAATGTATGGAAACTCGCATTCTTCCAAAAGTAAAAAATAGATGTGTTTAGATTGATAGCTTTTGCGATCAATGATATACAGGGTGTCTCAAAAGTATGTATGCACTGTTTGATCGTTAATATCTCTCTTCCCAAGAAGTCTTTTGCCTTGCTTCAGGTACCGTTTTGTAGACCTGGCTTCAACTTAGATCTGCGGTAAAGAACGAATAACCCATCTTTCTTGATTACTGTAAGAGTACGGTAGAAACTTCAAAAAGGGTTTTGAGCAAGAAAGGTCATATTTTGCCTCAGAAAGGAAACAAAACAGCCTGAAAACTTCTAGACTAGGCTAATTAGAGTTGTTGATTTTAACTGTATAGTTCCCAACTTATTATGATGCTTCACTGAAGAGTTATGTTAGATAAGAGGTAGCGGCCATTTTAATGTTCTTAAAAAGTGCCGTTACACCGTTTAGAAAACTTCGCAATCTTATGAATAGTTGAGTATTGAACTCAGCGTCCCTAAAAACCCTATCACACAAGTTTTCACATTTTTTTTTTGAAAAGTTCTGAAACGGCAGCTTTTTCCACATTGACATTATATGTTTCAAGTTTCTACCGTGATTCTACAGTAATGAAGAGAGATGGGTGATTCGTTCTAAACTGCGAATCTAAGCTGAAGCCAGCTCTACAAAACAGTACCTGAAGCAAGGCAAAATGGCTATTGGTACCAAATCAGCGAAAAAAACAGCTATCGATTCTGAGCTCATGGTCCTAGTTCATATACTGGAAGCGCTAAAATGCCTTTTATTTTACTTTGCGTTGCTCATGCTTTTGGTCCACGAAGGTCCACACTAGTGAGCACTATTGCTTGTAAAATTCGTGTTGCACAGCCGCCTCTATTTTTTATCTTGGAAAATTTTCGCGAATGATGGTGTAGTTTGAGTGAAGGACATGGCTACTGTGGTGGAGGACTGGACCCTGTTAGTTACGGTTCATATTACCTTGCCATAAACTTTCGTTCAGTAGAAAGTATTAGGTTGATGCATAAATAATGACCATGGACTACGGGTTCTTAAAACTAAGAGTGATTTTTCTTCAAATATCAATGCAGATACCAGGTTGAAATTTCACGGCCACGCTTAGGAGGATTTGTGTACACAATACCTGAATTGGGGGAAAACGGTCGGAGTTAGAGGCGGATTCTACTAATTTTTGATTTTTTTTAATTCTAAGTGACAAAAAATTACAGCAAATGCATGAATGAACGTTACCATGTGTCTACTATGTGATGATCAACTAAGAAACTTGTAGGTCTTCTCCGAACGAGGAACCGACTTTTAAGCTTGACAAATCCTCACAGATTTTGGCATCAAAATTTCCACCTAATGTGTAAGTAGATTCCTGGTAGCCGCTTTATAGAGCTTGCTTCATTCTATCGAATGGTACCTCATTCGTAGATTTCTGTATCCATATGCTTTGCTAGCGTATACAACGGCCAATTCTTTGCATCAACCTAATCTTTTACATAAAGCTGAATGTCTGTTTGTCTGACTGTACGTATGTTCCGAATAGAAATTTTTATTTCTGAACCGATCCGGACCGAACTTGGCACACATCCACTTCGGGGCGGGACGGGTGTCTCAGCCTACTTCTCGTACATAATAGTTCTGTTATCACTGTGCACTCATGAATTTTACAGGGGCTTGCAGGCAATTTAACACGGGTGCTATCATACTACCAATTATGGCAAAGGTAAACCCGAACGAAGAGGTCGATCGAAATACGAGCTTTGATTATGATAGGCTTCGCACACACTTCATGCGACAGTAGGACGCGATTTGCCAGTTACTAGATGTCTTTAAAGTAGCGCCAACTTACCGCAAATGTGTGGCTAAAATTTCTTAAGTAGATGCCCGTGCTTTTTGTACTCTTAGAATGCGCTACGATAAGCTATGAACAATTTGATTGTTACCGAACCATGTCGCTACTGAAATCGCCTGAAGTATGCTTAGGGCTGTGGGGCATTCGTGTTCGTTTGGCGGAATAAATTGCAGGTTCTGTCCACAACTAGCTTGCACTAAGCAACACGAAAGTTGCTAATAAGCAGGCAATGATCGTAACCCCTTTGTGGCATGATCAGTACATATGGCGACCGTTACTGCTCAAAGAGAATGATCTGAAGCTCTTTCAGCTGTAATACTCAAATGTTTACACTGAAATAGTTAGATGCCGGAAAATCTTAACTAGAGGTTGGGAGTTTATACAGGGGGTAGGAGTGCTGATTATGAACAAAAATTATTTTATCAATTTTTGGAGAATTTTGAGCTACGAGGCTGGTCTAGGGATTGGAGGGTGATGATTATGAATGAAGGAGCTTTAGCCGGTATGTCAGCAAGTATCAGATATGGTTGCGCTAGATATTCGACAAACCATTCAAAAATTTATTCGACATTCGACCAAATATTTAAATATAATCGATCTTCATTTATTTGATAACTTTGATTTTTCGAATTATTCGGGATTCACTCACTTGAAAAATTTGAAATCACAAATTTTTTTGATATTCATTTATTCGAGATTCTTTATTTTCGAATTTATTCGATATTCGTTCATTTGATGAAAAATTTCAAATTTCCCCAAGTATACTGGTGACGTGTCTGCCCCAATTCCAGTTAGGCCAAAATTGGCACGGCGGGAGTCCGCGTCGCAAGGGTTATGCCGCATGACCCTTGCGACGGGTCGAGCGTGGGGTCAGGCGCGCCCGAGCTGGGGGTCGTATTGAGGGTAAGACTGAAGGGGGGGGGGTCGTAATAAAGAACCGAATTTGTTCAGTTAGGGAGATACTACGACGGTGAAGAAATGCGCTAGTCTGGTGGATATAGCAATCGATTGGCGATCGCCAGTACTGAAGGAATGACGGTCGTAAAGACGGTCGATAGCATACTGATTATTTACACAGTCAAAGTTTCAGCCGAAATTCAATTTTTACCTTTTACCTTGACATATCATGAGGTCGACAAGAAAGCTTGCTGTGTGCAATGGTATCATTTCCGTAATCAGCATGTCAAGTTACCTCTATGGGCTCTATAAACCATCGTCTCTGCAGTTTCTAGCATTTCTCAACGTCCAAAAACGTGATTTTCAAACATGATTAACTTGGCTTCAAAAACGAAAGATGTAAGCTTTTCTATATTTATGACAAAGTGATGTTCAGTACAAGTCTATGCTGCAAATCAAACTTCATTTCGCTTTCAAACAGTGAAGCAAGAAGTGCTGCCAAAATTCCAACCAGCATGTTTTCCACATTGAGTGCTTCAACTCCTCTGATTAGCACAAGGCCGAAACAAGTCGAGCCAAGCTCAAACACTTACTATGGAATCTTTGAGGGTCGAGCTAGCGAATCGTTCAAAACTTGCGTAAAAAAGCTTCTTCGGAAATGAAGTTAATAGGGTCAGGCGCAACCCCTCAAAAGGTCAGGCCGCCTGAGCTTTTGAGGGGTTGCGCCTAACCCCATTAAACTTGCCTTCAGTGCTCAAAAATCGCCCTTTTTTGAGATGAGTATTAAACGCAAATCCTCTTCTTGCTATATTGAAAATTTGAAGCCAAACAATCCACCTCTCTGAAAATTGTAGCTCTGAAAAGAGGGCTATCCAGATCCAAAAACTTGCCGTCAACTTGCGTGTGGTGTGCAATCGCAGAAAGTCGGACCATCATGATAAAGCACTTGGTGGGGCAGACATAAGATCGCTAATCCCGCACCGCTTTAGGCCTCTGAAGACGACGAGTAGTCGAAACTTTAAGCCATTGATGTTAATAAAGCTTCACCCAAACCTCGAGCTGGCAAAGCAATACTAACATAGTTTCAAGTATGGAGATTTCAACAAGAGAGGACAAAAGTTTTATCCAGTCATACGTCAAATTGCAAAAATAATGCGGAAAAGGCCCTATCTTAAAAAATCGCTTAACAAATAGCGAGACCGAGCTTGTTATCATGTTCTAAGACACACGCAACGATGATGTCGGCCACGGCACCAAGTATCTTATCGCGGTAAGAAAACCGGAATAACTTTTTTAGAAACACATGGCTTTAGCTCTCGATAGATGAGCTTTTTCACAAGGTAAGGTCAACTTTTCGACCACCCACAACCACTCGTAAGGTCAACTTTTCATTTAAATTTATGGGCGCAATCCACAACAAGTTTAGTTCTAAAAATAAGTTAAATTCTTCCTACTCCTACTCTGCATTGCATAAGAAGCGTGAGTGAGTGAATAGATCTTTTCTGTTAATATAAATTTGGCAAATACGCCATCTCACTTCTAGTAATCAATTCTGCAAGCAAAAGTTCGCTTATGATAACAGAGAAACTTTTTACTAAAAATTATTCTTAGAAAAGCTCTCGCAGGCTACGCTGATGTTTGCAGATAAAGCTAGAGAAATGCTGAAGTAGTTTTGTTACCGAATAATACTACTAGCGACCTTTGGGGTCGCTATAAATGGTTTGACCAAAAACATTAGCAGGCGTTTGGTTGAAATTGTGATTCTACACCACTTTTTCAGTCATATTAGAAAATCTTATCCATGAAAACAGTGATTTATGATTTATGATTTATGATTTATTTGCCTTTCATATTATTACAATATGCGGCACCCAAACAAACTGATACATTCTTTTAACATGAGTGATCTTACTTTTTGCCAATTGCAAGTGTCAAGCTTCTTCTGAAATTCGTCTCTCCATCGGTTAGGGCCAGTATACCTAGTCGTGTTCTTTTCAGGGCTTCTTGCAGTTCATGCAGTTAAACTTCGTTTGGCCAGCGTCTCACGTTGAATATTCCGATGCGTAAACAGTCGTCGTTGGGATGGAACATACTTGATCCTGCTGTTCCGGGGTTCCTGGATCAAGGGGTTCACGTCCGGTAGGGTGGGGAAGAGCGGTCAAAATGACCGACCAGTCGAGGGACGTGTAGAAGATGAACTCCAAAACAACTTTAAAGATAGACAAATACCAGCGACTTGGTTTTTTTTCAAAGAAAACCTACAGACAAAGATAGAACAACTTGCTATACCTTTCTATACTAGGTGACCGAAAAATATGAACGGCACATTTTCCTTTCACTCTATAACCAACAAAATTCTGTAAGAATCTTTTCGCATGCCAAAAAATAACCTCTTTTGTTAGTGGATTACTCCTGCAAGTCTTGGTACCACACATACCGACTTCAGCAGCTTTTCTCAAAGTCGATGCGTTAGAAATGCTACTTGATGGATTTACCCATTACGAATTCGTTGCAGTAATCCGATTACTAATCTAATAGATTCTAAGACCTGAGTTTTGTAGAGCACAGTCCGAGGAATAACACAATGCCATAGTAAATAGGGTACTGTAAACTTGGAGTTAACTGAACGCGCAACTGCGCCTTCAAGAGAAAGTAGACTCTCGAGTTCCATTTGCATCAAAAGACTTCACTTCGTGTAATTTTCACTTATTTTAATGTAGAAGCTGTCCTTAAGCTGCAGGCATATTAATAGCAATGATGAGTACTACAGGAAGAATACAGGGTGTCCCAAAAAAATGTGAACACTGTTTGATCGTTGATAACTCCCTTGCTTTCATGTCTTTCGCCGAGATTGAGGTAACATTTTGTAGAACGAAGTTTAACTTAGATTTACAGTATGGAGCGAATCACCGATCGCTCTTCATTACTGTAGGATTATGGTAGGATCTTCGACAAGGACTTTAGGCCGTTGGAGGCCATATTCTGCCTCGGAACAAAACCAAGCAAGCCAAAAACTTTTGTGCTATGGTAATGAAGGCCGCTGATTCCGATTATGACATTTCCACTTTCCTGTGACGCTTCTTTCCAAAGTTATCCCAAGTAGACCGTAATAAGTGAAATCCCAGCATTTGTCAAAAATGTAATTACACCGTCAAAAAAGCTGAAAACACTCGTAAAAAGTTGTGTATCAAAATTAGCGTGCCCGAAAACCCCAGTACACGACTTTTTAGATTTTTTGAAAATAATTTTGTCAGATGACATATTTCACAATGATTCCATATGCTGAAAGTTTTTACCGTAATCCTACAGTAACGAACAGCGATCGGTGATTCGCTCCACACTGTAAATCTAAGTTGAACCTCACTCTACAGAATGGTACTTTATCCTAGGCGAAAGGTATGAGAGCCAAGGAGTTATTAACGATCAAACAGTGTTCACATTTTTTTGGGACACCCTGTATATTGCATGTTATCCCATACTTACAGGCCACCCTGTATTGCGTAACAACCGATAGCCACTTTCAAACAGGTCCAACCGAAATTATACTTATAGTGGACGTAATTTCTGCAGTGTGCCTCCCTAAACTGACATTTTCATTGTAGTTTATGAAAATTGTATAGAAAACAAAGAAAACTATTCAATAGCTTAACTCTGAAGCCTAGCAGTGTCAGTGAGACCACAGCTTGCATTAGATCCACTCTTCAGAAAATCAAAGTTTTACAAAAGAATGTTTCTCAAATTGGAATTCTTTTTAAATAACAAAAGTTCTGGAACCAAGAGTGCCTCCGAAAGAATACTTAGTTTTCAAAAGTTCCGATCTTTAAACCAACGAAACCGCAGTTTGGTTATCTTTAAGGTTATGTTACAAGGTCATTTTTTGAGAAAAAAGTGCTTCTTACAAAGTAAATTCTTCTCAGATTAAGAGCACGTAATTTTTATAATCAACAGGAATTTGCTTTCAAAAAGTATTTAGCCCCGAAAACTCCCGATCTTTATGCTACCAGTTAGACCATAGTTTGCTTGCAGGGTGTTCTCTTAATAATAGTGTAATGCAGTATAACTCAAACTACTAAAGGTTGGCAACTACTGATTCTTTTATTACCAATTCATGTCTTCGAATGTCTCAAGAATGCGACCTGATTTTATGTTAGTTGTGAGTGACCATTGTTAATAAAAGTAAACCAGTTTGAAATATGTGCTCGAGCTGTACTTCCTTCTCTGATCTTTAAAGTGTTTGTTTTTATAAAAAGCGCAAGAAATTACTAATGTGCACGGCGCATGTTTGTAAAATTGCTACAATCATGTAACGCTAACATTTTAGCTGCGAAGAACATCAGAGCAACGTAGTTACCAACTTTGAAATACGCTTTGCTAAGCTAAGAGACATTGAGATTATGTATTGCGAATATGTTGAAGCCATAATCAAATGCAGCGAATCTCGTTTGATGTAATGCAAATTGTTGAGTGAGTTTGGATTCAGTGGGCTGCATAACCGTGCTGCATTTTGATATTTTTCGAATTACAGAAAACTGGGAGCAATGATAATAAGCAAAGGCGCATGTTTTAACAGGGGAAGGATACTTGTTGACTACACTTGTGTTCGAATAGGATAAAGATTAGAGCATTCGAATGAAACATTTGGATACATTCGCATTTAGAAGTCGATTTTTCGAAGTTTTTCCATTCGAATAAAACTCAAAAACTCGAACAATGAAAAAAACGAGAAATCGAGTAAAATTCAAAAATTCGATCAAACGGGGTTTCGAATAAATTTTACTCAAATGTTTTTTGAACGTTTTATCGAATCCGTGCTTGAATGAAATCCGTGCTCAAATTATTCGAGTTTATTGCAGAGCCAACTGCTAAGTATCAAGCTCGCCGCTTCGTCTGCTGTTTCTTATGCAAAACTCGATAATGCATCTTCTTGCAGCCAGGATCAGCTTTGAAGTGTACAGAAACGGCCAAGTTTGCCCTTTACAGGCACAATCCTTAGCAAAATAACAAGTTTTGACTGCTTATAACTTCGCCTACAAAGGTGCTCTGCAGATACGGAAGACAGATTTGAAATCAGCATTTTATGCTGCATCGGATGGTAGCAGTTTGCTTTGAATGGACTACTTCGATTTTTGACCAATCTCTTGTTAGCGGAAAAACTAAAGCAAGAGAAATGCAGACTGAAGTAAAACCTATGCAGAGGTTTTTTCAATTTTTGGGATAGACTAAACTTCCAGTACTGCTGCGTGCAGACAATTGTCAATTCGTACGTCCGCAAACATTGTCGGCTTGTCAACTCAGCATGCTAATCATGCGCTCCCCTGGTTCGAACACATTGAGCTCATAGCCTTCACACTTTCGATCGCTCATAAATTCTTCCGAAACGCCGCGCAACACTTGTTAGATAGTTTGAATCTATTTTTGAAGTTCTAAGCAGTCCACAAGTTCTACTAGTAGGACTTTGCTTGTCTGCTTTGCACCACCAACAGGCTCTACGTTCTTCATAGTTTGGAAGGAGTTTTCAGAAGCAGACTTGTGACTCAATGAAGAATCTTCACGAAAAATGCATTCCGGTCCACTTTCTCATACAACAGTGAGAAATGTGCACACATTTTTTGCGTCTTTTAGGTGAGTATGGGTTGAATGTGAAAGCACAGCAATACCTCAGGAATTAAAGTAATTGTTGTTGTAGTAAGGTCAAGTGTCAAATGTCAATGAATCCTATTTGATTTATGTCTGCTAGCGTTGGTATCTCGCTTGGATGAACAAATGGAAATAACACTAGCATTCAAAGAAATGCTCAATTGCTCAAACTTAATACTTACTGCATGTGTCAATTCGATCTGTATTTGCAGCTCCTCATTATTGAACGTGTGCACGGCGTAAGGTCAACTTCATTCGAATTGATGAGCGCAATCCCCAACAAATTTAGCTCTAAAAATGTACTAAATTCTTCCTGCTCTGTACATTGCACAGGAAGGGCTAGTGAGTAGATAGATCTTTTTTGCATATAAAATTTGCAAATATGCCACCTTATTTCTAGCAGTCAATCCTGCAAGCAAGAGTTTGCTTACAATTATAGAAAGCTTTTACCGAAAAACATTCTCAGAAATGCTCTCATAAGCTATGTTGATGTATGGATAAAGCTATTAAAAATGCTGAAGAAGTTTTGTTACCGAATAAACTAATAGCGACCCTAGAAGTCGCTATAAGTGGATTTGGGCAAACAAATCAGCAGAGATTTATTTGGTATTGTGATTCTGGGCCTTTAGTCGCGTAATTAAGCGATTGAAAAGTTTTCTTTGTTTTTGAGAATATTTTTCGGTAAAAGCTTTCTATAATTCTAAGCAAACTCTTGCTTGCAGATTGACTACTAGAAGATGGCGTATTTGCAAATTTTATATGAAAAAGAACTGTTTACTCACTCGCCCTTCTTGTGCAATGTGCAGAGTAGGAAGAATTGAACATATTTTTAGAGCTAAAATTGTTGTGGATTGCGCTCATCATCTTATATATAAAGCTGAATGTCTGTTTGTATGTATGTCTGTCTGTCTGTCTGTCTGTCTGTATGTCTGTCTGTGTGTACGTATGTTCCGAATAGAAAATTCCATTTCTGAACCGATCGGGACCAAACTTGGCACACATACACTTCGGGCCCCGGCGGGTGTCATAGGCTACTTTTCGTATCGATCGATATCGATTTTATCGATTTTTTGCAAAATTTGAGCTACGGGGCTGGGAGTTGGCACAGGGGCATACCTTCGATAGTCCAGAGACAGGACGCCAAAAGTGAAGGTTGTTTGAACATCTGACGTCATGAATAGTGAAGGTTGTTCAAAGAAGATCAGAGAAGAGAAAATGACGTAAAACAGATAAAAAAGCAAAAGAAACTGCTAAAAACTGGATAAAAACGCTGCAATAAGGTTTGAAGTCTTTCAGTTGGCGGCTTTTCAAAGCGCAAGTTTTCGCTCCAGGACCAGCAATTGCGCAACACGGGGTTTTGATTTTTGATGCGTCCTTTAAATTTTTACCCCCGCATTGACGTTCCTGTTTCCTGGGACGTTGTCTGGATTGTTGCGCTTATTGTTCTGAGCAACAATCGCCCAAGCTGGAAAAAAATGGATGCGAAGGCACTGAAACAGAACACGGTAAAGAAAAACGCACTTTTTACAGTTTTTCGCAAAAAATTCCACCATAATCGGAGAGGTAAGTGCTGGGTGGTTGTCTGCATTATGAACAGAAGCAAGATCTATAGAACGCTCGAAAAAACCGCGTGAAAAGAGTTAAACTAGAAGGAAAACAAGAGATTTTCGAAAACAAGGTTTTTGCCGAATTTCTCAATCAAATCAAAAAATGTGGTTCTGGGACGTTGCCAGCGTGAAACTAGAGATCAAGAGCTTTAATTTGATATATAGCTTGCTAAAATTGGATTCGAAACAGCGAAGAAAAGGGTACCAGAGCCAAATGCCCCGCGCCCCGCGTTTGGGGTAGCGAGGTAGCACGCAGCCTGCCGAGACGCAGACGAGCAGTGGAGACAGACCAGAGCCGACGGGGCATTTGGCTCTGGTCGTAGATCTCCGCGGGGTCTCAACGAAACCCTGCAACATTATATATCATTCTGATCGCCATGACACGGTGAGGAGAACTGACAACGTCCCAAGCTTTGAAAATCCCTCATTAACGAGATAGACCCGCGTTTTCGTGCGCGACTCTCTGCGCTAGATTTAAGCGCAGTTTCTCGTTTCTATTTATCTCTAATAGCTTTTCTAAACTTCTGAAACTCTATTTTGGTCAAATGAGAGGTTAACTGAGGAATTTTTTCCTGAATTTTGGCGAAAATTCCACAGAAACCTTCTTTTTAACGTAAAAAAGGCTATGAAAACGCCAATTCTCGGTTTCGCTGAAATAAGCTAAAGATGTTGTTCCCTATATTTACTTCGTTAATATAGTTCCGATATAGTCAGGGCAATAACATCCAGAGCGAAGCCCCGAATGACTTCTATTTTTTTCCAAGTGAAGGTTGTCTCCCCTCATAGCCTTCAAAGTGAAGGTTACCAGAGTACGTGGCTCTATGTATCGAGGGTATGCACAGGGGGGTAAGTGAGCATGGGGATTCCGAGTGGACTGTGACACCCGCCGGGGCCCGAAGTGTATGTCTGCCAAGTTTGGTCCGGATCGGTTAAGAAATGGAATTTTCTATTCGGAACATACGGCGGAGCCGGGTAAGCCAGCTAGTTTCAAATGAAAAGTTGACCTTAGCCGTGCACAGGCTCCATAATGAGGAGCTGCAAATACAGATCGAATTGACACATGCAGTAAGTATAAAGTTTGAGCACTTGAGCATTTCTTTGAATGCTAGTGTTATTTCCATTTGTTCATCCAAGCGAGATACCAACGCTAGCAGACATGAATCAAATAGGATTCATTAACATTTGACACTTGACCTTACTACAACAACAATTACAAATTTAATTCTTGAGGTATTGCTGTGCTTTTACATTCAACCCATACTCACCTAAAAGACGCAAAAAATGTGTGCACATTTCTCACTGTTGTATGAGAAAGTGGACCGGAATGCATTTTTCGTGAAGGTTCTTCATTGAGTCACAAGTCTGCTTCTAAAAACTCCTTCCAAACTATGAAGAACGTAGAGCCTGTTGGTGGTGCAAAGCAGACAAGCAAAGTCCTACTAGTAGAACTTGTGGACTGCTTAGAATTTCAAAAATAGATTCAAACTATCTAACAAGTGTTGCGCGGCGTTTCGGAAGAATTTATGAGCGATCGAAAGTGTGAAGGCTATGAGCTCAATGTGTTCGAACCAGGGGAGCGCATGATTAGCATGCTGAGTTGACAAGCCGACAATGTTTGCGGACGTACGAATTGACAATTGTCTGCACGCAGCAGTACTGGAAGTTTAGTCTATTCCAAAAATTGAAAAAACCTCTGCATAGGTTTTACTTCAGTCTGCATTTCTCTTGCTTTAGTTTTTCCGCTAACAAGAGAATGGTCAAAAATCGAAGTGGTCCATTCAAAGCAAACTGCTACCATCCGATGCAGCATAGAATGCTGATTTCAAATCTGCCTTCCGTATCTGCAGAGCGCCTCTGCAGGCGAAGTTATAAGCCGTCAATACTTGTTATTTTGCTAAGAAGTTGTGCCTGTAAAAGGCAAACTTGGCCGTACAAAGCCATTCTCGGCTCAGTGTTGGACCAAGACATGCAACTAGGTCACTTCATATATCTCGTACCTAGAAGTGAACTAAAAGAGCAATGATGTTCTTAATTTTGCAGTTTTTGTGTAGGATTTCTTCGCAGTAAAGCTGCTCATAACTTCGCCTACAAAGGCGCTCTGCAGATAAGGAAGACAGATTTGTAATTAGCGTTCTATGCTGCATCGGATGGTACGCAGCTTGTTTGGATTGGCCACTTCGACTTGAGAGCATCCTTGTTAGCGTCGTTGACATCTGCGCGGTCAGTTCAGCTTCGTGTTCTCCCAAAATGCATGAAATATCGGCATCCTGAAAAGCTTCATCCCAGGATTGTCGTAGACTGTCCTGTCAGAGATGGACAGTTCAGAAGCCAGCTCAATCAAGCTTTGCCGAGGATTGCGACGGTGGCGTGGGCGAACGATCTTCTAATTTTGTTCGTGTCCGCAGTAGTCAATTTACCACTCCTACAACAGTCCTGAGCGCTGTTTATATTCTGGAAACGATGCAGGTGGAAAAGACGCTGGTCTGTAAAATTCGGGGAACCCGCGCAATTTGCTGGGCAGCCATCCCCTTCTCGTGCACATTTGCCACCAACGCTCGCCCGATTTCAGAAGGCATATCTTCGACAGGAAAAAAGCTAATATTCCATTTGGAAGGCTTGTATTTAAGAGTATACAATGCTTACTTACTTATAAGGAAGAGTTCCCAAGTCAGCTCGGCTAACTCGGATGAACTATATATCATCGTAACGTGCTTGGAACGCTGATTCCAATCCTGCTTTTTCTTTCTGCAGAGCAACTCTCCGAAAGAAGTTATGAGCGTTCGAAAGTCTAAATTTGCCCAATATTAAGTGGCATAAAATTGGTGAAAGCTGTACAATAACACGTGAAAGTGGGTTATCAGTCTTGTAACAACTATACTGACTACAGGGACGGAACACAGCCAAAGTCCGCTAGGTATTGTTTTAGAGCTTTTAGCTAATTCTAAGCCACTTCAAACATGACAAATTTAGACTACTATTAGTTCATGACTTCTTTCGGAGAGCCGTTCTGCAGAAAAGGAAAGTAGTTGGGATCAGCGTTTCGAGTCCGTCACGATAATATATGACACCTACGGTTTGGCCGAGCTGACTTGGAAACTCTTCCTTGTTAGATACTTAGATGGCCCGGCTTCACGTGACGTGCTGGCCCCAGCACAGAAGTTTTCATCGATCCCTGTCCCTCGCTTCAGACATCCACGATCTTCTTGGCTGACATCGGTGACTGCGTCCACGAGTTCCAGGTGCAAAAATCTTATCCAGCTGATTTCTCAGCTGGTCCGTTCCACAATCACGTCTGCCCATCTCGTTGGAGGTCTTCCTCGGGGACGTTTTGCTTCGCGAGGAATCCACTCCTATATGACCCAGCAGATTACGTTGCGAAAGCGAAGCATCGATGGGCCGGTCACATTATGAGAAGAACAGACGACGGATGGATACTAATATTTTATAAATGTTGAATTTGTTTTTTATTAGCCTTGAACTCTTTTTACTCCTACCCCTCCCTATATAAGCACACAATCCACCAAACTGTAGTCACCATTCCACTATCCTCCTACCACTCCTCCCTGCTGATAGACCTCGGGAGTGGCTTGCTACTTACTACTTCACCAGTCTAGGGGTAGAGACGAAACAAACATATTCAAAACAGTAGTAGATATGTGTAATTCTGAGATACTGCGGTTCTGTGACAGCAACTCAGCAACGCAGTGATCAAAAACTAAAGTTAGCAATAAAAAAGAATAAAGTAAAGTTGTATCAGACGCAGCCGCTCTCACTAAACTGTATCAGCCACTTATGTAAGCAAGCGAACATAAACAAGATACGGTAAGCGTGGGAATCTCAGAGATAAGTTTATTGCTAAGAAACAATAAATATAAGCTTGTGAGAAACTTCATGATTGGGCTAAACGCATGGTTTAGCCCATTCGCCTTGGTCTCACCCTGTTTCAAATCTGGTCGCTTAAGTACAAGAAAATATGAAAACTACCTCTGGCGCTGTTAAGCCAACTACAATTCTGCTCACTATCCAAATGAGCTTTTTGAACAGGTAATATAGTGGCCAAGTTTGGATGCTATAATTTCATTTCCTTTCATGTTAGTTTGGTAGTATCAAGACTAAGAACTTTTTTTTTTCTTTGAATGATACTTTTATCTGAGTTCGTTTTTACTCGCCATGACTATTGTCCAGATTTTTGACTAGTCGATGGCGCACTTTTGGTGCAATAAATAAATAAATAAATAAATAAATGATTTATTTGTTAGTCATGCGGAATTCTTGAGGCGCAAAGTGTAATAATGCGGGAAGTACATATAGTACCTCATTACCGTTGAACATATAGCAGCTCATTGAAGCGCAAGTGTGGTCGTTGTACAAAGTGGATGCAAACGAAAGCTGCAGTAATAGCAAAGAAAATTTTGTTTCTACTTTTGCAATGCCTCTTTCAGTAAATCAACATTTACATGTTTTTTTTTGCGATCACGGTATGCAGACGATTCGAATGAGAAACTTCATTGTTAGAAGGCAGGTTCTACGAGAAATCAGATTATCACAATTTTCATTCAAATTTAATTTAATTTTTTTACAAAAATGTCTTTATTTCCAATTGTAATATGACCAAATAGTCTATTGCAAAGAGGTAACGTCTGAGTAAACTTATAAAGGCCGTCCACCCGTCCACCCAAATCCTGGATTTTGAGTTTTTATCCTTTTTAGCAACTCTTGCGCACGCTGAGTCTGAATCCAGTCCTTATATTGAACAAAATTCCAAATTATTGGGTTTTGAATGCTCTTCGGAATCCGCAGAAGGCGAGCACTCCCTGCGCAGGCGGTCAGCTGCGGGCCAACTGCGAGCCTGGCGGGGGGCGGAGACGCCGAGGAACGCCGTGTCCGACCGATTTTTTGATCTCTGCGACTCTGGGCGAAATCATAAATGGGCGGGACAAACATCTCGCCCACTTGCTAGAAAGGGGGGCCCACTTAAAGAGGAGGAGCCAAGGTGGAGAATCCGTTTTTCGAAGGATTTTCGAAGCGATTTTCTCGCTTTGGAAGCAACTTCAGACAGCGCGAGTTGGGAAGTTATACCGTTGAAGGCCCGCTACTGGTAGCCATCTAAATCTCGTAACTCCATTTTGGGTAGACGCTGCCTTCAAAAAGAGGTTTGCAAGGATGAGACGATGTTTATTTTCTTTGTAGCATGACTAAACTTCGTAGTTAACCTAGTGGTCTGTCCTATGAGGTAACGATGCAAAGTTTAAACTTCAAGTATATTTTCGATGGTGTGTGCTTTGTAAAGCGTTTTAGGTATGCCCGACATTTAGAGGGTGACCCAAAAAATGTGCCTATCGTTTGATTGTTAAGAACTCTCTTGAAATAAAGTCATTCGAGAAGCTTTAGGTATTGTTTGTAGAGCTAGCTTTAACATTCCATAATAGAACGAATCGTCGATCGGTCTTCATTATTAGGTTGGATTTTCTCTTAAGGTTCAAACTTCAACTCAAAACTTCACCCGAAGAAGGCGATATTGCCGAAACGTCGGTCAAATAAAGAGATATACCAATCTTGTGCAAGCTGAACAAATCAGTGAAAGATATATACACTTCAAAGAGGGTTTTGAGCCAAGAAAGGACATATTCTGTTTTGGAAAAGAAACGAAATACCCTGAAAACTTTTACACAGAGTTAGTCAGAGCTGCTGATTCTAAATGTGAAGTTCGCAACTTATCACAATGCTTCATTAGAAAGTTATGCAAGTCAAACCGGAGCGATCCTTTTTTAAAGTTCCTAAAAAGTGCGACTACACTGTTTAAAAAGCTTCGCAGTTTCGTACATAGTTGAGTATTGAACTTAGCGTCCACGGAAACCCTATTACACGAGCTTTCACATTTTCTTGAAAACTTTTAAAACGGCAGCTTTCTTCACAGCAGCTTTTATGACACCATATACTGGAGTTTCTATCGAAATCCCATAACAATAAAAAGTAAATCTACTTTAAAGCCAGCTTTACAAAACGGTACTTAAAGCTCCTTGAAAGACTTTAATGCAAGAGAGTTATTAACAATCAAACAGTAGGCATATTTGGGGACACCCTGTATACTGCTAAATAGCTGCGAGATCTGCTGTATGCCCATTTGTTCCGTTTTCCCATCTTTCTAAACACTCTTTGTTGATCGTGCATGTGATCCGCTCGGCAATTCTCCGCAAAATTTTCCTTTAACGATTGAACTCTAGAAAAATTTTTGAGACAAAGATATCGAGCTGCAAGGCATACGCGTTTAAGTGGGTCATATTACCCTAATTTCACGCGTACAAGGCGCACCTTTTTCGATTTTTCGACTAAGCCCCTCAGCCGCTCTGAATTATCTCGGAAAGCGATTTTTATGCCGTACGATTCTCTTGAGCAATATACAGCAAGGCATAGGGTGCTTTGGTTGCGAAGTTCTTTGGCGTATTTGGACTGGTCAATTTTGGAAAAAAATCCCCCGCGCCTTGTACGCGCAAAATTAGGGTACACCTTCAGTTTTGATCCTTAACGGGTTACGCAAAGCCGTGATCCAAAATCCATACACTCTATTTATTTTATTAGGTTGTGATAAGTTTCTTCGCATAATTTGTTTTAGTTTTTCCTCCATATTTTCTCCGCGCTTGATAGAAAAGTTATATGTATTAGGTCGGTCCAAAAGTCCGTGCCTTTGTATTCGATGCAAAATTTTTCCCCCATTTTAGCGGTAAAGTTTTCGTTCCGTCCTTCGATTGTCGCTCGGATGTTCGTCGGAATCTTCAACCCATACTTTCTACTACCCTGATTTTAGCTATCTTTCACACTTTCCCTTTCATACTTTCAAAAACTTTGATAACTGTTATAATGAGTTAAAAATAGTGCAACACAACGTATTTTTCATGTTATCAAATTTCATATTTGTGCATCCCAAATCTCACTGAACGGCAAGACGATCATCTAAGGTGCCATTGAAGCTTTTTCTCCTCTTTCTGACAGACGTTTCTTCTTTCCGATTTGTTGCTTCTACGGAAAGGAAATAATCATTCTTTTCGAACGGATTCCACGTCGCGCCTGGAGAACTCAAAAATCAATATCCCGAGGCGGTAGGCACTCGAAGACCTACTAGAAATAGCGTGTAATCGTGATTGAAAGATTCAAATATTGAAGAATTATCAGTGTTTAGAGTTTTTGTTTACGACTTCGAAAGTGAACTTTTGAAAAAATATTTTGAAAATGCTGGAAAACCAGTTTGAGCCTCGTAAAAAATCCATTGTATTGCACTATGTTTACTCTCAACTGTTATTGAAGCTCTAGTCTGGAATAAAACTGTGTGTTGGAGATTCCGACGTTATTTAAGTTATCATCAAGGCGAGGAAGGAAAAATTCTACGTGAAAGGGTGCTACTATAAAAGCGTTTCTCCATCATTGTTCTCATTTGTTTAAGTGATTTGACGGTAGGTCCGAAAAGTTTTGAAAGATCTACGCTCTCTAAACATAAGTGCAATTTTTTCTAATTTTTTGGATAATTCAGAAAACTTTTAGCATTCGAAATCAGAAAGATCAAAGGAAGCAAAAAATCAAGATTCAACTTCTTTTTTAGCCTCAAGGTTTCCCGTTTTTCAATAATAAAATTTTTTCAACAAAATTGATAACAGACAGAACAACTGCTAAGTTGTATATCTAGGCACTACCACTATCTATGCTTGCTCTCATCTTTCTTTTCAACCGGCGTCTGATGCCAATATTTTGCAATGTCGGCAGCGCATATCTTTCTGTCAACGTCGTCGTGTCTCTCACGCACAAGTTGAGTAATTCACGCTCCAATTTTTCTGGCATGTAACCCATAGACTCGGTGATCTTGTTATTGCAAACCATCCTTCTGTTATTTCTTTGTGTCCGAAGGCTATCCTTTCAGGAGAGCCTTCAGACGCCCAACGTCACCTTTTTAGAGACGTCCAAAAACAGACCTATATTACAATTAAATTCATTCTCAAAGCTTTTTAGCACCGCAGAGCAACTCTATATATGCCATTGTCTCTATTCACGCTGCAAGTTTTCGAGTTGTTTAGTAATCATGCAGCATTTCAGTATAACAACTAATGGTTGCCGAAAATGGTGTTCCGCCTTTAAAATATTGAGAAAAGAGTCAAATAAAAAACGCAAACGAACTTATTACACAGTCTTGTAGATGTCTAATAGATCTAATAGATATGTTCTGCGTAGGCATCTTTGTGCGTGTATCAACAAGCGCCAAGCTTTGCATACTTACCTTTTCGACCCCAGAAAGTGTTAAGTTCGCTTTTGAGTTACTTACATATTCATTAGTACTACCGCTTCTAATGTATGAAGAATCTTGGCGCATATAAGTGAAAGAAGGTTTTATCAACCGTTATCGCGCTACTTCAAGTGTTTCGGGTAAACAAGAGCATTAAACAACCCCATACCTATTTGCGCTGAAATTACGGCATTTGATTGCAAATCTGCGGATGCTGTAAGCAGCCACTTTAACTTCTCAAAAACGTTTTGGCACATAGCAGTATTTGGAAGTGAAAATGAAAAGAGATTGAAAGGTGCTAGTTTCAAGTTAGAAGATTTTGCACATCCTTGCTCCGAATTTTATTGCGGGATGATGTAACGCTTTTCTGATTCAGTGAGAATGAAAATTTAGACTGCGATTCTATCTGAATCAGCGTGGGTTATGGGAACAGGGCGTGGTTGCCATTTATTGGCACAAAAATTATTTTATTAGTTTTCAACAATCATATCAAACCACTAAAGATTTTTAGACTCTTGATGAAGCGAATGCAAATGTTCGCGTGAACAAACGTGCGCTTGTAATCTGTGAAGACAAACAATGGTAAAAGCTCTATAAGAGAACATCAGTGGCTTGCACTGTTGTGAATGCAAGCCAGTTGAGCGCTGGAGGATTTGATAGCATCAAAGCGCAGTAGCAAGCAGTTGACGGATTATAAACTCAAACAACTTTCTACACTATTCTGTTTCCCACATTTTTTTGGTTGCTCGGTCACATCACTTTGTTGCCGTTCAAATTTTCACCACGCAAGTGAAACAAGAAGCGTAGGTGCACAATTACGAACTGAGATTTAGATCAGCTGAAAAGGTGATTTGAATCTGAGTTCTTATTTGATCTGGTTTTCTTGTAATCTCGAGTTCTTAGCTGATCTGCAGTGCTACAGAAATCATAATTAGACGGACTTGAGTTTTTAGAAGACCTCTTGGAAAGATCTAGAGTATCTAGAGACCACCTTCTTTTAACATAACAAAAATTTTTCAGATGTTGCTGTAATGAAAAGACTTTGTTCCATCTTGGTGAACAAACAGAATCCGACAGTTCCCCAAAGAAGCAATAGAGTTCGTTTACGTACAATTCTTCATGTTTATAATTGAAACAGAAGCATCCGTACCTTGAAGTTTTGAGAATATTTTTTTGAACACGATATGGCACATCAAAGATGGTGGATTTTTATGGATAACAAATGTATATCATCCTGTTCTCTTAGAATTTTTTTGAAAGCTATGGTTTTCGACAGCGGTAGTGGTATTTCGCATATAATGAACGGTTTCACAGAAACGCAAAGTATTAATTAGGTTGTCCCAAAAGTTCTTGCGCCGAATATCCAAAAGTCATAACCTCCTCTCCACTCGATGGATTTTCTTGAATTTCACTTTATTTGAAAGAAAAAGCCTTTCTCTTTACATCAGTACCTTTGCCATTCGTTGCTATTAGAAAGTTCAAGAGCTAGAGGCAATTGAAGGAAATCAGTCAAGGTCGGCATTTTTCAAGCTGGATCACGAAAAATTCTAGAAGTATCTTTATTTGGTATAGAAAATTTTTCACATTACGGTGGTACCTTTCTTCTACAACGAAACGAGAGAGACCGTGAGCTAGAAGCAAATAAAGAAAATTCCCTTAGTTTGCAATTTTTGAGCATGCTCAGAGAAGCCTAGAAAATGTCACAGAAAATGCAGGAAAGCCATAAACATGGGTTTCGTGACCTTCTCTTTCTAGCCGATCAAGTTTCGAGCTAATCGAGAGCAATTTTGATTTTCGTGACTTTTTCGGATTTTCAAGAGTGCGTTTTTCACGATAATCAAAATTGCTTTCGATTAGCTCGAGACTTGTTGAGCTAGAAAGAGAAGGTCACACAACCCATGTCCATGACTTTTCCGCATTTTCTGTGACATTTAGGCTTTTTTGAGTATGCTCAGAAATTGCATATTATTGAATAATATATAAGGGAAACAACGTTGAATCATATTTTGTGACCTCTTAGAAGATATCGATGTTGGAAACTTCGAAGTTTGTTCCGAACTTTGTTTGCACAATAACACTCTATGACCCAACTGCAGAACGTCTTCCACTCCCCTTTGTCCAACGACCCTACGCCATAGGCTTAAGGCATACCTCTCGCGATTTCGCGACATCGCCAGATCCTCGCGACTTGGCGATTTGCCAGATGTCTAGAGGTCAAGCATGCGAGGCTCTCAGATGCAAGGGTGCGTAGATTCCGTGAATTATAACAAACGCAGCTAGTCTGGACCAAGCAAAGTGCGTTTATGACCAGCTATGGAGAGTCGTTGCACTCCCAAATTGCGCGGCGACTAAAATCGCGTGAGGTATGCCTTAAGCCTTACATGTATGAGAGGATGCCGAATACAGAATTATCTGTGCTTGCCTTAACAACTGCTTACTGCAGAAAAGCGTCGCTAATTCGATCAATTTCGAGCTTCGGTTGTTCACTTGCTGAAGAAACAACATACCATTTTGAAAAAAAAAAACAAAAAACAATGTCCATTATAACGCACCCGAAAAAACGACGAGCCTTGAAAGCAATGTCTGAAGAGCTTTATTTTGAGTTTTTTTTTTCAAACTCTTACCTGTCAGCCGCTGAAAGCTAATCAGTCTATAAAATGGGAACACAACAAAAGCAAGCCGAAGAGGACGATGGGCAAAACCCCCTAGAGCGATAGATCTTTCCACTTCTCAATCAGTTTTATCCCAACATCTCAACTTTCTCGCTTCTGATTCAAGGTTGTCAATTCGCACTCGTCAAACTTTCCGACCGCATCCACTTTTACTTGGCACTAGAATGCCACACGTTTAGTCCTGCCCGGAACTGCCTGTATTGAACATGAAAAGCACAATAGATTTTTTTCTTATGCCCTTCGAAGCCAACTCATCGACATCTTCACTCTTAGTCCCCCGAAAATCTTTATTTACTCATCGAAAATACACAGAAAAGTCAGAGGAAATTGAGGCGTCGACGCAAAACCTTTGCAAAGTGTCCAGCTGAATTCTGTAATGTGCTAATGTTTAGTGACTAAGAAGAGGTTAAATACAATCCACGTTACTAATTCAATTGGACTTGAATACAAAGTAGCAGTTTTTTAGTCAATCAAATTGGGATATTAGAATTGAAAAGTATAGTCTAACACGTTGACAACAACGCGTATTTTTGGTTGTCTGCCCTGTGTGTTAATGCCTTCTACGAATAAGTCGAAAACTTCTAGCTAAAGTCACGCAGATCATCATCTAAACTATAACTACACAAATTTTTGAAAGCATCCAAGAAACGTCAGGGTATCCTGTAGGGTTAGAGCGCAAACCTCATGGAACGGATGTACCCACTAATTGCATCAATTCAACAAAAATTAGCCGTGATCCAACATGTGGATCACACTGTCGCACGTGACAGTCATTGCATGACCATGTGGGTCTCGCTGTCGTCAATATATTAATGTATGAACTGGAAACCATCAAAGTGATAATGAGTGGAAGTAGCGTATGCACAAGAAAGTGATCCAAATAAATCTAAAATTGAGATCCAATTCCCGGATCAAAGTTTTTTCCATTTTACATAGTCGTGAGAGTAAAATATTCATGTATGTCAGCTTTTCTGCTAGCCTGAGACGCGGCTGAGGAGTACAGTTTTAATTCAGTTGCACACCCTTCCTGCTATTCTCTGTTTCTAGCAGTAAGCTTGAACTGCTAGGGATCAGCTTTGCTTGCACTTTGTACCTTGTTTCTACGTATCGTCTGAGCATTTTCCTACGTCCGAGCCCCGACTAAGCGCTGGCGGGGGTAGATGACCCAAAGGACAAGCCGCACAACGCAGGGCTCAAGAAAATGCGACCGCGCTTTCGGCGAAGAGCTGGCCATGCTGTCGTGGAGACAATAGGGGTTAGTTTGAGACAGCACTAGAAAAATTGTGTACAGTCAATAATCACAGACATCATGCAGCGCTTCAAGAACACGCCACAACTACTCAATGAACCGTTGAACTCTGGGACTGTCGATATAGGGAAATTTTGAGGAGTGAACTGCACTGACTGATTCTCAATCGCCAACGCCGTACCTTCATGCCAGACTTTCTTACGAATCGGTAAATAGTCTTGCTCAACAGTGAAGCGCGTTACAATTTTATTGCGAAAAATATTATTCATAGAAAGTGGCAAGAGTCTTTTAGCCGAGTTGCAGTATGTAAATTACTGAACTAGATCATATTATTGAGACGAATTTTATGCCACATGATGACGCAGTCATTCTTTACAAAATACGTGTTATTTAGCTGGAGATGGTCGCTGTATGTTTTGCAAGGGTCAAAACTATCAGATTCGTATTTTTGAGGAGAGAAAAAAGAATAGAGTTTTTGGTGCTCACACCAAAAAACAAATTCGAAGCTTGGAGTCTGCGGAATGCACAATCTTATATATAAAGCTGAATGTCTGTTTGTCTGTCTGTATGTCTGTATGTCTGTATGTCTGTCTGTGTGTACGTATGTTCCGAATAGAAAATTCCATTTCTGAACCGATCCGGACCAAACTTTGCACACATGCACTTCGGGACCGGGCGGGTGTCATAGGCTACTTTTCGTTATCGATCGATATCGATTTTATCGATTTTTGCAAAATTTGAGCTAGGGGGCTGGGAGTTGGCACAGGGGGGTAATCGAGCATGCTGATCATCCCCGTGGGGGTATCAGCATGCTCGATTACATCCCTCTGCCAAATTCCAGCCCCCTAGCTCAAATTTTGCAAAAAATCGATAAAATCGACATCGATCGATAACGAAAAGTGGACTGTGACACCCGCCGAGGCCCGAAGTGTATGTGTGCCAAGTTTGGTCCGGATCGGTTAAGGAATGGAATTTTCTGTTTGGAACATACGGCGGAGCCGGGTAAGCCAGCTAGTAATCATTAAAATCTAAAATTTCAATTTAAACATTGTGTGTCATTATGCTTGAGAAGGGAAACATGTAAGACACGGAAAGACGTTTGGAAATTTCTACGGTCCGGCTTTTATTTACAAAGCACTTTCATTGAAGCTTTTGTGATAATGGATGATTGCAAATTAGCATGTAAAGCAGATTATTTGAATGACAGCTGATAGTTGTTCGGATTAGGATAGTGTCCCTTTCAGACCATCCGCTTTGGCAGTTCCACAATCTCTGAAAAATTTGCTTTGTTAATGAAGTGAACGTACGCATTGCTTAAATAAAGATTTACAATGGTAACTTTCTTACTTCGTTGTCCACCACATTCGTTCAATATCTTCAGAGAACTTCAACACTTTCTGATGATCGCTTTCCATGGTTGCTCTAAAATAGCAAGCAACCCTATATATTCTCTTTGAGTCGTGCGTGCGGGCGCATCCGGCTTGTATCGTTTTTCCAGATAGTGGTATTAGCTGAAATTAGCCTTGTTGTAGTTTGTTTTGAAAGATTAAGGTACATTATTATGCTTCTCGAAATAATTCTGCATAAATATCAGGTTAGTGCGAAAATAACGGCCGATATTTCAAGCTTTTTTCAAGGCAACGTTTCTCCATCAAAATATTTTTATAGAAATATGAAATAGCATGCCGTTGAAAAGCTGATTTCATGCTCTATCTAATGGTGGCTAATGCGGGCTTATATACTCATTTTTTATAAAGTTACTGAGCTTCAAATAACCGCATCCGAATCCAGAATTTTGTTGCAATGAATTTTCTTTCCAGGATTCGAACGCGCATGAATGGCGCTTTATCGAAAACTCAGCTATTGTATATAATAAAAACTGTTTACATTACGTTTCACTGTATATTTTGAGGTTATCCAGAATAAGATAAGGGCGCCTCAACATAGGTAGTCGTTGCGGTCATTACTTGACCCACCAGTTTTTATTGAAAAGGTCAATCGCTAAAGCTCTGCTCGACTCTGTAAGCATAATGCTAGGGCATCTTGAAGGCAGTTTCTGCAAAAACATCCAGCTGTTTAGTACGCAAAAAATAGAAAACTTTATTTTCGCTACTTTGAGGCATACAGAAAAAATGTTGAAAAAACTGACAATTTTGAATTCTAATCTTTTTCGTTTTCGCAAATTTTTTTCCGGACCCTTTTAAAGCCACTTATCATTCGTACTAACAAACTTCGAAGAAAATTATAATTTGTCAAAGACGAGGCTTCAAAAAAAAACCTTTTTTGTTCTACAATCCATTTTTTGCGCCCGTTTACGGTAATGGTGCAGTTAAATGTGCGCTGCATTGCAAAAAGTTTGCTGCCTCTGATGGTTTTCATCGCATTCAAAATGCAGATTTTTGAAAAGTTATAACACGTTGAAGTGAGAATTTGCACGGCCATTATTTTTGCATAAACCTAATACTAGGTTGCCTCATAATTAATACACGGTTTATGAATTTCAACTCTAACAAGATAACTCTTTTCCAAAACCATCTTTTTGGGCGCAATAAAAATAGCTGCAAAAAACCTTTGACTATATAACGCATGCTTTTCTTGGATCGTAGCCACTTTAAGAAAGATTTTATAGCCTAAAAAATTCCCCAACATTTTTTTAGAAACCTACTATACTTTGAGAAAGCTTAACTTTCGCTTAAATGTACTAGGATCGCGCGGACTTTGCTCATTATATAGCCGATAGTCGGTTGTGTAATGGAGCGAAGTTTGATTTTTACGGCATATTTCTGTGAGAAAATTTTGCAAAAAAAGTGGAAGTACCCATTTTTTTCAGTATTTTGGAAAACCCAAAAAACTGCCTTTTTGAGATTTTTCAAATTTTTTTCCTCAAAAAGACGACGGAATGCTGCCGTTTCACTAGCACTAGTTGCACGAGGTCTACTCTACGTGTACATAGCGAAATTTATACAGTCGCTTTTCGCTTGAGATTATGCGGCTTAGATGGGCTTCAGCTACCAGCCAACTTTGAGACAAGATTTATCGGCTCTGAATTTTTCAAAGATCTCATACTGACGAGTCTTTTGTAGAACAAAGCTTTGCAATCATTACGCATTTTTTTGAAGAAAATTCGTCTACTTTTCATGAATTTAGAGCCAGGAGAGTGAAAGAAGAATTTCATACTTTAATCACTTGTTCTTTGAAGGCATGAAACTTCGGCTTCAATAAAGATTTGCAAAAACGAAAGACAGCTTAGAAACTAGAGGAATCGGGCTTTCCGATACTACACGGGATTTTGAAGAAAAATGTTGGCTCTTTGAAAAACAGCTCTCTCAAAAAGAGGTTAGAAAAACGTGCATTAATTATGAGTCAACCTAATATATCGACGTGACAGTGCTCTTTTCGCAGATTAATATGAGATTTTCAACTAAAAATGGAAGCAAAGCCTTGATTTAGAGTCCCTAGATTTTCAAAAAAGACTCTATCCTTTACAATCTTTGAAATAAGCTAATTCCACAACTTCTTACCGTTTCCAAATAAGGACGCCATTTTTGTTCGAGATGCATCGCTACATATTGAAAGAGCTTCTTTC
Source organism: Cylicocyclus nassatus (assembly GCA_958299035.1). Classification (NCBI taxonomy): domain Eukaryota; kingdom Metazoa; phylum Nematoda; class Chromadorea; order Rhabditida; family Strongylidae; genus Cylicocyclus; species Cylicocyclus nassatus. The sequence continues at coordinate 100,200,992 of CATQJL010000001.1, read as the reverse complement.
TGGAAATGTTCAAAAAATTCTCATGTGATAGGTAGCAATAGTGAAAACTATACCCTTTGTAACTGCCGAAGAGGAATACACCGTTTGCATACCGATGCGCTGTTTCGTTTCCTCTGTACTGTGCAAGGAAGATAGCAGCTATGGCTCTGCTAATGCAGTTGTATCTCTGTAAGCAAAAAAAAACTTAGTTACCACATTTGAATTACACGGTAAGCTTTAAACCAGCGATCCTCCTCTTATATGAAGATTTATCCATTTGAATAAATTTTCATTGAATGCTTCATGTTTTTTGCTTCGATTGAGTCGACTCCCGGTGGCGCAAAACGGAAGTATCTAAGTTACCAAAGTAGTATGGCTCACTAAATATCTACAACTTACAGCAAGAACTATCAAACAGCAGTTCATTTTCGTCTGAAATTCAGATCTGATCATCCTATTTATGGAAAATAACAGTGCTCCAATTATTCAGTTCTACAGCAGCTTTCACTGCCAACTTTCAATTAAGCCTTATTTTGCAAATGAGAGGCTATTTAGCCATAAATCTAACCCAATGGAAGTGCAATGTATCACGTGAAAAACAAGCACTTTGATATTGTTTACTTAATGCAATTATCCACCGCTGCTCGCACATGGCGTGAAAACAAAAAGCAAGTAGTAGCACAGCCGCAAGTGGACCAACACGAGTCAAACTTAGCAAGCGCTAGCTTCCCTTTTACGTGGAAGTTTCATCTGTAGCAGAGCTGCTTCAATATAGTAGCATAAGAGACCATGTAGCAACGTTCGCGTCCTTATTTGCTCTTACTCTACTTGATACTTTCGCCAACTTGCTCAATCGCCGATTATGCTTAGCAAAAATGAGTTTTTATAATGGTGATATTTCGCTTATCAAATATTTATTTATTTATTTATTTATTTATTTATTTATTTATTTATTTATTGAGTGCATCCATGGATGTGCCAAAGGAACGTGATTGAAAAAAAAAACATCAAATAATACAATGTTGAGATAAAACCATATGCATCACCAGTGGTCTTATGCTATGAGTTTTAAAGAACACTTTGAGTCAAACCAGCACCAGCACATTTTCGAGTTTTATGTGCATTTGTAAAAAACGGACAAATTTTCGCTTTTCCAGAGCCATGGTGTGTAATTCTTAAACTTATCACTTACAAGCGAATTCAAAGAGGAAAACACCAAAGCGAATGAGCGCAACCATGCGTGCTTGGCGGGCAACCTCCTTCAGTTTCCTCTTACATCGCTACCATGGATAAAAATATATTATTTAAAGTAAAAAAAACTTGCTGTGTATTATGTGTAACCTTGAGCTTATCACTTGTGAGCGATTCTGAAGAGGAGATCACCAAGCGAATGGACTATTCCAAGCGTGCTAGGCGGGCAACTGAGCAGCCTGTTTCAGCCTCCTCTTACATCGCTACAATGATATAGATATAACAGCGTCAATATAAAAAGGATATATTAGGAAGTTCCAGATGATTTGAAACCTCACGAATGAAGATATGAAAAGGATACCATGTCATGTATGGGAGACAGCTGGAGATGTATATGATATGTTAGTGAGTGAACCATAAAACGTGTGGTTCACAAAATTCGATGATATGAACTAAACTTAAAGTGATACAAAAAAACCTTCCATTCAGAAAAGAAATTACTCATTTTCAGAATGCCTCAAACGCAAGAGATCAAGGTGTATTGATTCTGCGTTTAAAAACATCCGTGCTCTGAGATTGTAATGCAGTATCTGGGCCGGTAGTAATCCCCCCGACCTGGCGGCAGGTCTCGTTGGCAGGTCGCTGGCACCTTTTCCGTGAGGTGGCCAGAAAGTGAAACCCCAAATTTAGGCGTTCCCAGGCCTATTTCCAAAAAATTTTCTCGATAAAGATGCCGCCTAGACTCTGTAGAAAACTCCATAGAAATCTGCGGTTCTAGAAATCCTCCTGTGGGAAAATATCTGGAAGCACAGAAGGAGCTGCCGGCAACTTCGCGATGTAAGTTGCCGGCAACCTGCCGGCAGCTCGTCGAAATCCGCGAGATGGCAGCTGCCGGCAGGTCAGAGAGCACGGGAAATAGCGTGCTCTTTTGAGAGAGAGAGCTGCCGGCATCTCGACGTGCCCCTACCACGTCGAGGTGGTGGCACCTTTGCCGACGGCGTCTGCGAGTTTGCGAATTGCGGCGATATCACACAATTTACGTCAGGCGAAAAAATCAAAAATTCTACTTTTCATTGAAAAACTATCATTTTTCTCATTATACGAGTTTTTCTTTTTAAAACGACGATTTTCTTACAGAGAAAAAATCTAGTAATGCCTTAGAATCATAAAGAACATCATCTTGCTTGGCAATCCCTTATAAATCTCGTTTGCACCGATTTCGCCCCTATCTCGCTCATATCAATCAGCTGTTCTTTTAGGTCAAAGTCTCTCACGCAATGTATCGATCCCTCCTACAGGCAGCCATTTACCAGCGCGTTCCTCCTATTGCTGGTGCAAGCGGCAATGGCTGACCGAATGGTCGAAGGGTTGACGTGGTGGCACTTCAAGTTAACGCACATAGGTTCGACCGCGCGGGAGGTAGCAGTTTTGCGGCTGTCTGCGTCATCAAAATTTAGTGTGCGAAATGATTGCGTGCTAAGGTTACATAAGATTATTAAATCCTACAATCACTCCGCGAGCTGCCGGCGGAGTTGGCATCTTTCCGCGATGTGTGCCAACTTGCCGGCATCTTTGATGCCACCAGGTAGGGTAGATTACTACCGGCCCTGGTGACAGCCTAAGCCATCTGAAAGTTCTGTAAAACAAACTATTAGAAACCCAAAAACGTTTTATTATGAATATAACTGATGAATATTAAACCGACTTTTCTATAGTTGGTCTGAAAACCCAATACTTACTTGCACTGCCCCAAAGTCCGAAATTTTTGGTGATACTGATGCTAATCGGAGTTAGAAGTGTTAAAAAAACTAAAGTGAGTTCAAATTACTTACCACTAGACCAGTTGCCAACAGTTGATACTCCTCTACAGTGCTCATAGATAAGGGGAGATCTGCTGGGGGTGCTTCAACCTCAGAGATAAACACACCTCATAAATCCTTCTACAAGACGTTCCTCAGCTAAAAACTATAGATTTGGGATCAGCGTTTCAAGCGCTTCAAGATGATATATGTCTCATCCGGATTGGCTCTTTCGATTAAGTATCCTCCCCCTGTTATATATAATAAGCGTGCAAATGTTTGTTGAACTTTTTCTAGTTTCAAAACGTTTTTTTTTCTTTAAAAAGGACTCCAGACCACGGAACAATATTCCATATGGCAAAACGTAAGCTCGATAAAGTCGTTCAAGAATAATTGGGTTATCCGTATGTAGGTTAAAAATTTTAAACAAAGCCAGGCTTTATTTACTACACATTCGATAGGACTAAAAAAGTTTAAATCAGAATTAATCAGTACACCTAAGTCTTTGGCTGTAAGCAATTTCTTGATTTAATTCCATTGATGTCATAACCGGGTATTTCTGAGCTATCAAAATGCATGATATAACTTTTTTCTAAGTTGATGGTTATACGAAAAGGCACACCGGTGAATCATTTTCTCCAAAGCCAAATTTATTGCAGAACGGATTGCTTCTTGGGTATCTTTGTTAAAACAGCCGTAAATTTTTATGTCGTCTATGTACATATGCACTGTAGATTTCTGGATGTTTTCAAAATGTTGGGAAGATCAGCAGTATACACTAAAAAAACAATGGAGAAAGAACTGACTCTGAGGGACACCACTAGTACAGGAATATCGATCAGAGTAATGAAAACCACTCGAACGGTCATATACCTCTATTGTGTAGGTATGATCTCAGCCATTTCAAAAGATTTCCATTCACATCAAATTGCTCAAGTTTAAGCAACAGCAATCGATGATTTACTTCGTCAAATGCTTTTCATAAGTCTATGTAAATGACATGGACAAATTTTCCTTTTGAGGGCAGAATTCTAGTCAAAAATAGAATCAGCAAGGTTGATGGTAGCTGATGATCCGATCATAAATCCGTGCTGATTAGGGGTATCATATTGAATTTCTCGAACCATGCAAGCATTTTGTCAAAACTTTCTTCATCACTTTTACTGGTGAGATGTCAGACTGATAGGCCGAAATTCTCAGAGGAGGTGGGCATTGGAAACCTCAGGTATAGCTGTTACTAATGCCTCCTTCTAAACTTGCGGCAGCTCTCGCGCCATATATGGGATGCCGCTAGCGCGCTCTGAGGTTACGGCGGGATGACAATCATTCGAATATGAGGTTGCAAATAATTACCGTGCCATTCGTGATTATCTTTAACTTTACTTTCAATGTACCTACTTGTCTTGACTCGTTTTTAAACTTTATACTTTGCGCTTCGCTAAGATTCTGTAGACTACTATTGCAAAATTTTTGAAGCTTTTTTGAGGACCACTGACGAGGGGCACCGAAGAAGCTGCACTACCGGTAAAGTTCTTAGCCCGAAACCGGATATAAAACAGATGCAATAATTGTCATGAAATTTTGTATCTTGTCGAAGGTTGTCCGCAAAATGATGTCGCATTGCATCTCACTATGACGGATTAATCACGAAAGAGATTGAATAAGGTATCATTTGATAGAGCAAAGCAAGCTCTACAAGATGAAGTAAAACCTTCCCGGAAACTTTGTTCCACCAAAAGTTCGAATCAAAAATATAAAAAATTCCCCATACTCAAAAAATCGTATCTCCTGCCATAGATATCTTACAATTAGTGATCTCCAGTTTGCAGAAACATGTATCTTTTACGACAGACATTCACGTGTACAGTTTGTAGAATTTTCCCACGTCTAGAACATGAGAAATTGAAATAGGTCAGATGTGTGAGTGTGTCGCGTGTCTCGGGTTTTTTTGTGAAAAATTCAATTTCTCTTAGAGACTAAACTTTGTAGAGAGCTGGAAATTCACGATTATACTTAAAAAGTTTTATACTACAGTACCATTTATTTGGGGAAGACTCAGGATTTGGAAAAATTATGCCAAATTTCATTTTCTCAATTTCTAACCATGAAAAAACCACGAAACTATGCGTAGAGTGTGGTGTAGAGAGAGAGGTACGTAGCAAGTTGGAGGTAACTAGGGTTTTTCTGAGCGGAGTCGTTGTCTTTTTTTTCAAATTTTTCAAACCATTAGTCCCTTTTGAAATCTGGCTACAAATTTTACACAAATCAAACTTGGCACAAAAGTTTAAGCTTCATTTTGTAGCGCTTGCCTTGGTTTATCGGCTTCTCATTTAGTTTCTTTTGTGCTCATACCGTCACAAACGCTCGTAATCTATCGTTGCGAACACAATCGGAAAACTGAACGGCTATTTAGGCGAAAAAGTCACAAAAGCGCGCTGATTTAACTATCATCTCCGTCAGAAAAACGATGAGAAAGTACTGTTTTACCTGCCATACGTTTCTGATGAATTCAGTAGCACAGTACGTCGCTGCTTAAAAACAGCTTATCTAGCAAGTGCTGTCAGAGTCATTGATATACCGTCCATCAATCTCAAAAGACGCTTGATGCGAAGTCGCATACGTGCATATCGAACGTGCTTGACCCCATATAACGTAGTTTGGTTCTTCAGCAAAGAGGGTGATTACATGATTTCAAGGTGGTTTATGTCACTACATTCTATTATGTAATAATACTCCCAACAAATGTATCGAACGTTTGATCTTCAATAACTTCCCTGTATGGAAAGTTTTCGCGGATTTTTGAGTGCCATACGATAGAGCTGGGTTCAACTTAGATTCACAGTATAAAGCGAATCACCGATTGCCCTTTGTTACTGTAGGATTACGGTAGGATTTTTCGACTAATTTTAAGCTTCTGACACGCGAGAGCTGCTTCTAAAAAATTCCAAAAAATCGAAGGACTTTAAAGTGATGTTCTCGAGGGTGCTGGGTTCAATTACAAAGTTTTCCGCTACCGTGCTCCCTATTCTACTACAGTAGGCGCACTGTAATGCATAATTTTTGGTTATTCCAACAAAATTAACCAAATCAACGTTGAGTTACAAACACGTCTTTAAAAGCCAAGGCCAGTATGCACGTACGTTCCCGCTGGGGAGGGGAGGGAGTTAGATCCCCAGGGAAACGGTCCCCTCCACTGAATCCCGCCATGACAGAGGGGAGGGGAGCGATCCCCTTCCGTGCCCCTCAGCGAGAATGGTGTGAATGGTTTCCGTAATGATCCAACGAACCCCAGTGCATACGGGGTTCGCGTGGGGGAGGATATGCCTTTTCCCTCCCCACTCGATCCCCGTATGCACGAGTGTAACTCAACAACGCTGGGGAGCGGATCGACATCCCCTACAACGGAGTAGGGATTCGATGGTGTAGGTCATGCCAGAGAAGCGATCTAATCTGGTTTCAATCAGTTATTACAAAGCATTTCGTTCAAATTGATGAAAGATTTTCCTTGGTAGCCGAGTTCCTCTCTCAGCGACCTGTAGCTTGCAGCTTTGTCTCTATCCTCTATATTTGCTTCTCGTGAAGAAACCTGGGCATATATCTGCCAATTTCGAATATCTGTGGGAGTTTCCAAATATTCGAGATTTGTGTATTTTTTATATGACATGCTAGTTTTATCCATGAAGACTGGTACAACACATTGTAACTATCATATTATATGATATGATGTCTTTATCTTGTTATCCTAATATAAGCTGCTTTGAAAAAAATGAAAATTAGCAGAGTTGCCCATTTCTGAGTAGAGGTCCTCGGGGAAGTGATCCCCTCCCCAGCGTTCCCCTCGTGCATAGGAGGGATGGCCGCTGGGGATCATTCCCCTGAGGTAAAGGATGATATTTTGCTAATAGCTACAGCGTTCTGAGAGCTGGCACGATTTGCAGCTTCTGTTATGAGTAGAAATGCTGGTTAGTTTCCCCCTCCCCTTTTTCTCGGCAGCATAAAGTCTTTTACCCGTCTCCTGCAGAAAGATCTGACTTTTATTGTAGAACACCTTTACGCCAAAATGGGCAGCATGAGCGAAAGTGAGCAGCATCATGACAAAAGCAGGACTATATTGGGCCTAGAAAATATAATTTTTGGTGTGCCGAGCGCATTTACGGCAGATGCGCACTCCGCAACGCCTAAATCATTGCCGATGCGAAAATTGAAGATAAGCAGTCGTCAAAAGATGAGAACACAAAAAAATCGCATAATAAAGCGAAAGAAAAGTGATGTCCCCGCTCGATCCCCTTGTGCATAAGAGGGTTCCCTTCCCCTACTCCAAGGGGATCCCTTCGCTGATATTGTCTGCTTGCATACGAGGGTTCGCCTGTGGAGGGGAGTGAAGCCCCAGCGCAGCTTTTCAATTGTAAAACGCACATCCCTTCCCCGCGGGATGTACGTGCATACGGGCTCAAAAATGTAGCGTTACAGTGCGCATGCCATAGGATAAGGAATACGGTAGCGAAAAACATAGTATTGCATTATATATGCATTATATTTTTTTTGGCTTTAGAATACGAAGCTTTCGATTTACCTTTTTTCACTTCCACTTCTGAAGCACTCAAGAAGCTCCTTCTGGACGCAAAAGTGGTAATTCTTCTAGATACTATTCCATAATTTTTCTTGAAATTCTTGATCCAAAACGGGCTTGCTGTGAAATTCTCCACGAGAAACTCGTCTTTATTCATCTTGAGCGTTAACTAACGTATGTCAAAGTCGTGTAACGAGATGCCCCTTTGGAATTTCGAGAAAACCACTTCACGTAATTTTTCGGCAAGAGTACGGAGTCGCACTAATCTGTCAGCGCGAATTCTACCTAAGAGTGGTAAAATCATCAGAATTTCTAAGGAAAAATCAATTTCCATTAGTGGCCGATTGAAGGAGGGGTGGAAGGAAGGGTGAGGAATCAAAAATGCGGCTCTAAATTCAAGAAAGATACACATACAGTTATGAAAATGTGCAAGTGACGTGCTTACAGCTGAAAACAATTTTTAAAATTTTCTCAAGAAAATTCAAATTAGATGTCCAAAGAATCTTTTTCGAGCCCACTTCGGGTTTTTCTCGAAATTTTAGGGTTAGGAAGGAAGCGAAAATTTTGGGAAGCATTCCAAAAAAAATTTTGTGTGTGCCCGAAACCACGCCTTCATTCTTTTTTTTGTCGATGCCCTCCCCCTTCCCCCCCCCCCCCAATCCCGAACGGAATTTCTGGAACCGCCACTGTTCTCTCACCTTCTTCTTCGATCTGCCTCAATTTTCTTAAGTAGTACGGACTTCTAATAAAGCGGAATCTTCTGTTCATTGCAGATAGCGACCGATATCCTTGGTCGAAGGAGCGATAGTACTGTATTGCTTTTTCTACCTATACGGTAATCCTTCTCATTTCAAAAAATGCTAAATGAGGTACACACCATTTCTTTTTGCACTTCCACGTCCCCAAATCTGATTCATTTCTTCCTTCGGTCTTCTCATCCTCCCTGTCGTCGTGCCCTGCAGCCCAAAGTGTATCATCGTTAACTTCTTCAATGGTCATCTCCTCTTCTTATTCAATCTCCAAAGACCGTACACCGCTTCTCGTAGGATAGCTGTGAAGCTATCTATGATCTTTTTCTCTTTCCTACACGATGCACGAGTCATCTCGCAGCATCCAAATTTCTCGGCGAGATAAGTGACCACAACTTCGGGCGAAAACGTGATGCAAACTACCTGCTCCAGCGCGAAAGCTCGGTGTGTTGATCTAACAAACATGATGAATCTTGTTATGGTTGCCTTTGTAGCTCCCACGCAGAGATCAAGGAATTCCCTGCACCGTCTTGGATAATTCTAGTGACCATCTGACCAGGTTGGTTTGAGAAAAATGCAAAAAATTTGAAAGAGTTTGTTTCTAATGATGTTAAATTGTGATCTATCGTCGAAGAGGAATTGGTAAAATCGCAAAAATGCAATAGAAAGAGGGAATAGAATCCCCGACCTATTGCCTGTGAGCCCAACAACCTGCTACTCTGCCACGTTGCGACTGCAAGCACTACTGTGAGTGCTAGCCTTTTAATAGCGACGCGATTTTAGAAGAATCGGACCCTTATATCTCGGTCCGGAACGATAAGCAGGTAAGGAAAACTGTGTTGTAATCAGCCTACTCGGAGCTCTTGATTGATATACATCTCGTGGGGAAAGGCCACTGCGAGTCACAAACCTTCCCTCGTTAGTTTATCTCCCGAAATAAAACCATGGTGATCGATGGTCTTGATCCACATTTCCGCCAATTTTCGGTCCCTGGTTCCGATTTCGACCTCACTTTGATTCGAAAGTTCTCCCTCTTAGAAAAATATCGATCGAAACAAGTGGTAATTGAAGGCGCTAAGCTAGAAGCATATGCAGGATGAGGAAGCAGCTTAATTCCATCAAGCCTCTTGAAGTTCGAGCGGTATGCGGTGAAGCATTATCTTGTTGAAAGAGCGCTCTTTTCCCGTTGACCAAGGCGGGGTATTTTCGGGGCAGAGCCTCATACACTTTATCCAGTTGGTGAGAGTAGAGCTCGGCATTTAATTCACAGCCATCAGAAACGAGTTTATAGGGGTTGTACCCTCAAAGTTCCACCAGACGCAGAGCATGATCTTTTTTCGCATCTTTCGTGTTTCACTCTTGGCTGCAACCTTTAATTTCTATCTAGCCATTGCTTTCCTAGGTCAGCATTACGGTAGTACACCCATTTCTCATCACAAATGACAATCCGTTTGATAAACCGGAAATCGTTGGGGTTTTACAAGAGATTTCTGCAGACCTCCACTCTTCGGCGCGCCTGCTACTCAGTTCGTCCGGGACAATTTTGCAGTTCCTACTAAATTTTCCAATTTTATGCAGGTGACGAACTATTCTGGATTGGGACACACTCAGCTCACTTGACAGCGTACGTGTGGAAGTGGCGGGGTTCTCCGTCACTGAGCCGAGAATGGCTGCAGAATCCACACTTGCTGGTCTGTCTGTACGTGGGTCGTTTTCAAGGCTTGCATCACCTTGGTCGAATTTCGAGTATATCTCGGATTTCCGCTACTCTTTGCATTTACGCCTTGTTTCCAGTAATGGCGGAAAATCGCTCTGATGGCAACTTTTTCGGTATTCATTCTGAAGTCGCTAATTAGTCCAGCATCTTACATAGAGAGATGAGGATACCACCTACCTGTAGGCAAGATGCACCTCTAAATAATGATATAAAACAATCCCAAGCGAAAAACATTTCACAGGAAAAACATGTTTGGAAGCTAGGCCTGGAAAAAGTTCTCATTACTTTTGATTTACCCTAGTACTTACCTCTGGGAAGTTTTTGGTTGTGTGCCACAATTTTTCGCTGAAAAACGGCGGACATGATATGTTCACAGTGGCATTGTGTCACAAAGAAATAAACAAGAAATTATTAGCAAATACGCATTAAAAATAACCAAACCTACGGCGTGTTACATAATAAGCTGCCTTTATTTACTTAGAGTATATCGCCTGCAAGTAAATCCCTTTCACTGTCAACAATGGTTTACTCGAGCTGGTGGAATAATTTCGAAGCCTTGTTACCGCGAATGAGAGGGGAAGGTTTACCTAGATACACAATACATTCTTGGTATTACAACCTTAGGTTACTTACCAACATCCAGTTCGTCCTGGACATGCAACGTACCAACTTCACTTCTTTCTCCATTTTGTCAAGCTGTATCTGGAGCCGGCCTTCGCACTGCCCAGGGACATTAGCGCAGTTGATAGCTGCGAAAATGTTATTTTCGGGGGCTAGTATCGACTTTACGGCAGCGGCCACTGTAGAAGGGACGTCGGACATGGTGAAAAAATAAGTATATCATTTCTCATTCCTTTTATTCCTGTTTAACCCGCTTCACGTAGGTTAGTATTGGTTCTCAAATTGGGCGAGAAGGAATCACTGACATAAGGAGTTAGCATCTTTTTTCTTACCACAGTGCATAGGTACACCTTATTAGATTTGAAAATAATGAAATTTTGATGCAATGAATCACTTTGGGCCGCTAATATCCTCTTTGTTACAAGTCCTCCCGGCGAAAACATGACACGTCCAAATGTGGCAAAATTGGACTAAGCAGAAGGAACTCAAATGGAACGAAAATAAAACGAGCGATGATGGCAGAATGATGACGATAACGTTGTGATTCAAAAAATGGGAAACAGTCGGACAAAAAAACTTTATGCAAGCATGAAGTGCATGGAAAAACAAGTAAAAAATAAGTGATTATCCAGACATTCAGGCGAATGGCAAATCTACGATTTCCACGCAACCAAATTGCAAAGGCTATAAAGCGGCCGAAAGCGCGCTAACGGTGAGCGCCTTGAAACAAATAAGAATAGCATGATATTCAGGCAAGAGAGAAATTGCAAAGTCTTTTTGATACCAGCCAAAATAGTTGATCAAGTGACAAATCATCGATCATGTGATGATCGGATTGGGAGATCACACTCTATAGATGAATGAATCAGCGTGTATTTCAAAATAGAGCAAGAGCCTTGCAGTAATAAAGGTCATTTCCGATTCTGATGGAACCTGAGAATTTGCGGAAGTAAGCGTTATTTTCGCGAATCAGTCTAAGGAGCTGCAATGCTATTTCTTGAGCCTGCTTGGAGGTTTGGATGACCATATCGAGCAAATTTGCGAAAGGATCATTGCAGATGCATTCTTCAATAAGGATCGCGACAGAGTTAGTGGAATGCGAATGCGAAAGCACTTCAATCTTTTCGGTAATTTCGCTCTTTTAGCGCTGATGCTGCAACTGATAATGAATGTATTAGGTCAGTGCAAAAGTTTTGTCAGTTTTTTTTTCAATCCATCGGCAAACAAGTTAGAATGAGGATGAACGAATACTTCAAAATGTATCCAATGCAGAATTTCTTCCGCTTTCCAGATACTCACATTGTGTTTCGTTGCGAGAGTGACGAGATATTTGCTGGAAATTACAACCACTCGTTTTTACCATGTCCAAGATTCACTAATTTTCGAAATTTTTGTATGAGACTTTCGGAGGAGCCCTAATAACTATGATATAGAGCAAACCTTTTGCTAACTGATTCAATTTTTTGTAGCCCTGTGGCTTGTCTTTCAGAACTTCTACGATTTATTTTTGAAGTGACCAAATTTTTCAGCTTATTTTAACTTCGTGGAACATTAGATGTTAAACACTTCAGATACAGTTCGATAAAACTTTTTCTCCTCTTTCTAACACTTGTTTTTTTTGGCGAGACAAGCGAAATTCGTGGGGAAAATCGCAGTATTTCTTAATTTCAGGGGTGCGCATTGACGTAACCTATGTTTCAAAATCTTCATATTTTGAAGCGAAAATCGCTCATTTACTTTGTAATGGTAGAAATAGTAACAATCGAGCGTTGGAATCTCAGTATTCTGTAGATTTTGCAGTGTTTGGGGCAATAACTGGTTATGCGATTTTTCAAGAACACAAGACTTTTGGAAAACTATTTAGCAAAATTCCAAAAAAAGCAGCTGAAGAAAAGCAAAAAATTGCACAAGCTGGCAAAAGGTTTGCCCTATCTGGGAGTTGTTAAAGCTTCTCCGAAAGTCTCATACAAAAATTTTGAAAATTAGCGAAAATTGGACATGGTAAAAACTAGTGGTTGTAATTTCCGGCAAATATCTCGTCATTCTCGCAACGAAACACAATATAAGTGTAGCAGCTGGAAAGTGGAAGAAATTCTGCATCGGATACATTTTGAAGTGTTTGTTTATCTTCATTCTAACGTGTTTGCTGACGGATTGAAAAAACTGACAAAACTTTTGCACCGACCTAATATATCTGGATATATATAATAGAAAGATAAGGGATTATTATGTTCTCTATGGTTGTTATCACTTCATTTGGAAATCAAAACGCTGAAGGATCATGGCGTAGGCTATGGTACACTGATACATTGCTAAAATCCACAAATAATATGTTATTCAAATATGAGAGAAAACATTTGAGTCAAAACACACTCATCTTCCTGTAGTTTTCTGGCAAATCATTGTGTTCCAGATGGGTTTCTGCATTCGAATCGGGTTCGAATGCAGAAATCTCCATTTGCGTGACATTCGTCATGGTTTCTTGGTGGACCTGCTGTTGATGTTCTACTTCCGTTTCCGCTTGGTGATGCTTTTCGTTATTACCTTTGCTGATCTTATTCATCTGCTGTTCAATCCATATTATTATAGAAGAAAGGAGACGATTACTATAAAGTGAAAAATTGAATGAATTAGATACTGCTAGCGTGTTCAAACATATTAGGATGTCCGGAAAATAATGTCGCATGGCATCCTACCGCGACAGAATGGCCATAAAAAATAGCGAATGGGGTATCATTTGATAGAGCAAAGCAAGCTCTACAAGATAGTTTACAAAGCTACGAGGAAATCGTGCTTCACCTGAAGTTCAAATCCAAAATGTAAAATTTTTTAGATATCCGAAAAATCGTATCTCGGTTCATAGACATCTTATGGATCTCCAATTTGCACAGAAATGTACTCTCTACACTAGACATTTACCTGTACAGTTTGTGGTATTTTTCCTTGGCTGTAGCACGAGAGATAAAAATAGGCCAAAAGTGCGAATATGACGCGTTTTTCGGGTTTTTTGCAAACAATTTGATTTTTCTCGAAAACTAGCGCTTGTCTAAAGCTGAAAATTCATGGTTATACTCCTAAAGGTTCATGCTACGAAATCGCAAATGTGAGAGAAGCCCACGATTGTTTTGGTAAAAATGCGTTGAATTTCGTTTTCTCAATTCTCAGCAATGGAAAAACCGCGAAAATGTGCATACGAGCATATCGTATAGTGAGTCCACGCGTGACATTAGGGGTTCCCAGGACTTTTCTGAACAGAGGTACGATTTTTTTCGTTTTTTTGGGTCTTTAGTGCCTTGTGAAATTTGTCTCCAAACTTCACGCAAATCAAACCTGGCGCAAAGGCTCGAGCTTCATTTTGTAGAGCTTGTTTTGATCTATCGGTTGGTACCCCACATATAGTTTGGAAGATTGAAGAACTTCGCAACTAGTATCGTGGAGCAATCTACAAGCCATCTGACTTGTAACGCCAGTTGATGTTCTTTCCTGAAACGCATTTCATAGCCATCTGGTACAGGTTACCAATAAAACTCGCTCGCAAATTGCTTTGTCAATCTTCAAATGCTGTTCAAAATCCTGTCGTTGGCGACAAAAAGTCAGTCAAAGGGAAAAATTCGAATTTTTTCATCGAAAGAACTACCGAATATGTTCTAAGATGAAAAATTTCGATCGAGTGAATGAATTTCGATTAAATTTGAAAACCAAAAATAGCAAACGAATGAATATCGACTATATTCGAACATTGGGAGTCGAATTTCAGAAAAAAAATACTCGAATGATTTATCGAATAACTAGAGCAACTATGCCCATAATTTGCTGACACCCGGCCAAAGCTGACTCATTTATAATCGGCACTCTCAAACGACCTGTACCAAGTCCCAGCTCCGCAGCTCAAAATTTCCAATAATTGTAATTTTGATAAGTTGACTTTATTCATAAACAGCGTTCTCGTTTATCCCATTACATCAACTCGCAGCCCCATAGCCCAAAGTTTTCCAAAAAATCGATAAAGTCAACTGAGTAAATTTTTTTCCATGATCAGCAAATCACCTGGAGGGATGCGTGTTTCCATACAGTTCAAAGGTGATTACGGCTCAAAAGTTGCATTGGCTAGTGCGCTAAAAACGCAGACCAATTAAGCTTGATACTCAGCAGCTGGCTTTGCAAGAAACACGAATAATGTGAGTACGTTTATTCGAATACGAATGCGAATAAAACATTCGAATGAAATCTATTCAAAACCTTGTTTTTTGTTGATTCGAGTTCGATTTTTATTCGAAACCCTGTTTTTTGATAATACGAGTTTTAAATTTTATTCGGAAATGGAAAAACTCCGAATATTCGAATGCGAAAATATTCGGATGTTTTATTCGAACAATCGAATTTTTATATATCGAATTTCGAATGCGAAAATATTCGGATGTTTTATTCGAACAATCGAATTTTTATTCAATTCGGACACAAGTATAGCAGGCACCATTCAACAAGGAGGTGACTTTACAAAAAAAGGAGGAAGAGCTTTGTCATTGATTACTATATTGAGTGGCAATTGTGCTGACATCTAATTGTTCAATCGCATACTAGGCCTTTATTTCATCAGGACAGATTTGATTGTGATCAGATCTAGTGGTAGAAATATATGTACCAATATATGTACCCCCCCCTCAAAACAGATTTTAAATTTCGCTACAAGCAGAATTTTGCAGGCGTTGGCAATTTGGAGCACGCTTTCACTACTGCGTGTCCAATTACATCGCATCTGCCCCGATGATGCTATGCAATTCGGAAGCTTGAATTCGGCCTTTCCACACAAAAATGTTCTTTACAAAGGTAAGTTCGTAAAGATAAGACCACCAATAATAGCATTACATCCTAAGCATTTTTACGATGCCACTGGCCGCGTGTCATCTAACTTGCTGTTGCTTTTTGATAGCATGTGGGAAGGTGATTGAACCTCAGCTTTGGGGGGGGGGGGAAGAGCGATCGAGTTTCAGAACATGTTGTTACGGGAGAGCATTACGAAATAGCTTACCCTTAGCATTAAGAAGTAATTTATCTGGGAGACATAACCTCAAGTCATTTGTAACTTAATATGTGACAGTGCACACTAAACCTTATTAGCTACGCACCCTTACTGGTAACTTTCCAGTGAAACACTCTCTAACCTAATAAAGTGTAGAAATGTAACTTCTAAAATGTTCTATTGAATAGCATGTAATCAACAAAAACAAAAGAGACGAGGAAACAAGCATAAATCGCTTGAAATGAGCAGGTTCTAATTGTGCTGTTCGTCAGTTAGCATGTTTAGTGTGCACTAGGCATATTAAGTTATTAATGACTCGACGATACCTCTGCTGAGCTGGAAATGATTTCTCATAGTGTAAACCGGACTCAGCTCTTTAGAACACTGCCTAACGATTAGCCTTTGTGGTACAATACCGCTCACATTTTTTGAAAAATAGACGCGAATGTATGGACATGTATGGACATGTACGGACATGTCCATACATGTACGGACATGTCCATACATGTATGGACATGTCCATACATCAGCGTCGCGTGGCCATATCTCGCTTCAGAGTGGACGAATTCTGAATCCAAAGCCACCATTCGAGTCAGCTCGGCGCGGAGAATCTTCTGATATATTGGAAGTGGGAGTACGATGTCTTCGATATTCCGTTTCCAGTTTTTTCAATTTGTTCTGCGGAGGTCCTTTCGCGAATATGTGAAGCAAACCCTACCCAACATAGAAGACTTTACAGAGTACTATTCGATTATACTGTTCTTGTAGAATATTGTGCGCTAGAAAATAGGCTCAGACTTCTTTCCAAAGGAGATAGAAGCGGTATTTCGATTTCAGTATTCTTGAATCTTTCTGAGGACGTCTTTTCGCGAAGGTGTAAAGCAGCGAGCATTGTCCCGAGTAAATTCCAGCAAGGATCCTTCGATAGCACTTTTTTTGTAGATCATGATGTGCTAAATAGTAGCCGCAGGTTCCTTTTCAAAGAAAACAGAACGGCTGGTGAATTGTGGAAAAATCTTGTCGTCCCAAATTCTACTCGCCATAGCCGCAGGATACGAAGCTATCTTGCTAAGCAGATGTGAGTTTCGAAATCAGCAGGTCGGATAACCTCTGTGAGCAAGTTTTCCGATATTTTCGGGTTAATCCATTTTTTCTCGTTTTACGCTCCAGAAGCTCGCCGATGGATTTTGGTCAAAATGTTGATGCTCCTGAATTGTAAGGAAACTTCGCTTATAGAGGTTTGCGAACACGCCCTTTACAAAATCGTGGTCTTTGAGGGTTACAGGGTCTTTTTGGAGAGATACGATGAGGTGACTGTAACTTCATTGCGAAAGTACGTAATTTTGGCCGCACTTCTCGCGTATCTGTCAGAAACCTTGCCTGCTTGCTTTTCTCAGTCAAAGTTACTAGGAACTGTGCTATCGAATGGTGCATTACTCAGGCTCCAGTCTGTGGATTCTCCGTGTTACGAGCCTACGAAAACACGTCCTCATGAATTTTGCCCAAAATGTAAAGATTGCATATCTCGTCGAAATTCCTCCGTGAGCGCTTGTATGACGCTCGTTGCAGATATTATGTTCGCTTCGTCGAACGACTCCCACTGCACTGAATATGGTGCTTGCGTCTGCTTCAGCTGCTCAATTGAATATCAAAGCTATTTCGTGGTTAGAGCTCAAAGCACCAAATCTAACACAATAAGATCCATTAAAAATGTGAATGGATTTGATAAGCGCGTTGTATTGAGTCATTCGGAAAGTTTTTTCCTTTTTGCGCCTTTGATGTTGATACCGTATTTTAAGAGGGTGCCAGGGGGCTGATAAGGGTTGCCATATATGGATCTGTAGAAAGTCTTCTAGTTTCTGGGATCCCACCGAAATTGCAGAAGACGCTTTGTGGGAAGTTTACGAGGCTCTAAATTCGACATACGAAAGCGATTTTCGAATAATTGTATTCTCTAAGCTTAAATTTGAGCGTAAGACCGTTGAGGAAACCATCATTGTGCGCAATGCATTTGCCAAGACCACGTCTTTCTTGAGGTAGGTTCAAGTTTACTTCAGAAGGTTCAGATCTAGAGAAGTGAAAGCTAATATTTTGCAGTGTTCTGGAAGGTGTTTCTGCCATATAAACGAGCATCTCAGAGGGTCATTTGGAACAAATCGCAATTATAGCTGCGTAAAATTATCAGCAGGCCCTGAAGTGTCATATAACCCTATTAGGAGCCACCTTCGCTAAAGCTGCAATACCGAAAAATTTCACCGACATGTACCCTACAAATTGTCGCACTTTCAGATTGAGGGCGCGTTGACTCTGCTTTCGTCGCTCATAATTTTATGTAACCATCCTTTGCCGGCCTGGGTTATTAATTACAGCAAAAAATTGGCCAAGTGCGGCTATAAGAAGCGACAATGTGGTAAATCATTTGGAATAAGCATTGAAAGCATGACCAGAACAATCTGTCATTCCAAAAGGTTGATGCACTCAAATTAATGTAATCCTGCTGGTCTTGTACGCTATAACTTGCTAAAATGCGATTGTACTGTAAGAGCAGAGTAGTGTGATGTCGCTCTGAAGACTGTTTTCAAAATTTCAAAACTGAGCAGAGTTGCACGTATAAGCTATGAGAGATGCCATCCACGCCCATGACTCCGCCAAACCACATGTAAAAAAAGTGGCTCTCACAAAAGGAGTTGACTGCGCACCGAGGTTCCTGTTTATTTTTCAAACTCTTTAGTCCTTCCTTTACCAGTTACCGAATTTTCCAATTCCTCGGTTCCTATTAAAAAATAATAGAACCTAATAGAGATTGACTAATCAAAAACGCTTTTTTAGGCTTTAGTGATTCCTCTGAGATCATTTCGCAAGAGAAAAGCACAAGAGCACTATAAGAGTGTAACCAGAAATTTGCTGAACACAATGCAGTTTACAGTCTGCCCCAATCCTAACCAGGCCAAAATTGGCTTGGCGGGAGTGCGCCTCGCGAGGGTTTCGCGCCACTTCTGCGTCTAGCTAGTCTGCTCTCTCCTCAATCTCTTCGCTCTCTGCGACAGCGCGCGTATGCAGCGCAAACCCCTAGCGCTGCGAGCGCACAAATTCAGCCGACGGTTCGGCCTGATCCCAATTGGGACAGGCTGTATTTGATGGAAAAAGGTTGAATCAGAAAAAAATTGTGCTCGTTTGAATTTGGAGGTGACGAAAAAACTTTCCGAATGACCTAATACAAGCGCTCACGGAGGAATTTCGACGAGATAAGGTAATTTGTAGGGTACATGTCGGTGAAATTTTTCGGTATTGCAGCTTTAGCGAAGGTGGCTCCTAATAGGGTTATATGACACTTCAGGGCCTGCTGATAATTTTACGCAGCTATAATTGCGATTTGTTTCAAAGGACCCTCTGAGATGCTCGTTTATATGGCAGAAACACCTTCCAGAACACTGCAAAATATTAGCTTTCACTTTTCTAGATCTGAACCTTCTGAAGTAAACTTGAACCTACCTCAAGAAAGACGTGGTCTTGGCAAATGCATTGCGCACAATGATGGTTTCCTCAACGGTCTTACGCTCAAATTTAAGCTTAGAGAATACAATTATTCGAAAATCGCGTTTTCGTATGTCGAATTTAGAGCCTCGTAAACTTCCCACAAAGCAGTACTCTGCGTTGATACCACTGCTT
>CATQJL010000001.1:100014969-100181177 GCA_958299035.1 Cylicocyclus nassatus | reverse complement strand
GATTACCATACCACTGTCATGCTTTTATTATTCATTACATGCCTCATTGTAAGCGGAGATAAAAAGTTACAAACTATATAATTGCTTTTATGTGCATTTGCTTACTCAAAGGCTCACCTTTTACAATGAAATGCATAATCTCAAGGCTTTCAAAGAGATTTTCAGAACATGCTTCCAAATTGCCAATGTTACTAGACTACACTATATTTCGTTTGCTTCAACTGACGAAGTAAACTTAACCAAAATCAAGTACAACGTTCTGGCAGGAAAATGCACTATAAATTGTAGGGGACGAAAACATTATCCTGAAAGTGTGCATCAACACAAATCCTCTAGAATTTAGAAACAGTTAGAATTCAATTAAGAATCACATATGTAACTCGAGGTAAAGATAACTGTCTTTGAGTTTTAGAGGCGAACTTGCAGTGTCAGTAGGTGTATGATTGTGATGATAAAAGTGCAAATCTATATGAGTATGGCCGAATCTTTGAGCACGCTGCTGTAAGAAAAACTCGCCTGCTTTATCTCGATAGCGTCACGATGAGGGGGCTGATCTATACAGCTCAAATTACGACTGGGATTCAAACACCTCGAGCATTAGTGTCGAATACAGAGGAAAGTGAATTTAGGTACCAACGCAAAAACGGAGCTAACTACTTCCTAGTATAAGGCTTCGTTTTGGCATGGTGTCTCCTTCCACAAGTCCGAATTCTCACCTTATTGCCTCCTACTCTCCTGCTAACGCACTTCTATGGAGCAGCGAAGATTGCGATACAAATCTGAACACATTTCTTTTTTCATCTTCACAAGCTATAACTCTTAGCGAAATACTTGAGTTGTTGAGTGCATGCCTCCTGAGGCACCAGTTTTCATAATAGAAATTTGGAAGCACACGAACTGAATGAATGTGGATTGCAATTACCATAGCTGAAAAGCTGAATTTTCTACATCTTTCTTTTGAAGTTCATCAACTTGGCAACTTTCAAAACCATTCAAATGTGGAAACCTCAGGCTCACCACTTCTTTCAAAATGAGCAACACCGTCCCATTTTTCCCGTTAAATGCACTTCTCTGAAGAAACTGCACGTTTAACACATAGTAACAAAACTACTGCCACGGCAAAAACAAATTTTATGAGGTTTAAATTGGGATGTCATTTATCTCTGAAGTTTTCTGTTATAGCCTACGCATGGCTTCCCATACATCGTAAGTGAAAAGTCTTTGCATTAAGCAAAAAAGGAAAAATCCCTTGTTTGAATCAAGCATTTAGAGTGCGAACCACTTTGCATAGTAAAGTGTATGTACGCGATAGTTTAAGGTGAATAATCCTTCAAAGAACCGAAGCTGATCAGTAAAATGTAGGCGATAGAGTTAGGATCGAATACTTGTATTCGAATAGATTATTCGAAAACTAATAAAGTAAATTTTCGATTACATTCATTCGCGAAACTGAAAAATGGCTTAATCGAGCATTCGAATACTAGTTTATTCGATTAGCACTTGAAGAGTCGGATACGCCATCAATTAGTTCTTGAATATTTGAAAATTTGGGCCTTGGAATGTGCCCAGCTTCAAATATTTGACTTCGAATGATATGAAAATTGGAAACAATAACATTCGCTTGCTTGGAAAAATTTTTTGAGTCAATTATTCGATTGACTCAAGGAATCATTCGTTTGTAAATCTCTCAAAAATCAATTATTCGATAGTTGTTCATACGATGAAAATTTTCGTTTGTTACAACTCAAGTAGGTAACACAACTTACTGTAGTAGAAATTCGCTTTGCGAGTTTGACACAGAACATGGGTGTCACATGAGTTACGATTAGAAGTGCTGTGGAGTTCTACCGAAATGCTAATTGGACCTGAAAATTGAAGCGTGCACTTGTAGAACATGACTTCATATTCCCCTTAGGCACGTGCTAACTTCCGTAAGTCATTCGGACTCGTACAACTATACGATGAGCAGACACTCTTTTATATGGATTAAGCCGGAAGACAAAACGTAACACAGCTGTATCAATAAGTAGAAACAGCCATTTCAAAACACATGAATGTCTTTTTTACTGCTCAAACTTTACATTTTAGAAGGGTAAGGTGCCTAAATTTTTCTTTGCAGAGTAGCGGCGGATATGGATGCGCCTGCGGTGGGGAATACACATACAGATACGATGTTAAGTATGGTACATTGTACTGCAAATTTTCAACATTATCAGCACCGGATTTCATAACCATTTCCCACAATGGATTGAATTTCAATATAACCAAAGCAATCGGAAACATCACTGTCTATGAAAAGGATGCCAATACTATGTGGGATACACTGCAATATGGAGTGCTAGTCGATTACCATCCGGAATCGGTATGGGACAAGCTAAGGGAGATCCTCAAGTCAATACAGCAAACCTTAAACGCGTAGATCTGTCAAGTAATGTTTCGATTAGATAGAACGGTGCATAAAGTATTTGACATACATGCCGACGCTTATAGTATCATGCATTATTCAAAGCTAGAGCCAGCAAGAGGTTATAGCATCACAATGAATTGGTTGAATGTACCACATGGGCAAGGAGAGCTACATGAGACCTGATTGAATTTGAATAAATCTTCTCACAAACTACTACGGTTTATCTGAGAACGTTATCATCGTTGTCTAGCCTGTACCCTTTACCAGTGAGTCATTTTTTCTCGTAGAATTTTACAGAATTACGATGGGTTTATCGAATTTTGCCGAGAAACATATGGGTATACTTATAGTGAAATAATGATAATGTGTGGCGATCTATAGAATACTATTGCAATGGCGTTTTTGAATTTTTGGGGTTTTTTGCAGGAATGGCATTTTTTAATGTCGTATGCTCGGATCTATTGGAAGGTACACAGGTTCTTGACTATGTCTTGACCAAATCCTAAGTTGAGTGCAACTTTTTACGTAAAATCGACCTTCATTTGATCCACCAATAAAATCAAAATGTTAAAGTTTGACTACCCAGCACCATCGTAAGGTTCCAATAGATGCAATTACCCAGAAAAAAATGGGCTACATTTCTTTTCAAAAAAAAGTTCGTAGTATTAACATGTGACTGTCACTCTATCTAAGGCCGTATCTTGATAATGCATTTTTCAATCACCGCTTCACATGTACTATTAGGCACATACATTCACATAGAAAAATTTTAAAATTGCGCGCCTTAGTATCTGTATGGCTCACAGTTGTCTTGTAGAATTGACGAGAAGAAAAAGTTACGCAGTGGCCAACGAGACAACTATGGGGAAACTTTGAAGACCTGAACGTTTCGCGAAACCTCCCATACGAGGTACTACCGGTTTTCGCTTGCAATTATTAGGTTGGCACATAAGTTTTGCAACTTTTTCCGTAATTTTTGTTCTATTTTATGTAGCAAGCTCATTTTGTGGCACCATGTAGATCGTGATGTAAGCTGCAAGTCTGCGCAAACCGTTTGATTTTTGATGACGTAGTACAAAAAATCTAAGCATTTTTTGAAAACTGCTGAAAATCGAGTTTTCACGATTTTTTGGCAAACATGAAGCCCTACGAAACCTGATTCAAACATATGAAAAAGCAATTATAGGCAGCATGTAGCTGAAAGTTGGCACATTGGAATCAGTGAAAAAGAAATGAAATTTAAACACAAATTAAGGTGGAGCGCCTTTGAGAAGTTGAACAAGTCAAATGCGTCAAGTTTTTTCAATAAGCAATTCAACAGGGTGGTCACTTTGCAAGAAAAGGAGGAGAAGCTTTGTCAATAAATACTATAACTTGATTTTTTAATCACATGCTAGGCTTTACTTCAACAAAACA
Source organism: Cylicocyclus nassatus (assembly GCA_958299035.1). Lineage (NCBI taxonomy): Eukaryota > Metazoa > Nematoda > Chromadorea > Rhabditida > Strongylidae > Cylicocyclus > Cylicocyclus nassatus. The sequence goes on along the minus strand of CATQJL010000001.1, from coordinate 100,177,354 downwards.
GATTTGACTGCGATCAGATCTAGCGGTAGAAATGTTCTCACCAAGCTACCCCTCAAAACAGATTTCAAATTTCACTACAAGCAAAATTTTGCAGGCGCTTTGACATTTCAGTGTATGTTTTTGCCAGTGGGTCCAAGTACAATCAAATCTACCCTATGATGCTTTGTATGCAATTTGGAAGCTTGAATTCGGCCTGTTCCAAAATGTTCTTTTACAAAAGGTGAGTTCGTAAAGATATGATCACCAATAATAGCAACATTTTACGCATTTTTACAATGCCACAGATTGCGTGTCATTTAACCTGCTACTGCTTTTTGAAAGCATGTCAAAAGATGGTTGAGCTTCAGTTTTAGTGGCTCGAATATCAGAACACGTCGTTAGGGCACGAAGTTGCTTGACTGAACATAAAGAAGTAATTCATCTGGAGACAAACTTCTGCTGAGCTGAAAATGATTTTTGCTAGTGTAAATCGGACTCTTAAAAACACTGCCTAACCATTAGCCTTTGCTGTATAAATGCGCATTAACTATGTATGGTGTCCAACTTGATGCTTTTTTATGCATAACAACTGCGAAAATTTGCTGGAAAGAAATTGAGTTGTATTTGCTGAAACATGTCCAAGAAAAACTTAAGCGTTTAACATCAAGGACTACTCAAGGGTATTCGATAGATCAAAAGTTATTCAAATAACATCTTCCTCGAAAGATGATTTCACGCTTTTAATAGATCGTAGGTCCTTTATTGTTCATGATGCGGCTATTGTTGCTTGTGCTCAAAATAGGAGTCAAATACAGTTGTGACAGTGGAATGTGAAAAATTTCGCCGAATTCGCCGAATTCGCCAATTTCGCCGATGTCGCCGAATTCGCCGATGTCGCTGAATTCGCCGATGTCGCCGACTTTGCGTCTTTTCGTCATAACTCCCTTCGTTCTCAATGGATTTCAAATTTGAAGGCAGATTTGGATTCAGCTCGCCGAGACGAATCTTTTCATATATTGAACTGCTGTAATCGGCTCGGTCACGGTAAGTGCATGGTAGGAATCATACCCTCGATACATAGAGCCACATACTCTGGTAATCTTCACTTTGAGGGCTATGAGGGGACACAACCTTCGCCTGGGAAAAAAACAGAAGTCATCCGGGGCTTCGCCCCGGATGTTATTATCCTGACTATATCGGAAGAATGTGAATGAACCAAATATAGGAAAGAATACTGAAGAATGTCTCAGCGAAACCGAAAAATTGCTTATTTGAAGCCTTTTTTACGCTGAAAAGAGAATTTCTGTGAAAATTTCCTCAGAATTCAGGACAAAGTTCCTCAGTTAGCCTCCTACTTGACCAAAAATGAGTTTCAAAAGTTTGGAAAGCTGTTGGAGTTGAATTAAAATGAGAAACTGCGCTTAATTGTGCGCAGAGAGTCGCGCACAAAAATGCTGGTCTATCTCGTTAGTAAGTGACTTTTAAAGCTTGGGACGTTGTCAGCTCTCCTCGTCGTGTCATGACGGTCAGAATGATATATAATGTTACAGGGTTTCGTTGAGACCCCGACGAGATCTACGACCAGAACCAAATGCCCCGTCGGCTCTGGTCTGTCTCCGCTGCTCGTCTGCGTCTCCGCGCGCTGCGCGCTACCTCGCTACCTCAAACGCGGGGCGCGGGGCATTTGGCTCTGGTACCCTTTTCTTCGCTGTTTCGAACCCAATTTTAGCAAGCTATATATCATTCTGAAGCTCTTGATCTATATCACGCTGACAACGTCCCAAAATCACATTTCTTGATTTGAACGAGAAATCGGGCAAAAACCTTGTTTTCGAAAATCTCTTGTTTTGTTCCTAGCTTAACTCTTTTCACGCGGTTTTTTCGTGGATTCTATAGATCTCGCTTCTGTTCACAATGCAGACAACCACCCAGCCCTTATCTCTTCGATTATGATGGAATTTATTGCTAAAATCGTGAAAAGTGCGTTTTTCTTCAACTTGTTCTATTTCAGTGCTTTCGCAGCGATTTTTTCCCGTCTGGGCGAGTGTTGCTCAGAACAATAAGCGCAACAATCCAGACAACGTCCCAGGAAACAGGAATGTCAATGTGGGGGTAAAATTTTAAAGGACACATCAAAAATTGAAACCCCGTGTTGCGCATTGCTGGTCCTGGAGCGAAAACTTGCACCTTGAAAAGCCGCCGAATGAAAGATTTCAAACCTCATTGCAGCGTTTTTTATCCAGTTTTCAGCAGTTTCTTTTGCTTTTTATATCTGTTTTACGTCATTTTCTCTTCTCTAAACTTCTCTAAACAACCTTCACTATTTATGACGTCATATGTTCAAACAACCTTCACTTTTGACGTCCGGTCTCTAGACTATCGAAGGTATGGTCAATAACGAAGCTGCGAAAAGTCAGAATTCGCTATAATTTTGCACTATAGGGTAATCCTATGCGGTAAACACGAATATCATATTCATTTGTCGCTAAAATGAAATTCATCTTTTGATCTCACGAACGAGGCCTTTTCATGCGAAACGGATCTCATTTTTGTGATCAGCATGTCAAATAAACCCTATAGGTCATGTTTCAACAAAATCTGATGCATTCTAAAAAATTTTCCATAGTACCGTAAACCTACCGTAATCCTCACATAAGATGGTAAAATTCGGCAAAAATGTGTGCATTAGAAGCTCACATCATATTCCTTATATTGCCAAAAAATGAATGCGCTACGTTCAAATAGACAAAAGTTATATAAAAAGTTGCATTACTTATGTGCCAACCTAATATTACCATATCCTTTTGTAATACTGAATATTCTTGCAGGAGGTTCAGCAATATTATACAGGAGAACTCTTTTATTGGTAGGAAATTGTGAACATTTTAAAGCTACAAAGTTTGTTTTACAACTGATTGTACGTTGTTACGACTTTTTTGATAATTTCTTCTATGAATCAAATTAGACCCTCTCCTTCTTTGAGGAGTCCCAGGGGATGGAGGGGAGGGAGTGTCAAGGAAGCGCTTGCACAGTAGTTTGTAGAAGCAAAAGAACTATCTGATTTCACGAGTACATTCACGAGTCTTTTTCGATTTTTTGAGGGACGCGCTCAGCCGCTTCTATGTTTCTAAAAAAAACTCTTCTGCTGGACGATTCTGTTACAAGGCAACGATACTCGGTGTCCTTAGCGTTTTGAGATACCATTGCACTCGTCTTGGAATGTTGATTCGAATCTACTTCCTTTTCTGCTAATCGTTTCTCTGAAAAAAGTCATAAATTATTTTCGCTCCAAATGGTCCTCTAAAAAAATACGATCGGCCATTCCGCTGTGGTGTAGTGGCTAATGGAATAGTCTCACAAGTATGTTCTTCAGTTTTGATTGCCTCAGTTAGGCTTCTTTTTGAATAGGCTTTTCGAGGTGAATGCATGCCCTTACTCTTTGAAAATGTGAAAAATTGAGAAAAATGATGATTACTGTTTGCACTAAAATGTATACGTTCATAATTCGAGTATATTTACTCGAACAAAACAAGACACATCACTGTGTTTGAAGGCCCCGTCCACCAGATTCTTGACTTCCATGTTTTGGTCGTTCCGGGGCCTTCTCATTTCCCCGATATTCCGTACCAAAAATTTTTTTCTGGTTTGTCCCCACACCTTCGATAGTCAAGAGACAGAGGCTAGAAAGTGATAGTTGTTTGAGCTCCTGCCCCCTATAAAAAATGAAGGTTGTTTCAGAAAAATAGATGGAAATTTAGAGATATGAATTAAACCAGGAAACTTGAAAAATTCATATAAAGAAGAGTTAGGACATCACCAAATTTAAAACATTAACTTGGTGGTTTCCTACGCACAGCTTCCTCTTCAGAATTGCCGGTTAAATTGGGTGGCAACAAGATCAAAGTTTTTTCCAATCGAAAAAAGCGTTGCTTAGCTGTGGCGGTAGTTGGGAGACCGAAAGAAGGAAAACTTGTCAACAACTGAATGAACATGTTAAACACGTCTAAAAAGATATGTTGCACATCGACGCCAATCTGATTTTTGATGCGTCCTTTACATTTTCAACCCCCGCATAGTCGTTTCGTATCCTGCGACGTTGTCTAGACTCCTCCGCTCATCATTTTGAGCAAGTATCGTCCAAGCTGGAGAAAATTCGTTGCGAAAGCACTGAAGAAGAACAAGGTAAAGAAAAACGCACTTTTTGGTAATTTTCATAAAAAAAACCCGGCATAAGCAAAAAAGTAAGCTCAGCGACGTTGTCTACATCATAGACAGAAACAAGACCTATCGACTGCATAAAAAAGCCGATTGAAAAGAGTTAAATTGAAGAAAAAACAAGAGGTTTTCGAAAATGCCGTTTTTTGGAGACTTCTCGTTTGAATCATAAAAAGGAGTCTTGCGACGTTGTCAACGTAAAAATAAAGATCAAGAGCTTTAAAATGATATATAGATTGTCGCAATTGGGCTCCGAACAACGAAGAGAAGGGTACCAGAGCCAAATGCCCCGCGCCCCGCATTTGAGGTAGCGAGGTAGCGCGCAACGTTCGGAGACGCAGACGAGCAGCGGAGACAGACCAGAGCCGGCGGGGCATTTGGCTCTGGTCATTGATCTCCGCGGGGTCATAACGAAACCCTACAACATAATATATCGTTGTGATCCACATGAGATGGCCAGGAGCACTGGCAACGTCGCGGGTCTTGAAAATCACTCTATAATGAGATAGATCAGCATTTATGTGGTGACTCTCTGCGCAAGATTTGAGCACAGTTTCTCGTTTTTATTGAACTCCAGCGGCTTTCGTGAACTTCCAACGCTCAATCGCAGCCTAGGTAATGGTCAATTGAGAAATTTTGTCCCAGTTTTCAATTGAATTTTCAAATATTCTTTTCAGCAAAAAAGGCCATAAAAACGCAACCCTTCGATTTTTTGAGGTTCCTTTGGATGTCACTAGTCACTGTTATATCTGCCTCATTCACATTCACCCCTATATGGTCATGTCATTAGTTATGTCATGATATCCGGGGCTTGTCCCGGATGACTTCTGGACTTCTCTTCAGGTGAAGGTTGTGTTCTATCATGACGCTCAAAGTGAAGGTTACCAGAGTACATGGCTCTATGTATCGAAGGTATGTTTGTCCCCCTCCCCCCCCCCGAACGGAAATCCTGGGTACGCCAGTGGGTCCTACTATCATAAACTGCTACAATCTTGGAACTTCTAACTTAGGGTGGACGGTGCACTAGTCAACCACATCTTACGGTGGAATGGCCGATCGTATTTCCCTTAAAGGCAGCGTCTCGGCAGAATGAACCTACCTCAGATTTTGACACAGATGGATAGAAGGCCCTCCAAGCAAACCAAAACAGCAACTCCGCGTCGAAAATATGAACCCTGCAAGCCAGGGCGGCCCAACCGTCGCTCCCCTTCCTCCTTTCGCTCCCCTAACACCTTATTCGGACGAGTGTCTAGAAAACCCGCCGTCACTCGTAGCTTCGTAGGGCAGAACTGTTCTAGCGCTCTCTACCTCCTTACTCTGCGTCTCACGGCAAAGAAAAACGACTTACTCGTCCGCGCCCGTCTCAAAGGGGGGGGGGGGGGTTCGAAAGGCGAGGTTTTCCCCATTTTCGCGCTAAGGGAAGTTCATGTCGCGATTCAGGGGGCCGGAATAGCCCCAAATCTGCCAAAACCCCGAAGTTAAAAATCTGACGAGAAAAAAAATCTACCTTCAAGCGGCCAAATTGGCGCAAAAATCCTTCATAATTTTTTTCAGAAAAGCACTAGCAAAAGCGGAAGTCAGATTCGGAATGAGCGCTCCAAGAGAGTGTAACGATTTATATCTCATTTCAAAAGGCTACAGACACCGAGTATCGTTCCCTTATTAGGGCCATATGCAGCACTGTATCTGTTCTTTGGTCGCGATATTCTTTGGCGTGTTTGATCTGGCCGATTTTAGGAAGGAAACGAAATTGAGGTAAGTTTTTTTTGAAGGGGAATAGCAGTTATTTTTTATTTTACAGGTATCACATGCCGTTCATCTATCTACGAGGATGAGAAAAATAGACCATTCTGATGAAGTGTTGCAAAATCGTCAATACTTGCACTGAACACTCAGCGTATGGATTCACGCCTGTCACGATATGAAGTGCAGCGGGTACCAAAGTTATAGGTTCAACTATTCTGCTCTCAACACGAACATCCCTTCTTGACAATAAATCAGAACGGAGAAGAGAACTGCTCCCCACAGTAACATTTCTTGAGTGCGAACGGAAATAGGGGATGGAAAAAAAATTTTGCGAGTATGTCCTGATTTTCAGAGCAGCTCCATTTTTGATGCTTTACTTGGTTGAATGTTAATGTCGTGCAGAAAGCATTCTACAGCAAAGAAGAAGTCACAGCATGTCGTGAGGGTAATTCGGTTGCAAACGAAGGCTTGCTCAAAAACCATTTTTGATTTAATAAGAATATCTTTGCGCTCAAAGAAAGTTGAATCTTTGCACTTAATAAAAGTTTGTTTCCAAAATGAAATGAAAGAAAGAACGTGTTTGTTCGATCATATGTTGAAATGTTCCGAGTCTTTCGAATTTGTCTGTAGTATCTTGACACCGCATGCATGCAACAATGGTACAGGTGGTGTTGCGGGGAGGGGGGGGGGGTCCCTTTTTTTTCAGCGTCTTCAAATTTCTAGTCCCGAAAAAATTATCGTCAGGGTCTTGCTCTCTCGATGAAAAATGTACATATACTGATTATGATGTAAACTGAGTACAGTAATGAGCAAGTACACTCTTTATTTCATGGTATTAGTCATTTCCTTCTTCAACTTTCACTATTTCCAACATAAAAAATCTCAAAAGCCCAAGCATTACTAAAGCGTTGCTAAAAAAGTTTATACATCAACTTTGCTTCAAATTTTCACTTCGGCCTTGTACTTTTTTAAAATCGCTGGCACTAAAATACATTGTCACATTTGGTGCGTTTAATGAAGTCCTACAAGATTTGCTAGTAATAAATCCCTCGAATCAACCGAGATAAGCAGTACAATCTGTGTGTCATAGCGTTCAAAGGCAAACTGATGGCAGAGGAACTGTTTGTACTGAAAAGGCATTGAAATTTCAAGCACTTTCATCTCCATTGTACAGTTGTGACAGTGGAATGTGAAAAATTTCGGCGAATTCGCCGATGTCGCCGAATTCGCCGATGTCGCCGAGTTCGCCGATGTCGCCGATGTCGCCGACTTTGCGTCTTTTCATCATAACTCCCTTCGTTCTTAATGGAATTCAAATTTGAAGGCAGATTTGGATTCAGCTCGCCGAGACGAATCTTTTCATATATTGAGCTGCTGTAATCGGCTCGGTCACGGTAAGTGCATGGTAGGAATCCGTTGCATCCTGTGGTGGTGTTTTCTAGAGAGTGTATTTCGGCGCATAATGTAGGCAAAAGTTTAAGAAAAAGAGCGTTTGATGGAAGAGTTTCTGCTGAGTGATTCCAGCAGAAAACCATATCCTTTTTTGTAGTGGAAAAAAGAGAAAGGAGTACGTGAACTTAGTAAATATATATGAACCACTTACCGTCAAACAAACATAACTATACAGTAACACTATGACTAGCAAAACAATTATAATCTTTGTAATCAGCAGGTCTTGTTGCTTATGTGAGCAAAGTGACACACCGCATGACTATGATATTCTGCTTCCAGCAAAACTTCACTTTTTTCTGCAGAGCCTCTTTGCAACGCTGTGGGCCAGCCCCTTTCACACTTAAAAGATTCCGGTAAGGCGAATCGGAAAGAGTTGTTTCCGTAGTTCGGCGGTAAAAAGTAGACGGAGACATGCTTTATAAAGCGCGAAAAGAGATGGTGAATACTGCAAAAATCACGTTTAAATTCTACTCGCCATAACTTCCTTCGGAATAGGTATATTCTGAATCCGAAAACAGCTCCTTGCTCAGCTCGTCAAGGCGAATGTTTTGTATACAGCATGTCCTTGATATCTCGATTTCAGTATTCTTGAATCTTTCTGCGGACGTTTCTTCTCGTAAGTGTAAAGCAGCGAGCATTGTCCCGAGTAGATTCCAGCAGGGGCCTTTTGATAGTACTTTTTCTGTAGATTATGATGCGCTAAACAGTAGCCGCAATTTTCTTTTCAAAGGAAAAATATGGGCTGGTGAATTGTGGAAAAATCTGTCGTTCCAAATTCTACTCGCCATAGCCATAGAATATGATGTTCTCTTGCTAAGCAGATGTGATTATCGTAATCAGCAGGTCGGATAACCACTATGAGCAAGTTTTCCGAGATTTTCGGGTCATTTCATTTTTTCTCGTTTTACGCTCTGGAAGCTCGCCGATGGATTTTGGTCAAAATGTTGATGCTTCTGAATTGTAAGGAAACTTCGCTTATAGAGGTTTTCGAACACGCTATTTACGAAAATCGTGGTCTTTGAGGATTACAGGATCTTTTTGGAGAGATACGATGAGGTGATTGTAACTGCATCACGAAAGTGCGTAAATTTGGCCGCACTTCTCGCGTATCTCTCAGAAACCTTGCTTGCTTGTATAAAACGCGGGCGGGGTGAACATAACATTTGCAATTAGTCATGCAACCGCTCACGATGGAATTTTAATAAAGTACGCGATCTTTACATTTTGTGCAAATTTCATGAGGACGTGTTTTCGAAGGCTTGTAACTCGGCGAATTTTATAGACTGGAGCCCGATTAATGCACCATTGGATAGCTCAGTTCCTAGTCACTTTGACTTAGGAAAGCAAGCAAGCAAGGTTTCTGAGAGATACGCGAGAAGTGCGGCCAAATTTACGCACTTTCGTGATGCAGTTACAATCACCTCATCGTATCTCTCCAAAAAGATCCTGTAATCCTCAAAGACCACGATTTTCGTAAATAGCGTGTTCGAAAACCTCTATAAGCGAAGTTTCCTTACAATTCAGAAGCATCAACATTTTGACCAAAATCCATCGGCGAGCTTCCAGAGCGTAAAACGAGAAATAATGAAATGACCCGAAAATCTCGGAAAACTTGCTCATAGTGGTTATCCGACCTGCTGATTACGATAATCACATCTGCTTAGCAAGAGAACATCATATTCTATGGTTATGGCGAGTAGAATTTGGAACGACAGATTTTTCCACAATTCACAGCCCATATTTTTCCTTTGAAAAGAAAATTGCGGCTACTGTTTAGCGCATCATAATCTACAGAAAAAGTACTATCAAAAGGCCCCTGCTGGAATCTACTCGGGACAATGCTCGCTGCTTTACACTTACGAGAAGAAACGTCCGCAGAAAGATTCAAGAATACTGAAATCGAGATATCAAGGATATGCTGTATACAAAACATTCGCCTTGACGAGCTGAGCAAGGAGCTGTTTTCGGATTCAGAATATACCTATTCCGAAGGAAGTTATGGCGAGTAGAATTTAAACGTGATTTTTGCAGTATTCACCATCTCTTTTCGCGCTTTATAAAGCATGTCTCCGTCTACTTTTTACCGCCGAACTACGGAAACAACTCTTTCCGATTCGCCTTACCGGAATCTTTTAAGTGTGAAAGGGGCTGGCCCACAGCGTTGCAAAGAGGCTCTGCAGAAAAAAGTGAAGTTTTGCTGGAAGCAGAATATCATAGTCATGCGGTGTGTCACTTTGCTCACATAAGCAACAAGACCTGCTGATTACAAAGATTATAATTGTTTTGCTAGTCATAGTGTTACTGTATAGTTATGTTTGTTTGACGGTAAGTGGTTCATATATATTTACTAAGATCACGTACTCCTTTCTCTTTTTTCCACTACAAAAAAGGATATGGTTTTCTGCTGGAATCACTCAGCAGAAACTCTTCCATCAAACGCTCTTTTTCTTAAACTTTTGCCTACATTATGCGCCGAAATACACGCTCTAGAAAACACCACCACAGGATGCAACGGATTCCTACCATACCTTCGATAGTCTAGAGACAGGGCGTCAAAAGTGAAGGTCGTTTGAACATCTGACGTCATAAATAGTGAAGGTTGTTTAAAGATGATCAGAGAAGAGGAAATGACATAAAACAGATACAAAAAGCAAAAGAAACTGTTGAAAATAGGATAAAAACGCTGCAATGAGGCTTGAAATCTTTCGTTTGGCGGCTTTTCAAAGTGCAAGTTTTCGCTTCAGGACCAGCAATTCGCAACACGGGGTTAGATTTTTGATGCGTCCTTTGAATTTTTACCCCCGCATTGACGTTCCTGTTTGCTGAGACGTTGTCTGCATTGCTGCGCTTATTGTTCTGAGCAAAAGTCGCCCAAGCTGGAAAAAAAATCTATGCGAAAGCACTGAAACAGAACAAGGTAAAGAAAAACGCCCTTTTTACGATTTTTTGCAATAAAATCCACGATAATCGAAAAGATAAAGGCTGGGTGGTTGTCTGCATTATAAACAGAATCAAGATCTATAGAATGCACGGAAAAACCGATTAAAAAGAGGTAAACTAGAAGAAAAACAAGAGATTTTCGAAAACAAGGTTCTTGCCGGATTTCTCGTTCAAATCAAGAAATGTGATTTTGGGACGTTGTCAGCGTGATATAGATCAAGAGCTTCAGAATGATATATAGCTTGCTAAAATTGGGTTCGAAACAGCGAAGAAAAGGGTACCAGAGCCAAATGCCCCGCGCCCCGCGTTTGAGGTAGCGAGGTAGCGCGCAGCGCGCGGAGACGCAGACGAGCAGCGGAGACAGACCAGAGCCGACGGGGCATTTGGTTCTGGTCGTAGATCTCGTCGGGGTCTCAACGAAACCCTGTAACATTATATATCATTCTGACCGTCATGACACGACGAGGAGAGCTGACAACGTCCCAAGCTTTAAAAGTCACTTACTAACGAGATAGACCAGCATTTTTGTGCGCGACTCTCTGCGCACAATTAAGCGCAGTTTCTCATTTTAATTCAACTCCAACAGCTTTCCAAACTTTTGAAACTCATTTTTGGTCAAGTAGGAGGCTAACTGAGGAACTTTGTCCTGAATTCTGAGGAAATTTTCACAGAAATTCTCTTTTCAGCGTAAAAAAGGCTTCAAATAAGCAATTTTTCGGTTTCGCTGAGACATTCTTCAGTATTCTTTCCTATATTTGGTTCATTCACATTCTTCCGATATAGTCAGGATAATAACATCCGGGGCGAAGCCCCGGATGACTTCTGTTTTTTTCCCAGGCGAAGGTTGTGTCCCCTCATAGCCCTCAAAGTGAAGATTACCAGAGTATGTGGCTCTATGTATCGAGGGTATGATTCCTACCATGCACTTACCGTGACCGAGCCGATTACAGCAGTTCAATATATGAAAAGATTCGTCTCGGCGAGCTGAATCCAAATCTGCCTTCAAATTTGAAATCCATTGAGAACGAAGGGAGTTATGACGAAAAGACGCAAAGTCGGCGACATCGGCGAATTCAGCGACATCGGCGAATTCGGCGACATCGGCGAAATTGGCGAATTCGGCGAATTCGGCGAATTCGCCGAAATTTTTCACATTCCACTGTCACAACTGTATTTGACTCCTATTTTGAGCACAAGCAACAATAGCCGCATCATGAACAATAAAGGACCTACGATCTATTAAAAGCGTGAAATCATCTTTCGAGGAAGATGTTATTTGAATAACTTTTGATCTATCGAATACCCTTGAGTAGTCCTTGATGTTAAACGCTTAAGTTTTTCTTGGACATGTTTCAGCAAATACAACTCAATTTCTTTCCAGCAAATTTTCGCAGTTGTTATGCATAAAAAAGCATCAAGTTGGACACCATACATAGTTAATGCGCATTTATACAGCAAAGGCTAATGGTTAGGCAGTGTTTTTAAGAGTCCGATTTACACTAGCAAAAATCATTTTCAGCTCAGCAGAAGTTTGTCTCCAGATGAATTACTTCTTTATGTTCAGTCAAGCAACTTCGTACCCTAACGACGTGTTCTGATATTCGAGCCACTAAAACTGAAGCTCAACCATCTTTTGACATGCTTTCAAAAAGCAGTAGCAGGTTAAATGACACGCAATCTGTGGCATTGTAAAAATGCGTAAAATGTTGCTATTATTGGTGATCATATCTTTACGAACTCACCTTTTGTAAAAGAACATTTTGGAACAGGCCGAATTCAAGCTTCCAAATTGCATACAAAGCATCATAGGGTAGATTTGATTGTACTTGGACCCACTGGCAAAAACATACACTGAAATGTCAAAGCGCCTGCAAAATTTTGCTTGTAGTGAAATTTGAAATCTGTTTTGAGGGGTAGCTTGGTGAGAACATTTCTACCGCTAGATCTGATCGCAGTCAAATCTGTTTTGTTGAAGTAAAGCCTAGCATGTGATTAAAAAATCAAGTTATAGTATTTATTGACAAAGCTTCTCCTCCTTTTCTTGCAAAGTGACCACCCTGTTGAAGGTGCCTACTACACTTGTGTTCGGATTGAATAAAAATTCGATCATGCGAATAAAACATTCGGATATATTCGCATTCGGAACTCGGTATTCGGAATTTTCTATCTTCAACTAAAATTCGGAACTCAAGTAATCAGAAAAATGAGGTTTCAATAAATTTCGAAAAGTTGAATAACCAAAAATAGGGTTTCGAATAAATTTTATTCAAATGTTTTATTCGAATTCGTATTCAAATGAGATACGTATTCAAATTATTTGAGTGTTGCAGGGCCAGCTGTTGAGTATGAGTATGAAGCTCATCGTCTGCGTTTTTTCTGCAAAACTCGACAATGCATCCGAGCCCCTCTGAACTGTATGGAGACCCGCACTCCTCCAAGTGATACTGATGATACTGATGATACTGATACTGCTGATTATGAATAAAAATTTACAAAGGAACGATACTTAGTGTCCGTGGCCTTTTGAGATGAAATGCATACCATTACACTCGTTTTTAAACGCTAACTCCGAATCTGATTTTCGTTTCTGCTAATCGTTTCTCTGATGAATTTCCGCGCCAATTTTGGCCGCCCGAAGGAAATACGATGGGAACACCAATGCCAAGGGAATGCGATGAGAACTAAAAACGCAAAAGGATTTGAACCTACGCAAACATCAACTTGTGAGGGCTATAGCACTAACTACTGCACCACAATGTACCGGCGGTACTGGTGTTCCTCGTATTTCCCTTGAGGCCAAACTTGGCGCAAAAATCTGTCGTAACTTTTTCAGAGAAACGATTTGCAGAAACGAAAGTGAGAATCGGAATCAGCGTTCTAAGACGAGTTTAATGATTTATACTATATATCTCCTCAAAAGGCCACGGACACCAAGTGTCGTTCCTTTGTTAGTCGATTTTATCGATTTTCTCGAGAACTTTGAGTTACCGGGCTGGGTGTTGGTACAAGGAGTAGGGAGGGTGCTATTATGAATGTTACTATTTCAACGATTTTAGCGAAAACTTGAGCTGCGGGGCTGGGAGCTGGTGTAACGGGATGAATGAGAGCTGATTATGAATCGAATCTACCTTGTCGATTTTACCAATTTTTGGAAAACTTGAGTTACGAAGCTGATTGGTATAAGGGGTTTGAGGGTGCTGACTGTAAATGAATCAGCTTTGGCCGGGTGTCAGCAAGTTCTGGACATGGTTGCTCTAGTTATTCGATAAACCATTTTCATATTTTTCTGAACTGAAATTCGACACCCAGTGTTCGAATGTAATCGATATTCATTCGTTCAATATTTTCGAATTTCGAAATTAATTGGGAATTCATTTATTCGAAAAATTTTGAATCTCGAATTTATTCGATATTTGTTTATTTGAGATTTTTTATTTTCGAATTTATTCGATGAAAAAATTTGAATTTTCTTGAGTATAGTGCCCATTGCTTTAACTGACTTTTTGTCGCCGACGACAGGAATTTTATAAGCATTCACTCAAATCAAGAAAACAATTGCGCAAGCAAGTTTTTTTTGGTAACCTGCACCAGATGGTTATGAAACGCGTTTCAGACAAGAACATCAACTGGCGTTAAAAGTCAGACGGCTTGTAGATTGCTTCACGCCGGTAGTTCGCGGAGTTCTCCAATCTTTTCGCATTCTACAATTAAATAAATTTTGCAAAAAAATACGTTGTCGGACAATTTCTACACTTTTTCACATTCCAAAAAAGGCAGTTTTGAGAAACTAAGGTTTGTCTTGCACTCAGGGGTGACATAGGCCCGTAGTAAAGCTCGGTCATGGGAGATGATCTCCCCTGAGACCTTCATGTCAGCTTCTGTCAGTAAAATGACGACCGCCCATTTCCCCATGCTATAGGGATGGAACGTCACCTGAGAGGTGAGCCTCAGGTGAAGTTCGGCAGGGAGATGATCTCCCTGCCGGGTCATGGGAGATGATATGAGCGATGATGTCCAGAAATAGTGTGCTAAAGAGGAAACGCAGAGAAAATCGTCGTAAGTTGCTCCTGAGTAACTTACAATACACACCACTTTGCCTAAAAATGCAGACAAAATCGGCGCAAATTTGCACAACCGCGCCCGAAAAGGAGAGGATCGATGAACAGCTGATTTTGGCGAGGAAGACAGAAAAAAGCAAATTCTTCTCTTTTTTGTAAACTTTACTGGTTTTTTTTTTGAAGCTGTCCAAAACGAGGACTCATTTGTTCATTTCATTGAATTCACGTTGCAACCATTTCGCTTTGTCGCAAAATTTTCGTAACGAAATGTTTTTTTGTTTTATCTTTGCGTTTGCTAGGCGAAATCCTTGATAGCGGTCATCATCGATTGGATAGTGGCCGCTATCGAAGATTGCCCGGCGATGCAGCAAAAGTTGTGTCGCTAGGCGGAGTCGAACCACGGCCGCGCGCGTGTAATTCCAATGGCTTACCCATTTAACCAAATCGAACCAAGTAGCTGTTTTTTCGAGAACGCATTTGATTACAATGTCCAGAAAGCGATCTGCACCAGATCAATAGCTCGCCGGATGCTGGACTGAGGCGCCAAGATATCAACTCCGGTCCGCCTCAGGGGAGATGCCCTGACGGTAGTTTACTACGGGCCATAATAGTCTACCCATCTGCTGTTCGAGCCGTCAATGCACCAGTCTCATACAGTTTACGACAGTTTCAGAAGAAGCTTCACTCTGCTTTTTTCCTCTGATTTTTCTCGCTATTTATTTGCGTTTTCCCTCTTTTCCTTGTACCATTTTTTTAAGGATGTGTTTCAGCGCCGGTAATGTAATCTAGCATCTCATGAACGAGGGATAAAAAATCTATCAAACTATTCGAAGAAATTTTTTGTACACCTTGCCAAAATCAGTAATACTTTGAAATGACTTTTAAATTCTTTTAGGTTTCTTATCTAGTCATGTGCGCCAGTTCACATCACTATTTGAAGGGTCAATCAAAGGTGTTCAAACAATACTCTGCCGTCCCCCTCTCCAAATTCGCCAAACTCTATAAACTATGCCCTGCCCGATCACCATTTCGCACGGCCACTATCTCATTACTTAGGTTGATGCCTTCAAAACGCTGATTTCAAACCTATGTTCGATATCTGCGAAGTGATTTCTTGAGAACGTTGCGAACGTTTCTTGACAACAAAGTTTCGCTGTTGCAAA
The DNA here is from genome assembly GCA_958299035.1 of Cylicocyclus nassatus. Taxonomy (NCBI): domain Eukaryota; kingdom Metazoa; phylum Nematoda; class Chromadorea; order Rhabditida; family Strongylidae; genus Cylicocyclus; species Cylicocyclus nassatus. The sequence continues at coordinate 100,161,801 of CATQJL010000001.1, read as the reverse complement.
GTGTCAGGATGGATTTTGTGTTTTTTTTTCTATTTTTCTGTCAATCAAACCAGAACAATTAATCTAAATCAACGTATTCAGCCACTCATGATGCAAGTAACGTAGTTTGGGCTATCTGGCTACCACTGACAATTTTCACTATCTTGGATCACGTGAATTCCTATCAGAAAAATGTTCATACCATCTGCAAGATCCTTTGCATATATCGAATAGTCTAAAACCAGCATTCCTAGACGAGCTTTACCATATAATGTGAAGAGCCACGACGATTTCGGATATTTTCTTGTTGAAATCTTGAGGATGAAGATTAAAAGTAAACCAGAATTATTTGCCACCCTATCCTGATATCTTTATTTGCCCAATTTAATAGTCGATAAAAGTAAGTTTTAGTTTTTTTTCTGTATTTAGATTGGGTTAAAAGTAAAAGCGTGGATACTTAGTATGGTGTTTTCTACAAAAGCCCACTTGGCACTAATCTTTTTCTTCAGTTGGTTACGGTAGATAATACCGTTATCATAACAATCTTAGCACTGTGATCGGCTATATTCAATGGATTGACCAATCTTTATGATCTATCATAACTCAACTGTATAGTTTCTTGATAAATCACTTGCTCCAGAGAGGGTTTTATATTTTATAGCTCTACAACATTGTAATTATGATGCAATTAAAATGCAATTCATAAATATACGGCCACCTCCTAATTTGCGAATGCCGAGATTTTTATGAAAATTGAAAAACCTTTGGCGCTTTGTGAAGGAGCGTAGCCGAGAAGCTTAGCTTCAGATTAAAAATTACGTAGCTACAGTTTAGAAATTAAAGCCAATCTTGAGACGATTTTTGTGCCGAATGCGATCTTCCAACGTATAGTTTACATAAACGTCTCAAATAGAGCTACTTTACTACTCGTGGAAAATTATTGGCCTTAGATTCAGTGCACCTCAACGAATGTTTTGTTTTTCTCCGTTTTCAGGGCTCTAATCAGCTTCTAAGGCATTGGAGGACATTGAATTTTTTCGACGAGTATTTTACCTGATACTTGGAAAAACCTGCCGCGTTTATCGCCTCAGTCTCAACTGACCCTCGAGTTACCACAATTTTACTCCTTAGACTTAAGACTTGGCTTTTGAAGTCATACGTGTGACATGCACATGATATGCACAAGCTCGTAAGATAATGTGTTTGGCTAGAAAAGTTTGGGGCGACGGGCATTTTTTTCGACTACACAGGCGCCATTTTAGAGAAATGACTGTGTTCTTGCTTATTTTGGCTTCAAAGCCTCAGGATTGACTCGAAAATTAACTTCCAATTTTAGCACGGGCACACCATCATTCATCAAATCTTTGCGCGAGGCAGAAGTCAAATTTTCAGTCTTAAAATTGTGAACCTTCCGAGAATGTTAGTGCTTTTTTTAAGACTGCGGTGGGTTTGACGTGTAGCAGACATCTCAGACTTCGTTTTGTAACTTACAAAGGAGGCTACTTAACTTAGCTAGGCCTTTTGGCAAGGTACATACATAGTCTGAATCAGCTTCAAACGCCGATTCCAAATATGCTATTCCTAGCTGTCACGCACCATTCCGAAGCGAGTTATGGGCTTTTTCCTGCGCAAAATTGGCATGCTCATCGACTTGGGCATCACGTCATCATCATTTGAGTGCTGATTACCTGCGTTAGGCTTTTTTTGGTGAGAAAAGATTAGATTTGTATTATTTCGATACTCCAGCACCATTTCCTTGCAGATTTCTATCTACGGACAGTCTTCTCATGTTCAATAGTATGCCAATTTTACGTAGAAAAAGTCCATAACTCGCTTCGGAATGGTGCGTGGCAGCAAGGAATAGTATAGTTAGGTAGCTTTTCTTATTAGCAAAAAATCTGGGCGCAAAAAGTGTACAAATACAAAATGTACAAATAGAGACAAAATTTATTCAATATCATAAATTATATTCAATGTGATAATAATTATTGCAAGCTCCATGCCTGAACATTCAAATGACAGCATTACATGGCCTCAGACTGAATCCAGTTTCTTTCCCATACCGACTTCAAAGTAATCAGGTTCCCCAGGAATGGGTTTTATACACCGAGATAGTGTTGATAATACAACATCATTGACTGTATCTACACGTATACATTTATACCCGCCCAGAGTTGCGATAGGGGGAACAATGGATCTTACCCCCCCCCCCCCCGACCTCATGTTTGAGCTAGAACCCGGATGACCCCCTTACGTGAGGCTGATTTGGGAAGACTAATTTTAAGTCTACCAAGTTGTCGCTCGTAAAAACCAAAAAGGTCTTGCTAAAGACTGCAAAAACAGCTCAACGTGATACGCAGAGATTACGTGAATAATAAATGACTTTAATAGTAAGACTTTTTTTATGAAATGGAAGGAATTAATGCATAAAAAGACTGTGATATCAAGAGAATTATTATCAATGTGTTAACATTCATGATAAAGGAGAGAGATCAATTATTTTCCACACATAACCGGTTTCGGGGCTAAGAACTAGACCGGGTATGTGACTTCCTTGGTGCCCCTTCATCAGTAGTTCCCAAGGAAGTGCAAAAGAATGTAGGATGGATGAGTATTAGAGAGAATAAGGTAACAGTCACACAGCAAGTCCAATCAAGTAACAATAATCAGTCAAGAGAGTATCCACTAGTACTTTTTGAATTTAAAATTTTTCCGCTCAATAGATCACTGGTTTGTAGAGCATGCTAACTAATCAACAGACTAACTCGTCTATTCTATGGGATTAAAGCGAACAGATGGATAGAAGTACAGGCTGGTATTGCATTCGGTGTATAAATCGAGCTGTCTATATTGCAAAAGAACTGAAGGCTTCCCTTAGTTCATAAACTAACGGTAAGAAAAGGGATACCTCAAAACCATACTTGCTTAAGATGTAGGGACGATGTATCAATGATTTGCAGAACGTGCTGATTAGCTGCTTTTCATCCCATCCATTGTATTTATTAATAACAACTCCCAACTGTAATATTCTATTTTTGAAACTAGGGTATTCAGTACAAGTCCTATAGATTCTTATTATTTCTCCTACCAAGGTATTCTTCAATATATACCTAGGTATATCAGAACACCAATGATATCTTATAGCTCTGAAGTTATAGTCATCCGTTTTGTTATACAAGCTAATACTAACGCCATCTGTTCTAATCTTTATGTGCAAATCCAAGAAGGTAGCTTCTTTCTTATGTTCTTTTCAGCTAAAGCGAATCGGACAGATAAATCCCTCATATCTTACTGCTGAGAAGAGATAGAAAAAAGCCAACGGCCTTGGTCGATTCTCCATAATCTCAGCTTTCGAATGGTAGATAGCTTGTTCATGCATCGAGCTTCCCGGCTTCAAAAGATGCTTGCTCCGGTGATCCATAAGAGCCTATAAGTCCATAAGAGTCCATAAGAGTCACCATTCGGCCCTGTGTCGCCTTACCGAGCGGTCGCTCCTTGTTCCCGCTGTTCCCGCTCTCGACTGATTTGCTGTACGGGCTCCATTGACGACTCAACTATTCGGAGCAGGATTTTCGTCTGATATTCTTGCGGCACGTCCCTATGGAAACCCCAATATATCCTTTGGCGCCCCAAGAGAGACAGAAAAAAAGACGACTCCAGTTTGATGGATCTACTCCCCAGATTTTCATCGTGCGGCCGAGGACTTGATTAAGGACGAGGAACTGCCGTTATACGCTCGAACGATAGTGGCTTACCTTATGGAGAACAAGAAAATTACGAATCCATGGTACAACAAGACCGTAAGTTGTTGTCACAAGTAAGAATGATGTCAAAGGAATTAGTTTCGCTCTGGAATGACATTAAGCAACTTAGATCAAAAATCGATTTTTCGCCTAGTGTCGCTTCCGCTCATCGTGATGCAAATTCATCAAAAGGATTCCCAAATTGTGAAGAAAGGGAACGATCCCGATCATTGGTCATTAGTGGCGTCCCGGAACTCAAAGGATTGCGCAGCAGCTCTAAAGTCAGGCACGATTACGATTGTATTCAGCATATCTTCGATTTTCTTTCTATTGATTGTGCTCCGATCTCTATTTATCGTCTAGGAAAGCCTAGTGCTCATGACAGACTTCTTAAAGTAGTATTACCTAGCTCCTTTTTCGTTCAGTTAGTGTTAAAACGAGCACCTAGGATGAAATCCTTTCCTTTCAAACGCGGAGTTTATATCCGTCCCTCTCTTTCTTAGGAAGAGAGGGACAGGATCCGCAAAGAAAGGGAAGGTCGTCATAGCGCACCTCAAAGTGCTCATATGTCTGATCCAAGGTCATCGATTGTTCATGCTACTACTATTGATAGTGATAACGTTGTTGCTTTGGAATTAGGCATTCATAGGGATGAGCCTAGTACTCATCAAACCTGATGTTTCTGATGCAAATAGCTCCTTAACCGGTGTTTTAGCAAATACTCGTTCAGTCCATAGAAATATTGACTATTTGAAGTATTACTTAGGCAAATGTAAGCCCTCCCTAGTTGCCATCACAGAGAGTTGGTTCAACAACACAATTAGTGATAGTTCTTTATTTGGTGATTTTGCTCCTGATTATTCAATCTTCCGATGCGACCGCGCTTCAAAAAGGGGAGGAGGTGCGATGTTTTTGATCAGTAATAAGTTGAGCCCTTACTTCGTCTTTGGTGAATCAGTGTATGATAGCTATGAGTTGTTATGTTGTGATACTGCGGGGTGTAAACCCATACGATGGATATTGATCTATAGATCCCCATCTTGCGCCTCCTACAAAACAGAACAAATGATAAGAGCACTTACGGATTTGCTAGCCTGCAACAGCTCAGTTGTCCTTTTGGGAGATTTTAATTTTCCGGATGTGATCTGGGAAGGTACTATTGGGACAACAGCTGCCACTGCTCAGTCCAGAAGTTTTGTGCAAATGTGTCGGCTCCACAGGCTTGTACAAAAGGTCAAGTTCAGCACTTTGGGTCACCATGTGTTGGACTTGATTTTCACTAATGATTCAACATTGGTATACGGAGTTTCTGCAGGGGAGCCGCTGGGTAATAGTGATCACGCATCAGTTAGGTTCAGGGTCAGCGGTCACGATTTCGAATACGAAAGTGTAGAGTATTACAGAGATTTTAAGCATATGCAACTGAAGAATTTGACTTACTACTTGTCCACTGTGGATTGGTATGGGTCCTTCAATAGTGTTAACACAGTTGATGAGATGTATGAACTATTTCTTGGAGTACTCTATCATGCAATTGATCTATATGTTCCTCTTGTTTGCCGCTCCTCGAAGCAATCTGAGATTCCGGATTACCTTAGAAACCTTGATCAAAGAAGAAAGCAAGCATGGGAAAGGGCAATGAGTGGCAGTGATAACATGCGTTGGGAGGCTTTCCGAAAGCTTAATGAGAAGTTTAACAAAAGGCTTAAAAAATATCATTCGGCACTTGAAACAAAGGTGATCAGCTCGGGCAACAAAGCGTTTTTTTTTAGAATGCTTAACTTAAGACTCAAAAATAAAAGAGAAATTGGAGTTTTGCTTACTGAGGATGGTGAACCCATTTATGAGGATAGAGAAAAGGCGAACTGTTTTGCAAGCGTATTTGAAAAAAGTTTTGTGGACGAAAATATTTCGGATACTATAGAAACTTCTTCCGAATTTCAGAAAATGAGCGATGGAGTTTGGTTTCATAGTATAGAAATATATCAACTTTTAGTTAGATGGCCCAAATCATCTTCACTTACTCCCGATTTTTTGCCACTTCACTTTATCAAGTCAATAGCTCACATTATTTGTGGTCCTCTGCAATTTCAATTTGAGTATGATGCGGAGTGAAGTCCCTTCTAGATGGAGGATATCTTTTGTTACACCAATTCCGAAAAAGAAGCCAATGACTTGTCCGAGCAATTTCAGACCAGTAAGTATAACATCCATATTTTCGAGACTGTTTGAGAAAATCTTGAAAAAATGCATCGTCAATCACTTGACTGCTAAAAAGTTTATTTGTTCCCTCTCAGCATGGTTTTCATCACAGCGATGTTCCAATCAATGAATGACTGGACCCTCCAGTTGGATAAGGGGTGTAACACCAATGTTATTTACTTAGACTTCTCAAAAGCATTTGATAAGGTTCCGCATAGTAAACTAATAAATAAATTGAAAGCAGTCGGTCTGCATCCCCGTATAGTTGCTTGGATAAATACGTTCTTAGAATGTAGATCTTTTGTAGTTCGTGTCGGCAAAGCTTTCTCTAAACCTAGAATGATGCAGTGTGGTGTACCTCAAGGAGGGGTATTATCTTCCATTCTTTTTAACATTTATACCACGAACTCCCTCGTATACCATTGTTGAAGGGTGTATCTTTTTCTGCTTTTGCCGACGATTTCAAGTTATATGGAGTTGTTATGGATGTTGCCGGTCGTGATCGGTTACAGAGTGCTCTTGATGAGATTTATTGCTGGTCGCAGATATGGGGTCTTCCCATCTCGAAAGAAAAAACAAAAGTAATGCACATTGGGGCAAGTAGTCCTAAGTATCTTTATTCACTAGGGGAGACTTCACTTGAGTCTGTTGAGGAGGTCAGAGACTTAGGGTTTCTGGTCAAGAATACTCTTTGTTTTGACGACCACTGTAAAAAGATAGCTAACAAAGGTACAGTGGCGGTGAACAATCTGTTTAGAGCGCTTTCAACAACAGATCCGGTAGTCCTCTTGAATGCTTATAAAAGTTACATAAGGCCTATGCTTGAATATGGTACTGTGATATACAACCCCTACAAGCGCAAAAGTATTGATTATCTGGAAAAAGTTCAAAATAGCTCCACACGTAAGCTATTGATTAGAACTGTTGGGTTTGTCTATGATCAGATTCCAAGTAGTAGAATCCGCAATAGAAACCTTGGGTCAATGACACTGGCCTGCAGAAGAAAGAAATTTGATCTTATCATGGCCCATAAAATATTCTATGGAGACTGTGGATTGAATCGTAATTCGTATTCTACAACTAAGATATCAAAAACTAGGGGCGGTACAAGAAAATTGATTATTCCAAGATCTAAGCTCAATGTTCGAAGAAGTTTCTTCATATGTAGAGTTTTGCCTGAAGTAGATACCCTTATCCGTGAACGAGTGTTTGTTCCTAAGCTGGCTTCTTTCAAAAGATTGTTAAGGAGCCATTTGCAAAAAAAATGAATTTCATTAATCATTTCGTTATGGCGTTGTTTTGATCTTTTGTTTTTAGTTTTGTTAATCTTCATCTGTTTTCCGTAGGGTTTCCCTACGTAATAAAATAAAAAATAAATAAATATTAGGTCATTCCGAAAGTAATTTCGCTTTTTTCAAACGGACGCCACATGTGATGGAACAAATATTTCTAAGAGATCTTGGTAGCATTCGATGCAGAATTTCATTCTCTTTCCAGTATTGGTGAAATCTTTGCAGCTCATTCATAGAGCTTTCGGAAAATAACCAAAACCTGCGACCCATGCTTTTTGAGATGCTCAAGTTTCACAATTTTTCTGAATGTGTACATCAATCCTCCAAAGGGGTCCAAGTAACGATTCGATAGAGCAAACCCTACAAGGTACAAAACGATTTCTTCCTCCTTCACAAAACTCCTCAAAATTTGTTAATAGAATTTTGATTGGTGCTACCGATTACCATTCTTGGTCAACTCAAACATCGTAGAACATCAAACGCTTAACAGCTCGAGTGCCATTCGATGCAGTTTGATCTCCTCTTTCTATTAGATGTTTTTTGTTTCCCTTTCATGAAGTTTTTGCGTACAAAATCATCATAATTCATACTTTCGGATGCGTTCTGGGCTGTACCCGGAAAATTCGAAAGTAGAAATTTCGATTCCGTAAACCCCCATTCGCTTTGCAAAATTGGTGTTAAATCGTGACTCCATCTTGGAAGTTTCAAATATCGAAGACTTATTGGTGTTTGATGCGAATTTGGCTGACGTAGGCCTGTCAAAATTCGATGGTTTCAATAATAAATATTTTAAGAAATTATGGCGAGATATAAAAACGAGAAAAAAGTCAGGCCATATCCTATGAGGTTTGCTCTATCGAATCGTCACTTGAGCTTCTTCGGAGGGTTAATGTAAGAATTTAGAAAAATGGGGAAACTTGAGCATCTCAAAAAGCATGGATCGCAGACTTTCGTAATTTTTCAAAAGCTCATTGACTGTGCTGCAATAATTTTATAATCCTCAGAAAGAGGAAGAAATTCTGCGTCGAATGCTATCAAGTTCTCTTAGAAATCTTTGTTCCATCTCATGTGGCGTCCGTTTAAAAAAAGCGAAATTACTTTCGGAGTGACCTAATATAATAGGTCGTTCCGAAAGTAATGTCACTTTTTTCAAATGAACGCCACATTTCATGGAATCAAGATTTTCAAGAGATCTTAAAAGCATTCGATGCAGCATTTTATCCCCTTTCTAATGGTTGTAACTTCATTGCATAATAACCATCGAGCTCTCGAAAAATTACCAAAATCTGCGACTCATGCTTTTTGCTATGGTCAAGTTCTGCCATTTTTCAGAATCTTTGTACCTATTCTCCGAAAAATCACAAGTGACAGGTAGATAGAGCAAACTCTATAGGACACAGAATAATTTTTTTCTTTTCCTCAGCTTGCTACTTAGAGTTTCTGGAATCAGTTTTTCAATGCCATCAAATTCCATATTTCGTCAGCTCAAGCTTCACAGAACAACAATCGGCAAGCAGCTCGGGTGTCATTCGACGCAGCTTTCTCTCCTCTTTCTACCAATTGTTTTTTGTTTCCGATTCATTAAGTTTTTCGGAATAAATTCATTATAATTCAGATTTTCCAAGGCGCCCCAGGCTGTACCCGGAATTTTCGAAAGTTGCTAATCAGAAGCGGTAAACGCTCATTTGCTTTGTAAAGTTAGTGTCAGACCATAAACCATCTTCGTAAGTTTCAAAATCCGACGATTTAGTGATGTTTGATGCATTTGTGTCTGAAACGAGCCTGCTAAAATCGATGGTTCTATCAAAAAATCTATATAAAAATTATGACGAGCTCTGGAAGGTAGAAAAAAGTTGTGCTGTTTCCTGTAGGGTTTGCTCTATCCATTTTTTACTTGGACTCCTTCCGAGGGTTATTGTAAAAGTTTGGAAAATTTGTGAAACTTGGCCTTCTCAAAAAGCATGGGTCGCAGTTTCTGGTAATTTTTCAAGCGCTTAGTGATTATTATGCAATGCTTATGTAATAGTAGAAAGAGAATGAAATGCTGCATCAAATGCTTCCAGAATCACTTACATATCTTTGTTCCACGAGATGTGGCGTAAGTTTGAAAAAAGCGACATTACTTTCGGAACGACCTAATATATTAGGTTGATGCATAATTCTTGCACCAAAATTTTGAAAATTCTGTTACTTCATCCAGCTGCGAGGAAATCTTCTGGCTCAATACATAGTAGAGAGAGCAAATCTTGCGCTTTCTGAAGGTGCTCGAGCCAGAAGTCTTTGAGGGCATATGGCAACGATACAAGGTGAATAAGAAACATACCCAAAAAGTGATTTTTCGATTTTTTGTCACTAAAATTGCTAAAACGTCTACTAGAATTTAAATTTATTTTTGGTCTAAGTTTTATGGCATGCTCTTTTTGACTAAGAGAAGTTGGTAGTGATTGGATGTCTCTGCGAATATTTACAAATTTCGATTTTTTTGAAATGACTTATCGATTTTGTTTCAAATTGATTTTCTAAAATGTACTATGATATACTACTTTTGATATACATAACATAGAGCAGAACATGTAAGTTGAATAGTTCGTTTAAGCATTTTTAAAATAATTTTTTGTATTTTTTGGTGCAAGAATTGTGCATCAACCTAATATTAGGTTGTCCGGAAATTAATGCCCGTTTTGAATTTCAACCGCAATAAGTCATACACTTCTCATTTCCAAATAGATTGCAAAGTACCATTCGATAGAGCAAAGCAAGCTCTACAAGATGGCCTTCTTGTTTTTGCAACAGCTCTCTCCCATCTCGAGTTACGAGCCAAAAAGTGAAAACACTCAGCAGCCCGAAAAATCAAAAAAAAAATCGTAACTCAGTTCATAAAAATCCTACAAAAATTCTCACTTGCTCACGTAAACACTATCCACAAGAAACATCTATATACGCCTTTGCCGCATTTTTTTCTCTGTTAGAAACCAAGAAAACGGAAATTTTCGTGCATGTGCCAAAGTAATGCTGAGCCATCCACACATAGGTAGTTGTACACTTCAAGCCTGTAGAAGTATAGACTTGAATTTTCAGCTCTCTACAAGCTTTAGTTCTCGAGAAATACCGAATACAGCTTTCTTCTTAGGTGATCCAAGCTAAAATTCAAATTTCTCGAAAACTAAAGCTTATAGAGAGCTGAGAATTTACGTTTGTACTTCTACAGGTTTGTAGTATACAACTACTTATGTGGGAACGGCACAGCATCACTTTGGCAAATGCATGAAAATTTCCGTTTTCTTGATTTCTGACAGAGAAAAAAATGCGGCAAAGGGGTACATAGATGTTTCATGTGGATAGTGTTTACGTGAGCAAGTAAGAATTTTTGTAGGATTTTTATGAACTGAGTTACGATTTTTTTTTATTTTTCGGGCTGCTGAGTCTTTTTAGCTTTTGGCTCGAAACTCAAGGTGGGAGAGAGCTGTTGCAAAAGCAAGAAAAACATCTTGTAAAGCTTGCTTTGCTCTATCGAATGGTACTTTGCAATTTTTTTAGAATTGAGAAGTGTATGACTTATTGCGGTTGAAATGCAAAACGGGCATTAATTTCCGGACAACCTAATACATTGGGGAAGCGGGGAGCTGGGTGGAGAAAGCTAATAGTAGTAAATATCTCCACCTCATTTTTTAAAACTGACAAGTCCTTTCACCTAGCAATCCATATACCATTCGAAAGCTCAGGAAAAGGGAATTCGACGTAGACCATCGATTTTTTTCTAGCCCCCCTCTACTGAATGATACACTGCATTTTATCTGAAATCATGTCAATATTCAACAGCAGATTTCTGCGAAACGAAGACCTAATCACTGCTGTTTATCTATCTATGTTACAGAGCAAGTCACTAACTTCACTAACAAACGTAGACCGTCGCTTTCTTTCAGCATTCATTTGAAGAGCAGAAAGTGAGGACACAAAATCAGTTGATATATAAAGTACATAAAATCCCTCATATCTCGCGGCACAGAAGACCTAGAAAAAAGTCGACGGCCTACTCCAGTTCTATATGACCTCAACTTTCAAATGGTATGCAAATGTTGGGTTGCTTCGATGGCTCACTTACCCCCTTCACCATACAAGGATGGGAGTAGCAAAGACCCCCTTCACCTGGAGGGGGCCCGGCTCCCTCTATCGCGCCTATGTACTGCCTACGCACATTTACACCTATACTTCACCCTTGTATACATATCATTACCAAGTTGATATGAAGATTGTAGTGTAAATGTGGTTTGTTGGTATAATTGCAAGTGTGCGCGTATGTGTGTATGTATGCGAATATGTATGCCCCCCCCCGAAAACGAATCCCGAAATTTTTGAAAGTTACTTACATGGGTTATAAAATTGTGCAAATGGCTTGTCTGCATTTGTACATAATTAAAATAATTTTCAAAATTTTTAAAAGATTCATTTTAGCCTTATAAAAAAATTTTTTCACAGACGTTCGAAAAAAAATTTTTGTACCCTCCTCCCCCCCCCCCGAGCCGAAATCCCGAGCACGCCACTGGTGGGGGAGTATACGTGTATATGTGTGATTATGTGTTCATGTGTAAATGTGTGTATGTATTAGGTCGCTTCGAAAGTAATGTCGCTTTTCTTTTCAAATGAATGCCACATTTTATAAAATCAAGATTTTCAAGAGTTCTCAGAAGCATTCGATGCAGCATTTCATTCTCTTTTTTATGGTTCCAATTTCATTGCATAGTATTCAATGAGCTCTCGAAAAATTAACAAAATCTGCGACTCATGCTTTTTGCCATGGTCAAGTTCGGCTATTTTTTTGAATTTTTGTGCATATTCTCCAAAGAAGTATTAGGTTTGGCAGAAGTAATGCTCGTTTTGCGAGTTCTCACTTTGACGTGCTATAACTTTTTAAATAATCCATATCTTTCAGCGCGGCAAAATCCACCAGAGGCATCAAACCTCTCTCTATACAGCGCACGTTGATTTGTGCTAATATCGCAAAACGGTGAAAAATATGGATTGATAAGCAAAAAAATTTTTTTTCGGAAACCTCGTTTTTAACTGATCATAACTTCCTTCAAGATTTGTTGGTTTGAATGAAAAGTTGACTGTCTTGTAGGCGCAAGCCAGTAGTACAAAAAAAAGTTAAAAGGGGCTCAAACAAAGAAGATTTGAGAAAAGGAAAAAATAATATTTAAAATTGCCCGCTTTTTTCGACATTTTTTTCGTAGCCCTCAAAATCCCAAAATATGGAGTTTTTTCTTCTGTGTACTGAACAGCTTCCAGGTTTCTGCAAAAACTGTCAACAGGAGGTCCACCCTTACGCTTACAGAAATGAGCAAAACTTTGGCGATGGTCCACTTCAAAGGAAATCTGTGGGCCACAGAATGTTCACCATCACTCATGTTGGGGCACCGAAATCTCAGTCTAAATAATTTCTGAGAAAACAGCAAAACGTGCGTAATGTAGAAAATTTCTACTACATACAGTAGTTGAATTTTCAAAAGACTGCGATTTTTCGCGCTCAAATTCTGGCCAAAAAAGTAAGTGCAATGAAATTCTGGTTTGGAGTGCGGTTGTATGAAGCTCTATAAATTTTTAACGATTGAGGCTAGAAGCTTCTTTCAACCACCATTGAATTGAGCATGAAAGAAGCTTCTTCAAGGTATGCTGTGTTAGTTTCAAAGGAGAAACTTCGATGGAGAAAAGCTTCTTGAAATAAGGACTAGAAAAACGCGCATTACTTTTGCACCAACCTAATCAAGTAACAGGTAGATAGAGCAAATCCTATAGGACACAGAATAATTTTTTTCTTTTCCTTAGCTTGCTTCACAGAGTTTCTGGAACCAATTCTTTAATGCCATCAAATTCCATATTTGGTCAACCCAAACCTCACAGAACAACAACCGGCAAGCAACTCGGGTATCATTCGACGCAGCTTTCTTCCTCTTCCTGCCAGATGTTTTTTGTTTCCGATTCATCAAGCTTTCCTGGATAAAATCATCATAATTCAGGTTTTCCAGGGCGCCCAAGGCTGTACCCCGAATTTTCGAAAGTTGCTAATCTAAAGCGGTGAATACTCATTTGGTTTGTAAAATTGATGTCACCATAATCCATCTTTGTAAGTTTCAGAATCCGAAGATTTGTTGGTGTTTGATGCAATTTTGTCTCAGACGAGTCCGCTAAAATTCGGTGGTTCCATCAAAAAATTTATGCAAAAATTATGACGAGCTCTGGAAAGTAGAAAAAAGTTGTGCTGTTTCCTGTTCGGTTTGCTCTATCCATCCATTACTTGGACTCCTTCTGAGGGTTATTATAAAATTTTGGAAAAATTGTGATATTTGGCTTTCTGAAAAAGCATGGATCGCAGATTTTGGTAATTTTTTTGAAGTTTATCGGACATTGTACAATGGTCATATAATCATTGGAAAGAGAATGAAATGCTACATCGAATGCTGCTAAGGTCTCTTACACATCTTTGTTCCACGAGATGTTGCGTACGCCTGAAGAAAGCGACATCACTTTCGGAACGATCTAATATTTGTGCATAAGCCCATATACATACGTAAATATGTACACAAATGGTATGCGCGTGTTATTTGTTTATGCATACTTGTATATTTGCATATGTGTAAGTATATGTATACAAAAATAAGCATGCATGTATAAAAAAACAAGTATGTGTATATACAGGGTGTCCCAAAAAAATGTTTCGAACGTTTGATCGTTAATATCTCTCTTCCCAAGAAGTCTTTTGCCTTGCTTTAGGTACCGTTTTGTAGAGCTGGCTTCAACTTAGATTTACAGTATAGAGCGAATCGCCGGTCTTCTCTCATTACTGTAGGATTACGGTGGAAACTTCAAAGAGGGTTTTGAGCCATGAAAGGCCTATTTTGCCTCAAAAAGGAAACAAAACAATCTGAAAATCTTTACACTAGGCTAATTAGAGTTGCTGATTATAACTGTAAAGTTTTCAACTTGTTATGATGCTTCACTGAAGAGTTATGCCAGGTAAGAGGTAGCGGCCATTTTTTCAATGTTCTTAAGTGCGATCAAACCGTTTAGAAAGCTTCGTAATCTTGTGAATAGTTTAGCATTGAACTCAACGTCCACAAAAACCCTATTACACATGTTTTCACATTATTTTGAAAATTTTTGAAAAGGCAGCTTTTTCCATATTGACACCATATGTTTCAAGTTTCTACCGTAATCCTACAGTAATGAAGAGAGATGGGTGATTCGTTTTATAATGCGAATCTAAGTTGAAGCCAGCTCTACAAAACGGTACCTGAAGCAAGGCAAAAGACTTCTTGGGAAGAGAGATATTAACGATCAAACGTTCGAAACATTTTTTTGGGACACCCTGTATATTTTGCGTATACATGTAAGTTTATGTGTATGGGTATTGTCAACTTAACGATGCTCGTACTTTATGTGCAAGCGGCATGTGAAGAGACACGCCAAGCCCGTACTTATGCAATATGTATGGTCGATCCCTCAGTGAATGACAAAATACATTAAATAAATGGTCTACATTGCAAGAGTTTGATACAAGTTATGCATAACTCAGTGACTCTATTTTTGAAACTCAAGTACTCCGTACAGTTTTTATATGTTTTTATCAATTTTCCCACAAATATATCAACTAGAATATGGCTGGGGACATTAGAGTTCCATTTGAGATATCTAATGACTCTGAAATCATGATGGTCAGTCTTATTGAATAGCTTTATTTTCGCGCCCTCTTACCGTTTCCGTATGTGCAAATCTAAAAATGTTTGTTTTTTTTTGTTTGTATTGGTTTGCTCTTTTTCCAATGAACGATGATAAATAACTCTGATCTCTTCCTTAAACTTCTGTACCTTATGGAGACATGTAGTACATCATCTATGATCTACTCAGACGATTACTGCGAGCACCCGCGGCCCCTAACGTTGACTTTTAGCGGTGCACGGACCTTAAACCCTATATTAATTTGCTTGGCGACCCGCGGCGCAACGTTATCGCGAGGGAAGGGCCGCGGGTTCTGAATATTTTATCGGGACACCCGGGCCCAAGCAAAAACACTCGGGCGATCCCCGGGCCTTACTGAACGCACCGCATGTATAATGCGGGCGAGCCCCGGGCATTAACAGAGTTTTTGCATTGAGCAAGCCGCAGCCCTTATCGCACAACGCCGGTATCTAACTTCGGTAAGGCTGCGTTCATACTGATCCCAAAGTCCGGGAACAGTCTCAGCACAACGCTTACTTTGAACAATGTGCTGGAACTGTTCCCGGACTTCGGGATCAGTATGAACGCAGCCTAAAGCCGCGGGCCTTAATCGGTAAAGCCGCGAGTTTTATCGGACGCCACGCTGTATTTTAAATTCCTTGGACGTTTGTGGTTAACGTTTGTTTTTATTGCGCGATTGCATATGTTTCTGAACAGCTCATTTTTGTATTCGGTTTATGTCGCACTTCTCTTACACTATTTGCTTTGTGGGTTTACTCTATCCTTTTCTTGGTTTGAACAGTGAATGATATCTAGCTTCGCTGAAATCGTTCACAGTTCAAGCCTTTCTTCTTTAGGCTCCCGCCAGAGTGCGGAAGCCACGCCAACGCTGCGCCGGCGCCGAGCCAGCGCCGAATTAGCGCCGAGCTGTCCCGGTGTTATTTCGATCGATGCACGTGCAATTCGTTGGGGCGGGGGCTAGCGATCTAGTTCTCAGCCAGGTAGATGCACCGAGTATTGATCGAATTTGCCAGAAGCTCCGGTAGCTCTTGCCTGCACAGGGTCAGCTAGCCCCGCCCCGAACAAATGGGACAGCTCGGCGCTGACTCGGCGCCGGCGCAGTGCTGGAGTGACTTTGGCACTCTGGCGGGGGGCTTACTGATGAGTTCCGGGAAAGGCTCACTTTTTTTTCTTGTAACTGTAATCCGTCTAAAAGAAGGAACAAAACGGACTTATTTTTTATTGTTGTTTCTTTGCGACCATAAAATTATGTCTTCATTTCAATTTAGGTTATATTTGTATGTCATTATACCGTTTGCAAGCTTTTGTTGTTTTCGTTGTGAAAAAGAAATACTCACTAATTCAGTTACCATAACTATTACGACTATTAGCTATAAACACAAGAAAAAGTATTTCTTTGTCGCTACCTCCCACCAATAGAATCAGAGTGCGAGGATATGGATGTATGTTTGAACACGCTAGCAGTTTCTAATTCACTCAATTTTTCACTTTATAGTAATCGTCCCCTTTCTTCTATAATAATATGGATTGAACAGCAGATGAATAAGATCAGGAAAGGAAATATCGAAAAGCATCACCAAGCGGAAACGGGAGTAGAACATCAACAGCAGGACCACCAAGAAACCATGACGAATGTCACGCAAATGGAGATTTCTGCATTCGAATCTGAGGATGCAGAAACCCATCTGAAACACAATGTTTGCCAGAAAATTACAGGAAGATGAGTGTGTTTTAACTCAAATGTTTTCTCTCATATTTGAATAACATATTATTTGTGGATTTTAGCATTGTATCAGCGTACCATAGCCTACGCTATGATCCTTCAGCGTTATGATTTTCAAATAAAGTGATAACAACTATAGAGAACATAATAATCCGTTATCTTTCTATATATTCAGATATACATTCATTATCAGTTGCAGCATCAGCACTAAAAGAGCGAAATCTAACCAAAAGATTGAAGTGCTTTCGCATTCGCATTCCACTAACTCTGTCGCGATCCTTAATGAAGAATTTATCTGCAGTGATCCTTTCGCAAATTTGCACGATATGGTCACCCAAACCTCCAACCAGGCTCAAGATGTAGCATTGCAGCTCCTTAGGCTGATTCGCGAAAATAACGCTTACTTCCGCAAGTTCTCAGGTTCCATCAAACATTGGAGATGCGCTTTATTACTGCAAAGTTCTTGCTCTATTTTGAAATACACGCTGATTCATTCATCTATAGAGTGTGATCTCCCAATCCGATCATCACATGATCGATGATTTGTCACTTGATCAACTATTTTGGCTGGTATCAAAAATCAGGACTTGACAATTTCTCTCTTGCTTAAATATCATGCTATTCTTATTTGTTTCAAGGCGCTCACAGTTAGCGCGCTTTCGGCCGCTTTATAGCCTTTGCAATTTGGTTGCGTGGAAATCGTAGATTTGCCATTCGCCTGAATGTCATGGATAATCACTTATTTTTATTTGTAGCTCTCTCTTTTGTTTACTCGTTTACTTTGTTTGTTTACTTCATGCTTGCAAAAAGGTTTTTTGTCCGACTCTTGAATCACAACGTTATCGTCGTCATTCTGCCATCATCGCTTGTTCTATTTTCGTTCCATCGAGTTCCTTCTGCTTAGTCCAATTTTGCCACATTTGGACGTGTCATAATGTTTTCGCTTGCAACAAAAAGGATATTAGCGGCACAAAGTGAGTTTTTATTGCATCAAAATTTCATTATTTTCAAATCTAATAAGGTGTACCTATGCCATGTGGTAAGAAAAAGATGCAAACTCCTTATGTCAGTGATTCATTCTCGCCCAATTTGAGAACCAATACTGACCTACATGAGGCGGGTTAAACAGGAATAAATAGGGATGAGAAATGATATACTTATTTTTTCACCATGTTTGACGTCCCTTCTACTGTGGCCGCTGCCGTAAAGTCGTTACTAGCCCCCAATAACATCAACTCGCAGCTATCAACTGCGTTAATGTCCCTGTGCAGTGCGAAGACCGGCTCCAGATACAGCTTGAACAGAATGGAGAAGGAAATAAAGTTGGTACGTTGCATGTCCAGGACGAACTGGATGTTGGTAAGTAACCTAAGGTTGTAATACCAAGAATGTATTGTGTATCTAGTAATTAACCTTCCCCTCTCATTCGGAGTAGCAAAGTTTCGAAATTATTCAACCAGCTTGAGTAAACCGTTGCTTAACAGTGAAAGGGATTTACTTGCAGGCGATATACTCTAAGTAAATAAAGGCAGTTATTATGTAACACGCCGTAGGTTTGGTTATTTTAATGCATGTTTGCTAATAATTTTTTGTTTAGTTCTTTGTGGTACAATGCCACTATGAACATATCATGTCCGCCGTTTTTCAACGAAAAATTGTGGCACACAACCAAAAACTTCCCAAAGGTAAGTACTAGAGTGAGTCAAAAGTAATGAAAACTCTTCCCAAGCCTAGTTTTCAAACATGTTTTCTCCTGTAAAATGCTTTTCGCTTGGGATTGTTTTATATCATTATTTAGAGGGGCATCTTGTCTACAGGTAGGTGTATCCTCACCTCTGAATACCGAAAAAGTTGCCATCAGAGCGATTCTCCGAAATTGCTGGAAACAAGGCGTAAATGCAAAGAAGCTAGCGATAATCCGATGTCATCTCAAAGGCCCAAGCCTATAGATGTACTCGAAATTCGACCAAGGTGATACAAGCCTTGAAAACGACCCACGTACAAGCAGACCAGCAAGTGTGGATTCTGCAGCCATTCTCGGCTCAGTGACGGAGAACCCTGCCACTTTCACAAGTACGCTGTCAAGTGAGCTGGGTGTGTCCCAATCCAGCATAGTTCGTCACCTGCACAAAATTGGAAAGTTTAGTAGGAACTGCAGGATTGTCCCAGACGAACTGAGTGAAGAGCAGGCGCCGAAGAGTGGAGCTTTGCAGAAACCTTTTGCAAAACCCCAACAATTTCCTGTTTATCAAACGGATTGTCATTTGTGATGAGAAATGGGTGTACTACCGTAATGCTGACCTAGGAAAGCATAGATAGAAACTAAAGGCCGCAGCCAAGGGTGAAACACGAAAGTTGCGAGAAAAGATCATGCTCTGCGTCTGGTGGAACTTTGAGAGTACAACCCCTATGAACTCGTTTCTGGTGGCTGTGGATTGAACACCGAGCTCTACAACAACTGGATAAAATTTATGAAGCTCTGCGCCGAAAATACTTCGCCTTGATCAAGAGGAAAAGAGCGCTCCTTCAACAAGATAATGCGCTACTGCACACCGCTCGAACTTTAAGGAATAAAATCGAGGAGCTTGATGGAATAGAGCTGCTTCCTCATCCTGCATATTCCCCTAACTTAGCGCCTTCGATTACCGCGATCGATTTTTTTCAAGAGGGAGAACTTTCGCAAATCAAAGTGAGGTCGAAATCGGAATCAGAGACCGAAAATTGGCGGAAAGGTGGATTAAGAACATCGATCATCAAGGTTTATATTTCGAGGAATAAACTAAGTTCTTTCTCTAGTTACGACAATTTGAATTTTTTGATAAAAAGTTCTCATTACTTTTGACTCACCGTGGCACACAATATGTCTAGCTTGAGGAGAGTTGTATTTGCATGGAGAAGAACTTCCCCAGTATTCGCAAAACTAAATATGTAATACTAGCTTGCTTACCCGGCTCCGCTCGGCCCTGTCAAAACACTGTAATAAAGGTCCCATCGCTATCCCTGTACAGCCTTTCCCTGTGCCCACTTCTACACTTTATTTCCCGTTCCCTGTGTTGTTTTCGAAATTAGCATGCCCACTTACCAGCCTGTGCCAACTCCCAGCCCTTCAGCTCAAATTTTGAAAAATCGATAAAAAAATCGATAATTCCGAAAACTAATATTGTATTCGGAATCGCCATGCTCACTTACCCCACTGCGCCAACTCCCAGCCCTGTGGCTCAAACTTTGCAAGAAAATCAATAAAATTGATAAAACATACCGATAATTTCAGAAACTAATATTGTATTCGTAATCAGCATGCTCGATTACCCCCCCCCCTGTGCCAACTCCCAACCCCGTGGGTAAACTCTGCAAAAAATCGATAAAAAATGATAAAATCATCACCGATTGATGACGAAAACTAGCCTATGACACTCGCTTGGCCCGCCCCGATGTATATGTGTACCAAGTTTAGTCCAAATAGGTCCAGAAATAAAAATTTCTATTAGCATACATACAGACATACAGACAACATTCTGCTTCATATATAAGACTAGCTGGCTTACCCGGCTCCGCCCGGCCCTGTCAAAACACTATGACAAAGCTTTCATGCCTATCCCTGTACAACTTTCCCATGTGCCCACTATACTTGAGTCCGAATCGAATAGAAATTCGATTATTCGAATAAAACATTCGAATATATTCGTACTCGAAATTCGATATTCGGAGTTCTTCTATTTTCGAATAATATTCGAAACTAGAATAATTGAGAAAACGGGGTTTCGAATAAAATTCGAAACTCGAATAATCAAAAAACAGGGTTTCGAATAAAATTCAAAAACTCGAATAATCAAAAAACGAGGTTTCGAATAAATTTTATTCGAATGTTTTATTCGAATGTTGATTCGAATTCGTATTCGAATGCACTCCGTATTCAGATTATTCGACTTTGTTGCAGAGCCAGCTGCTGAGTATCAAGCTCACTTCGTCCGCTTTTTTTCGCAAAACTCGGTAATCATCTTTTGCAACCGTTATGACCTTTGAACTGCATGGAGAGTCGCATTCTTCCGAGTGCTTGCGACAGCGAGGAAATCGTGTGCAGATTTCAACTGATGCTTTTTCGAATCAATGAGATTGTTCGCACTACTATTGGCACCAAATTAGCAAAGAAGCTATCAAATTCAAGCTCATGTTCTAAGTTCATATATTGAAAGTGTTTTGAAATGCCTGTTCTTCTTTCTTTGTATTGCTCATGCTTGCGGTACGCAATGCCCACACTAGTGAGCACTCTTGCTTGCATAAGTTATATTGCACAACTGCCTCTATTCGTTACCTTAAAGATTTTTCGCGAATTGGTGCATTTTGAGTAAAGGACATCGCAGTCGTAGTGCAGGATTGGATGGCTTAGATCGCCGTACGCGATTTGCCAGTTACGAGGTGTCTTCAAATGTAATGCCAGCTTACCACAGATGTTTAGCGTGTACAACTTACTCAAAAGATAAATACCCTGCATTCTGTACTTTTAGAACAAGTTTTGGAGAATTTGACTATTGCCAAACCACGTCGCCACTAAAATGCCTGCAGTATGCCCGGAGCTATAGTGGCATTCGTGCTCGCTTCGCGGAATAAACCACATGCCTTCGTAGCTACCTTCGCCCTCGTAGCTATCTGCCTTTGAGCTACGGGGTTGGGAGTTGGTACAAGGGGTAAGTGAGAGTGCTGATTATGGATGAAAATTTACTTTATCGATTTTATCGATTTTTTGGAAAGTTTGAGCTACGGGGTTGGGAGTTGGTACAAGGGGGTAAATGAGGATGCTGATTAAAACTAAAGTTTATTTTATCGATTTCAGCGATTTTTGGAAAATTTTGAGCTAGGAGTTGGTTCAGGGGATACAAGGGTGCAGATAATGATTGTATCGGCTTTAGAAAGATATGTACGCAAGTTGTGATATGGTTGCTCTAGTTATTCGATAAATCATTCAAATATTTATTCAAAATTCGACTTCCAATGTTCGAATATGTTCAATATTCATTCATTCGATATTTTTGATTCCGAATTTATTCGGAATTCATTCATTCAAGAATTTTTAAACCTCGAATTTATTTGATATTCGTTTATTCGAGATTTTTTATTTTCGTATTTATTCGATATTCATTATTCGATATTTTTCATTTTCGAGATTATTCGATATTCATTTACTCGATGAAAAATTTCGAATTTACCCAAGTATAGTGCCCATGTCTACATACAACTCCCTATTTCCGCTGTTTTAGTAATCAGCATGCTCGATTATTCTTTGTGCCAACTCCCAGCCCTATAGGTCAAACTTTGCAAAAAAAATCGATAAAAATCGGTAAAATCGATATTAATCGATGACGAAAAGTAGCCTGTGACATTCGCCCGGCTCCGTAGTGTATGTGTGCCAAGTTTGGTCCGGATTGGTTCAGAAATGGAATTTTCTATTCGGAACATACGTACATACAGACAGACATACAGAAAGACATATATACATACAAACAGACATTCGCTTTATGTGTAAGATTCTATAATTAGTGGGGGTGTCATGGCCTAATATGAGCACACTTTCCCTTCGACGTAGACAATGTCTTACTTTTTCAATTTAAAGATAGAGAACAAACTTAGTTATTTAACAAGCGACAACATTCTACATATAGCCTGGTGATGCATTCAATATTGCATATGTTAGAGCAAAGCGAGAGCAAGCAGGAACCTTCGGCCAGTCGGCCTTTTTCATTTGCGACAGCAGGAAAAATTCAAAAATGTTAAAAAGTCGGCATACTTTCGCACGCAGAGGAGGGCTCAAATAATGGGTTTTTTTATTTGCTCGCAAAAATTTCTATGAAGCAAATATAACTCGCATTCTAGCCGGCGGATCTTTGAGTGTCATACGGTAGTTCTGGGTTTAATTTAGATTTACAGTATAAAGCGAATCACCGATAGCCCTTTGTTACTGTAGGATTACGGTAGAAATTTTCATCTGATTTTAAGCTTCTGACAGGCAAGAACTGCTTCTATTAAATTTCAAAAAAAAAGAAACCGAAGGACGTTAGACTGAGGTTTTCGGGGATGCTGAATTTAATTACTATGTTTTTCGCTACCGTACTCCTTATTCTTCTAGTGCGCACTGTAACGCTACATTTTTGGACCCGTATGCACGTACATCACCGCGGGGAGGGGATGTGCGTTTTACAATTGAAATGATCCCCGCTGGGGCTCCCCTCCCCAGGCGAACCCTCGTATGCAAGCAGACAATATCGGCGAAGTGATCCCTGGGAGTAGGGGAAGGGAACCCCCTTATGCACAAGGGGATCGAGCGGGGACATCACTTTTCTTTCGCTTTCATATGCGATTTTTTTGTGTTCTCACCTTTTGACGACTGCTTATCTTCAATTTTCGCACCGGCAATGATTTAGGCGTTGCGAAATGCGCATCTGCCGTGAATGCGCTCGGCACACGAGAAATTATATTTTCTAGGCCCGATATAGTCCTGCTGTTGTCATGATGCTGCTCACTTTCGCTCATGCTGCCCATTTTAGCGTAAAGGTGTTCAACAATAAAAGTCAGATCTCTTTGCAGGAGACGGGTAAAAGACTTTATGCTGCCGAGGAAAAGGGGAGGGAAAAACTAATTAGCATTTCTGCGCATAGCAGAAGCTGCAAATCGTGCCAGCTCTCCATGAACGCTGTAGCTATTAGCGACATATCATCCTTTACCTCAGGGGAATGATCCCCAGCGGCCAACCCTGCTATGCACGAGGTGAACGCTGGGGAGGAGATCACTTCCCCGAGGATCTCTACTTAGAAATAGGCAAATCTGCTAATTTTCATTTGTTTTCGAAGCAGCTTACGTTAGGATAACAAGATAAAGACATCATATAAAATAAGATAGTTACAATGTGTTGTACCAGTCTTCATGGATAAAACTAGCATGTCATATAAAAAATGCGCAAATCTCGAAGATATTTAGAAACTCCTACAGATATTCGAAACTGGCAGACATATGCCCAGGTTTCCTCACGAGAAGCGAATATAGAGGAGAGAGACAAAACTGCAAGCTACAGGTCGCTGAGAGAGGAACCCGGCTACCATGGAAAATCTTTCATCAATTTGAACGAAATGCTTTGTAATAACTGATTAAAAAGATTAGTCGCTCCTCTGACGTGACCTACACCATCGAACCCCTACTCCGTTGTAGGGGATGTCGATCCCCTCCCCCGCGTTGTTAGGTTACACTCGTGCATAGGGGGATCGAGTGGGGAGGAAAAAGGGATTCCCTCCCCCACGCGAACCACGTATGCACTGGAGTTCGTTGGATCGATACTTCGGAAACCAATTACGCGATCCTCGCTGAGGTGCAGAGAAGGGGATCGCTCCCCTCCCCTCTGTCATGGCGGGGTTCAGTGGAGGGGACCGTTCCCCTGGGGATCCAACTCCCCTTCCCTCCCCAGCGGGAACGTACGTGCATACGGGCCTTGGCTTTTAACGACGTGTTTGTAACTGCATCGTTGATTTGGATTTTGTTGAAATAGCCAAAAATTTTGCGTTACAGTGCGCCTACTGTAGGAGAATAGGGAGCACGGTAGCGGAAACTTTGTGATTGAACCCAGCATCCTCGAAAACATCATTTTAACGTCCTTCGATTTTTTGGAACTTTTTGAAAGCAGTTCTCGCCTGTCAGAAGTTTAAAATTAGTCGAAAATTCCTACCGTAATCCTACAGTAACAAAGGAAAATCGGTGATTCGCTTTATACTGTGAATCTAAGTCGAACGCAGCTTTACCGTATGACACTCAAAGATCCGCGAAAACTTTCCATACAGGGAAGTTATTGAAGATCAAACGCTCGATACATTTTTTGGGACTATTACCACATAATAGAATCTTATATATAAAGCTGAATGTCTGTTTGTCTGTATGTATGTATGTATGTATGTATGTATGTATGTATGTATGTATGTATGTAGTATGTATGTATGTATGTCTGTATGTACGTATGTTGCGAATAGAAAATTCCATTTCTGAACCGATCCGGACCAAACTTGGCACACATACGCTACGGGCCCCGGCGGGTGTCATAGGCTACTTTTCGTCATCGATCGATATCGATTTTATCGATTTTTATCGATTTTTTTGCTGAATCACCTACGGGGCTGGGAGTTGGCACAGGGGGGTAATCGAGCATGGGGATTCCGAATACAATATTGGTTTTCGGGATTATCGATTACTTTTATCGATTTTATCGATTTTTTTGCAAAGTTTGAGCTAGGGGGCTGGGAGTTGGCACAGGGGGGTAATCGAGCATGCTGATCATCCACAAGGGGGATGATCAGCTGCTCGATTACACCCCTGTGCAAACTCCCAGCCCCGCAGGTCAAACTTTACAAAAAAATCGATAAACTCAATAAAAGTAATCGATAATTCTGAAAACTAATATTGTATTCGGAATCCCCATGCTCACTTCCCCCCTGTGCCAACTCCTAGCCCTGTAGGTGAACTCTGCAAAAAAATCGATAAAAATCGGTAAAATCGACATCGATCGATAACGAAAAGTGGACTGTGACACCCGCCGGGGCCCGAAGTGTATGTGTGCCAAGTTTGGTCCGGATACGGCGGAGCCGGGTAAGCCAGCTAGTGTAGTGATATAAACCACCTTGAAATCATGCAATCACCCTCTTTGCTGAAGGGACAAACTATATGGGGTCAAGCACGTTCGATCGTATCTGCGATTTCGCATCAAGCGTCTTTTGAGATTGATGGACGGTATATCAATGACTCTGACAGCACTTGCTAAATTAGCTGTTTTTAAGCAGCGACGGACTGTGCTACTGGATTCATCAGAAACGTATGGCAGGTAAAACACTACTTTCTCATCGTTTTTTTTTGATAGGGATGATAGTCAAATCTGCGCGCTTTTGTGACTTTTTCGCCTAAATAGCCGTTCAGTTTCCCGATTATGTTCGCAACGATAGATTACAAGCGTTCGTGGCGGGATGAGCACGAAAGAAACTAAATGAGAAGCCGATAAATCAAGGCAAGCGCTACAAAATGAAGCTTAGACTTTTGTGCCAAGTTTGATTTGTGTAAAATTTGTAGCCAGATTTCAAGACACTAAAGGTTTGAAAATTTTGAAAAAAAACGACTCCGCCCAAAAAAATCCTAGTTACCTCCAACTTGCACACGTGCATTCTCACTACACCACACACTTTTATGCACAGTTTCGCGGTTTTTCATGGTTAGAAATTGAGAAAATGAAATTTGGCATAATTTTTCCAAATTCTGAGTCTCTCCTAGATAAATGATTCTGTAGTATAAATCTTTTTGAGTATAAACGTGAATTTCCAGCTCTCTACAAAGTTTAGTCTCCAAGAGAAATTGAATTTTTCACAAAAAATCCGAAAAACGCGACAGACTCACATTTCTGACCTAATTTAATTTCTCATGTTTTAGACATGGGAAAATTCTACAAACTGTACACGTGAGTGTCTGTCGTAAAAGGTACATGTTTGTGCAAACTGGAGATCACTAAGATATCTATGGTAGGAGATACGATTTTTTGAGTATGTGGAATTTTTTATATGATTCGAACTTTTGGTGGAACAGAGTTTCCGTGGAGGTTTTTACTCCATCTTGTAGAACTTGCTTTGCTCTATCAAATGATACCTTATTCAATCTCTTTCGTGATTACTCTGTCATAGTGGGATGCAATGCGACATTATTTTGTGGTACAACCTTTGACAAGATACAAGATTTCATGACAGTTATTGCATCTGTTTTTATATCCAAATTTCGGGGCTAAGAACTTTACCGTAAGTGCAGCTTTTTTGGTGCCCTTCGTCAGTGGTCCTCAAAAAAGCTTCAAAAATTTGGCAAGAGAAGTAGTCTACAGAATCTTAGCGGAGCGCAAAGTATAAAGTTTAAAAACGAGTCAAGACAAGTCGGCACAATGAAAGTAAAGTTAAAGATAACCACGAATGGCACGGTAATTAATTGCAACCTCATATTCGAATGATTGTCATCCCGCCGTGACCTCAGAGCGCGCTAGCGGCATCCCATATATGGCGCGAGAACTGCCGCAAGTCTGGAAGGAGGCATTTGTAACAGCTATACCTAAGGTTTCCAATGCTCACCTCCTCTGAGAATTTCGGCCTATCAGTCTGACATCTACACCAGTAAAAGTAATGAAGAAAGTTTTGACAAAATGCTTGCATAGTTCGAGAAATTCAATATGATACCCCCTAATCAGCACGGATTCATGATCGGATCATCAGCTACCACCAACCTTGCTGATTCTATTTTTAACTAGAATTTTGCCCTCAGTAAAGGAAAATTTGTCGATGTCATTTACACAAACTAATGAAAAGCATTTGACAAAGTAAATCATCGATTGCTGTTGCTTAAACTTGAGCAATTTGATGTGAATGGAAATCTTTTGAAATGGCTAAGATCATATCTACACAGTAGAGGTATATGACCGTTCGAGTGGAAGACCATTAATCTGATCGAAACTCCTGTACAAGCGGTGTCCTTCAGAGTCAGTTCTTTCTCCATTGTTTTTTCTAGTGTATACTGCTGATCTTTCCAACATTTTGAAAACATCCGGAAATCTACAGTGCAAATGTACGCAGAACGACATAAAAATTTACGGCTGTTATAACAAAGATACCCAAATAGCATCAGCAATTCTGCAATAAATTTAGTTTGGAGAAAATGATTCACTGGTGTGCCTTTTCGTATATCCATCGATTTAGAAAAAAGTTATGTCATGCATTTTGATAGCTCAGAAATCCCCAGTTATGACATCAATGGAATTGAATTGAGAAATTGCTTACAGCCAAAGACTTAGGTGTACTGATTAATTCTGATCTAAACTTTTCTAGTCATATCGAATGTGTGGTAAATAAAGCTTCATCGGCTTTGCTTACAATTTTTAACGTACACACAAATAACCCAATTATTCTTAAACGACTTCAACGAGCTTACGTTTTGCCACATATGGAATATTGTTTCGTGGTCTGGAGTCCTTTTTAAGAAAAAAAACGTTTTGAAACTAGAAAAAGTCCAACAAACATTTGCACGCTTATTATATCTAACAGGGAGAGGATACTTAGTTGAAAGCGCCAATCCGGATGAGACATATATCATAAAGCGCTTGAAACGCTGATCCCAAATCTATAGTTTTTTAGCCGCGGAACGGTCTTGTAGAAGGCTTTATAAGGCATGTTTATCTCTGATATTGAAGCATCCTCCAGCAAATCTCCCCTTATCTATGAGCACTGTAGAGAAGCATCAACTGGCGGCAACTGGTCTAGTGGTAAGTAATTTGAATGAAGATTACAATAGAGATTACAGTACTCATGTCACTTTGGTTTTTTAACACTTCTAACTTCGATTAGCATCAGTATCACCAGAAATTTCAGACTTTGGGGCAGTGCAAGTAAGTATTGGATTTTCAGACCAACATATAGAAACGGTCGGTTTATCATCTTATATTGTATATAAAGCTGAATGTCTGTTTGTCTGTCTGTCTGTCTGTCTGTCTGTCTGTATGTCTGTGTGTACGTATGTTCCGAATAGAAAATTCCATTTCTTAATCGATCCGGACCAAACTTGGCACACATACACTTCGGGCCCCGGCAGGTGTCATAGGCTACTTTTCGTCATCGATCGATATCGATTTTACCGATTTTATCGATTTTTTGCAAAATTTGAGCTACGGGCTGGGAGTTGGCACAGGGGGGTAATCGGGCATGCTGACCACCCCCGTGGGGGTGATCAGCATGCTCGATTGCACCCCTCTGCCAAATTCCAGCCCCGATTAAGAAATGGAATTTTCTATTCGGAACATACGGCGGAGCCGGGTAAGCCAGTTAGTTAATTATATTCATAAAAAAACTTGGGTTTCCAATAGTTTATTTTACAGAACTTCCAGATGGCTTAGGCTGTCACCAGATACTGCATTACAATCTCAAAGCACGAATGTTTTTAAGCGCAGAATCAATACGCCTTGATCTCTTGCATTCTAAAAATGAGTAATTTCTTTTCTGAATGGAAGATTTTTTCGTATCACTTTAAGTTTAGTTCATATCATCGTATTCTGCTTGAACCACACGTTTTATGGTTCACTCATTTACATATCATATACATCTCCAGGCTGTCTCCCGTACATGACATGGTATCCTTTTCATATCTTCATTCGTGAGGTTTCAAATCATCTGGAACTTCCTAATATATTATCCTTTTTATATTGACGCTGTCATATCTATATCATGGTAGCGATGTAAGAGGAGGCTGAAATAGGCTACTCAGTCGCCCCCCTAGCACGCATTGAATAGTCCATTCGCTTGGTGCTCTCCTCTTCAGAATTGCTCACAAGTGATAAGCTCAAGGTTACACCATAATACACAGCAAGTTTGTTTAACCTCAAATAATACATTTTCATCCATGGTAGCGATGTAAGAGAAAACTGAAGGGGGTTGCCCGCCAAGCACGCATGGTTTCGCCCATTCGCTTTGGTGTTTACCTCTTTGGATTCGCATGTAAGTGATAAGTTTAAGATTTACACACCATGGCTCTGGAAGAGCGAAAGTTTGTCCGTTTTTTACAAATGCACATAAAACTCGAAAAGGTGCTGGTGCTGGTTTGACTCAAAGTGTTCTCTAAAACTCATAGCATTAGACCACTGGTGATGCATATGATTTTATCTCAACATTGTATTATTTGATGTTTTTTTCATAATCACGTTCCTTTGGCGCATCAATAGATGCACTCAATAAATAAATAAGTGAATAAATATTTGATAAGCGAAATATCACCATTGTAAAAACTCATTTTTGCTAAGCATAATCGGCAATTGAGCAAGTTGGCGAAAGTATCAAGTAGAGTCAGAGCAAATAAGGACGCAAACGTTGCTACATGGTTTCTTACACTACTATATTGAAACAAAAGTTGTTTGTTTCAATATAGTAGTTGGTAGTAGGTGGTAGTAGCACAACAGTTGTTTTTATCGGCTCTGCTACAGATGAAATTTCCACGTAAAAGGGAAGCTAACGCTTGCTAAGTTTGGCTGTGGTGGTCCACTTGCGGCTGTGCTGCTACTTGCTTTTTGTTTTCACGCTATGTGCGAGCAGCAGTGGATAATTGAATCAAATAAACAATATCAAAGTGCTTGTTTTTCACGTGATACATTGCACTTCCGTTGGGTTAGATTCATAGCTAAATAATGATTCTCATTTGCAAAATAAGGCTTAATTGAAAGTTGGCAGTAAAAGCTGCTGTAGAATTGAATAATTGGAGCACTGTTATTTTCCATAAATAGAATGATCAGATCTGAATTTCAGACGAAAATGAACTGCTGTTTGATAGTTCTTGCTGTAAGTTGTAAATATTTAGTGAACCATACTACTTTGGTAACTTAGATACTTCCGTTTTGCGCCACCGAGAGTCGACTCAATCGAAGCAAAAAACATGAAGCGTTCAATGAAAATTTATTCAAATGGATAAATCTTCATATAAGAGGAGGATCGCTGGTTTCAAGCTTACCGTGTAATTCAAATGTGGTAAAACTAAGTTTTTTTGTTTACAGAGATACAACTGCATTAGCAGAGCCATAGCTGCTATATTCCTTGCACACTACAGAGGAAACGAAACAGCGTGTCGGTATGCAAACGGTGCATTCCTCTTCGGCAGTTACAAAGGATATAGTTTTCGCTCTTGCTATGTATCACATGAGATCTTTTTTTGAACATTTCCAGAAAGAAGCTTTTTCAATATGTAGCGATGCATCTCGAACAAAAATGGCGTCCTTATTTGGAAACGGTAAGAAGTTGTGGAATTAGCTTACTTCAAAGATTGTAAAAAATAGCGTCTTTTTTGAGAATCTAAGGACTTTAAATCAAGGCTTTGCTTCCATTTTTAGTTGGAAATCTCATATTAATCTGCGAAAAGAGCACTACAACGTCGATATATTAGGTTGTCTCATAATTAATGCACGTTTTTCTAACCTCTTTTTGAGAGAGCTGTTTTTCAAAGAACAAACATTTTTCTTTGAAACCCCGTACAGTGTCGGAAAGCCCGATTCCTCTAGTTTCTAAACTGTGCTTTCGTTTTCGCAAATCTTTGTTGAAGCCGAAGTTTCACGCCTTCAAAGACAAGTGATTAAAATATGGAATTCTTTTCTTTCACTCTCCTGGCTCTAAATCCATGAAAAGTAGACGAATTTTCGTTAAAATATGCGTAATGATTGCAAAGCTTTGTGCTACAAAAGGCTTGCCAGTATGAGATCTTTGAAAAATTCAGAGCCGAGAAATCTTGTCTCAAACTTGGCTGGTAGCTGAGGCCCATCTAAGCCGCATAGAAATCTCAAGCGAAAAGCGACTGTATAAATTTCGCTATGTACACGTAGAGTAGGCCTAGTGCAACTAATGCTAGTGAAACGGCAGCATTTCATCGTCTTTTCGAAGAGAAAAAACTTGAAAAATCCCAAAAAGGCGGTTTTTTGGATTTTCCAAAATACTGAAAAAAATGGGTACTTCCAGTTTTTTTTGCAAAATTTTCTCACAGAAATATGCCGTAAAAATCAAACTTCGCTCCATTGCACAACCGACTATCGGCTGTATAATGAGCAAAGTCCGCGCGATCCTGGTACATTTAAGCGAAAGTTAAGCTCTCTCAAAGTATAGATTTCTAAAACATGTTCGGGAATTTTTTAGGCTATAAAATTTCTCTTAGAGTGGCTGCTATCCAAGAAAAGCATGCGTTCTATATTCAAAGGTTTGTTGTTTGCAGCGATTTTTATTGCGCCCAAAAAGATGGTTTTGGAAAAGAGTTATCTTGATTAGAAGTTGAAATTCATAAAACGTGCATTAAATATGAGACAACCTAATACATATTAGGTTCATGCAAAAATGCAAATTTTTTTGCAATGCAGCGCATATTTACCTGCGCCATTACCATAAACGGGCGCAAAAATATGGATTGTAAAACAGAAAAAGTTTTTTTTTGAAGCCTCGTCTTTGACAAATTATGATTTTCTTCGAAGTTTGTTAGTATGAATGATAAGTGGCCTTTCTTGTAGCCGCAAGCCAGTAGTACAAAACACGATAAAAAAAGGGTCTGGAAAGAAATTTGCGAAAACGAAAAATATGAAAATTCAAAATTGTCAGTTTTTTCAACATTTTTTCTGTATGCCTCAAAGTAGCGAATATGAAGTTTTCCATTTTTTTGCGTACTGGACAGCTGGATGTTTTTGCAGAAACTGCCTTCAAGACCCTAGCATTATGCTTACAGAGTCGAGCAGAGCTTTAGCGATTGATCTTTTCAATAAAAACTGGTGGTCAAGTAATCACCGCAACGACTACCTATGTTAAGGCGCCGGTATCTTATTCTGGTTACTCAAAATATTAGGTTGTCCCGAAAGTTTTGTCGGTTTTTTCTATCGCTCACTAAAATCTATAGAACACCAATTCAAGGAAGGTCTAGATATCATTTAATTCAGGTTTCCATCCTCTTTCTTACAGCTATGTTTGTTCTCTGATCTACCCTGTCTTCGCAATGTTATCGCCATGGCTTTTTGAGCAACTCAACAGTTACTCCAAATCTTTTCTGAATTTTAAAAAATTTTCTCCTTCTACTTTCAAAAAGCGCTAATAACTATTATGTAGAGCCATTCTTCGGCTACATAATGCTTATTTTAGATTACATGGGTCACGTTTATCAAGTCCTAAAATAATTATTCATTTAAGAAAAACCGCGGCTTTTTGATCACGTTTACCACGTAAAATTATCAAAAATTCCAAAAAGCTGATTTTTCAAAGCAAATTAAATTTGGTATTGTTGCATAATTATTGTTTATCAGCAAGCAAGTTTCAATTCGCAAAAATTCCGAAAGCTTTCATGTTTTTGCCGCAGTTGCGTGTTCCATGGTTTTGCCAGGAATCGAGACCTCCGAAAAAATAATTCTCTAAAGCTAGAAACAGCAATTTAGGAGAATCTAAAAATACTGCCGTATAGCCCGAGAGTTGCTCTATTTGTGCCATGCTTAGTCCTTTCCAAAACTTTGGAATGAAATTTTTAAAAATTAGCCTAACTTTGAGCAGATAAAAATGACGAGTGAAGATTTGTGGCAATTATCAAAATAACCATACAGGATCTTGGCTCTCAAATATACCCGCAAGAAAGAGAATGAAAAGCTGCATCGAATACATGTTGAAGCTCATTCAGGTCTTCATTGTGCGTGGTTTTATAGTGGTTTGAAAAAACCGACAAAACTTTCGGGACAACCTAATATACAGTGAAACGTAATGTAGACAATTTAAATTATATACAATAGCTGAGTTTTCGATGAAACGCCATTCATACGCGCTTGAATCCTGGCCAGAAAATTCATTGCAGCAAAATTCTGGATTCGAAAGCGGTTATTTGAAGCTCGGTAACTTTATAACAAATGAGTATAAAAGCCCGCATTAACCATCATTAGATAGAGCATGAAATCAGCTTTTTAACGGCATGCTATTTTTTATATTTTTAAGAAAATATTTTGATGGAGAAAAGTTGCCTTGAAAAAGAACTTTTAAAATCGGCCGTTATTTTCGCACCAACCTAATGTTTATGCAGAATTATTTCTAAAAGCACTACGGTACCTTAATCTTCCAAAAGAAACTACAAGGCTAATTTCAGCTAATACCACTGTCTGGAAAAACGATACATGCCGGATGCGCCCGCACGCACGACTCAAAGAGAATATATAGGGTGGCTTGCTATTTTAGAGCAACCATGGAAAGCAATCATCAGAAAGTGTTAAGGTTCTCTGAAGATATTGAACGAATGTGGTGGACAACGAAGTAAGAAAGTTACCATTGTAAATCTTTATTCAAGCGATGTGTACGTTTACTTCATTAACAAAGCAAATTTTCCAGAGATTGTGGAACTGCCAAAGCGAATGGTCTGAAAAGGACACTATCCTAATCCGAACAACTATCAGTTGTCATTCAAAGAATCTGCTTTACATGCTAATTTGCAATCATCCATTCTCACAAAACCTTCAATGAAAGCGCTTTGTAAATAAAGCCAGACCCTAGAAATTTACCAAACGTCTTTCCGTGTCTTACATGTTTCACTTCTCAAGCATAATGACACACAATGTTTAAATTGAAATTTTAGATTTTAATCGATTATTGTGCATTCCGCAGACTCCAAGCTTCAAATTCGTTTTTTGGTGTGAGCACAAAAAAACTCTATTCTTTTTTCTCTCCACAAAAATACTAATCTGATAGTTTTGATCCTTGCAAAACATACAGCGGCCATCTCCACCTAAATAACACGTATTTTATAAAAAATGACTGCGTCATCATGTGGCATAAAATTCGTCTCAATAACATGATCTAGTTCAGTAACTTACAGTACTGCAACTCGGCTTAAAGACTTTTGCCACTTTCTGAATATTGTTTTTCGCAGTAACATTGTAACGCGCTTCACTGTTGAGCAAGACTATTTACCACTGATTCGTAAGAAAGTCTGGCATGAAGAGTACGGCGTTGGCGATTAAGAATCACAAGGTCAGTGCATTTCACTCCTCAAAATTTCTCTATATCGATAGTCCCAGAGTTCAATGGTTCATTGAGTAGTTGTGGCGTGTTCTTGAAGCTGCATGATGCGTGTGATTATTGACTGTACACAATTTTTCTACTGCTGTCTCAAACTAACCCCTACTGTCTCCACGACAGCATGGCCAGCTCTTGTGCTTCGCCGAAAGCGCGGTTGCATATTCTTGAACCCTGTGTCATGCGGCTTATCCTTGGGGTCTTTCACCCCCGCCAGCGCTCAGTCGGCGCTCAGACGTGGAAAATGTTCAGGGATACGTAGAAACATGGTACAAAGTGTAAGCGAAGCGGATCTTTAGTAGCTCAAGCCTACTGCTAGAAACAGAGATTAGCAGGAAGGGTGTGCAACTAAATTAAAACTGTACTTTTCAGCCGCGCTTCATTTGAGCAGAAAAGCTGATACACATAAATATTTTACTCTCACGATTATGTAGCACGGAAAAAACTTTGATCTGCGAATAAATCTCAATTTTAGATTTATTTGGATCACTTTCTTGTGCATATGCTACTTCCACTCGTTATCACTTTGATGGTTTCCAGTTCATACATTAACACATTGACGACAGCATGACCCACATTGTGGTCATGCAATGACTGTCACGTGCGACGATGTGATCCACATGTTGGGTCACAGCTTAGATTTTGTTAAAATGATAACAATTAGTGGGTACATCCGTTTCATAAAATCTTTTAAGCTCTAACCCTACAGAATAGCCTGACGTTTCTTGGATGCTTTCGAAATTTGTTTAGTTATAGTTTAGATGGCGATCTGCGTGATTTTAGCTAGAAGTTTTCGACTTATTCGTAGAAGGCATTAACACACAGGGCAGACAACCAAAAATACGCGTTGTTGTCAACGTGTTCGGCTATACTTTTTGATTCTAATAACCCAATTTGATTGACTAGAAAACTGCTACTTTGTATTCAAGTCCAATTGAATAAGTAACGTGGTTTGTATCTTACCTCTTCTTACTCACTAAACATTAGCGAGAAAAAGCGACATTACAAAATTTAGCTAGACACTATGCAAAGTTTTTGCGTCGACGCCTCAATTTCCTCTAACTTTTCTGTGTACTTTCGATGAGTAAATGTCGTGAGATTTTTGGGGGACTAAGAGTGAAGATGTCGATAAGTTGGCTTCGAAGGGCATAAGAAAATAATCTATTGTGCTCTTCATGTTTAACACAGGCAGTTCCGGGCAAGACTAAACGAAGCATTCTAGTGCCAAGTAAAAGTGGATGCGGTCGGAAAGTTTGACGAGTGCGAAATGACAACCTTGAATTAGAGGCGAGAAAGTTGAGATGTTGGGATAAAACTGGTTGAGAAGTGGAAAGACCTATCACTCTAGGGGGTTCTGCCCATCGTTCTCTTCGGCTTGCTTTTGTTGCGTTCGCACTTTATAGATTGATTAGCTTTCAGCGGATGAACCCAGGTAAGAAAAAAACTCAAAAAGCTCCTCAGACATTGCTTTCAAGGCTCGTCGTCTTTTCAGGTTGCGTTATAATTATAATGGACATTGTTTTTTGTTTTTTTTTAAATGGTATGTTGTTTTTTCAGCAAGTGAACAACCGACTTGAAGCTCAAAATTGATCGAATTAGCGACGCTTTTCTGCAGTAAGCAGTTGTTAAGGCAAGCGTAGATAATTCTGTATTCGGCATCCTCTCATACATGTAAGGCGTGGGGTCGTTGGACAAAGGGGAGAGGAAGGCGTTCTGCAGTTGGGTCATAGAGAATTATTGTGAAAACAAAGTTCGGAAAGTTTCCAACATCGAATCTATCTTCTAAGGGGTCACAAGAATATGATTCAACGTTGTTTCCCTTATTTATTATTCATTAGGTTGCCCTAAAAGTTCTTGCGCCGGATATTCAAAAAATCATTACTTCCTTTTCACTCAATGCATTTTCTTGAGTTTCACTTTATTCGAAAGAAAAAGGCTTTTTCTTTAAACCAGTGCCTTTGCCATGAGTAGCTATTGAAAAGCTCGAGAGCTAGAGGCAATTGAAGGAAATCAGTCAGGATCGGCATTTTTCAGGCTGGATTACGAAAAATCCTGAAGGTATTTTTGTTTGATAGAGAAAAATATGCTCATTACAACGGTACCTTTCTCATGAGTTCAAACGAAAAAGATCGAGAGTTAGAAGCAACTAAAGAAAATTTCTTTAATTAAAATTTCTTTAATTTTGCAACTTTTGAGCATACTCAAAAAGCCTAGAAATGTCACAGAAAATGCGGAAAGGTCATGGACATGGGTTTTGTGACCTTCTCTTTCTAGCTCAACAAGTCTCGAGCTAATCGAAAGCAATTTTGATTATCGTGAAAAACGCACTCCCCAAAATCCGAAAACTAGAAAGAGAAGGTCACAAAACCCATGTTTATGGCTTTCCTGCATTTTCTGGGGCGTTAGGCGACAAACCCGACTTTTTGGACCCTTTTTGGAAAAAAGGTACCACTGTGATGTGCAAAATTTTCTCTACCAAATGAAGATACTTCCAGAATTTTTTGTGATCCAGCTTGAAAAATGCTGATCTTGACTGATTTCCTTCAATTGCCTCTAGCTCTCGAACTTTCTTATACAATTCATAGCAAAAGTAATGATGTATAGAAAATTTCCTCTTTCAAAAAAGGTGAAATTCAAGAAAATCCATCAAGTGAAAAGGAAGGTGTGATTTTTTAAATATCCGGCGCAAGAACTTTTGGAACAACCTAATATTTTGCGTTTCGGTGAAACCGTTCATTATATGCGAAATTCCTGTTAATCATAAAAATTATGTGCTTTTAGTCTGAGAAGAACTTACTTTGTAAGAAGTGCCCTTTTTTCAGAAGAATAACCTTGTACCATAACCATAAAGATAAGCAAACTGCGGTTTCGCTGGTATAAAGACTGGAATGGTTGATAACTAAGTACTCTTTCGGAGGCATTCTTGGTTCTTTCAGAACTTTTGTTATTTAATAAAAATATCAATTTGAGAAACATGCATGTTGCAGAACATTGACTTTTCTCTCGAAGAGTGGATCTAATGAGCAGATAGTGCTAAGCTTCAGAGTTGAGGTATTGAATATTTTTCTATGTTTTGTATACAATTTCCATGAACTTCAGTGAAAATGTCAGTTTGAGGCACACTGCAGAAATCCCGTTCACTATAAGTATGATCTCGGTTAGACCTGTTTGAAAGTGGCTGTTGGCTGTTACAAAGCAATACAGGGTGGCCAGTAAGTATGGGCGTTACGACATGTAATATATTTTTTCCTGTAGTGTTCATCATTGCGACTAATATGCCTGTAGCTCAAAGAGTCTCTAAAGCTAAGTGAAAATTACACGAAGTGAAGTGTTCTGATGCAAATGGGACTCTAGAGTCTACTTTCTCTTAAAAGGCGCTTCTGCGCGTTTATTTAACTCCATGTTTATAGTCTTCTATTTTATATTGAAGAGGAGAAGTTTTGGCTATTACGCATTGTTTTATTCCTCGGACTGTGCTCCACAGAACTTCAGTTCTCAGAATCTATTCGATTAGTAATCGGTTATTCCAACGAATTCGCAATGGGTACATTCTTCAAGTAACATTTCTAACGCATGAACTTTAAGAAAAGCTGCTGAAGTCTGTATGTATGGAACCAAGGCTTGCAGGGGTAATCCACTGACAAAAAGATGTAAGATTGTAAGATGTAAGACGCCTGTGTTTTTCGCATGCAAAAATATTCTTACAGAATTCTGTTGGCTATGAAAACTCATTAAACGAAAAATGTGACGCCCATACTTTTCGGCCACCTTGTATGGAAATGTATAGCAAGTTGTTATATCACTGTTTGTAGGTTTTCTTTGAAAGAAAGATCAACTCGTTGATCTTTGTCTATCTTCAAGGTTGTTTTCGTAGATAAGATTTTCTAATATGACTGAAAACGTTTTGTAGAAGCACAATCCCAACCAAACGCCTGCTAATGTTTTTGCTCAAACCACATATAGCGACCTTAAAGGTCGCTAGTAGTATTATTCGGTAACAAATCTTCAAGGTTGTTTTCGTGTCTATCTTCAAGGTTGTTTTCGTAGATAAGATTTTCTAATATGACTGAAAACGTTTTGTAGAAGCACAATCCCAACCAAACGCCTGCTAATGTTTTTGCTCAAACCACATATAGCGACCTTAAAGGTCGCTAGTAGTATTATTCGGTAACAAAACCACTTCAGCATTTCTCTAGCTTTATCTGCAAACATCAGCGTAGCCTGCGAGAGCTTTTCTGGGGATAAATTTTATTAAAAAGTTTCTCTGTTATCATAAGCGAACTCTCGCTTGCAGAATTGACTACTAGAAGTAAGATGGCGTATTTGCCAAATTTATATGAACAGAAAAGATCTATTCACTCACTCGCGCTTCTTGTGCAATGCAGAGTAGGAAGAATTTAACTCATTTTTAGAGCTAAACTTGTTGTGGATTGCGCTCATCAATTTGAATGATAAGTTGACCTTACGCTTGCACAGGCTCAATAACGAGGAGCTGCAAATACAAATCGAATTGACACATGCAGTAAGTATCAAATTTGAGCACTTGAACATTTCTTTGAATGTTAGTGTCATTTCCATTTATTCATCCAAGCGAGATATCAACGCTAACAGACATGAATCGAATAGCATTCATTGACACTTGACACTTGACCACACCTACTACAACATTCACACACTCACTTCTTGTCAGAGGTTTCTGTGCTTTCGCATTCAACCAAAGTCACAAAGGTCAAACTCGCACCTAAAAAAGATGCAAAATCACATGTGTGACTGTTTTATGAGAAAATAGACAGAAATGCATTTTTCGCGAATGTTCTTCATTGCCTCAATGATGTCTACTTATGAAAATTTATCCCAAATGATAACGTATAGCCTTTTAGTAGCGGAGAAATGCAAAGTGCTATTGAAGACTTGATGGGTTGTTTCAAATTCCAAAAATAGGTTTAACATACCTAGCAAGGGATTCTGTTGCGCGGCTTTTTGGAAGAACTTATCAGCGATTAAAAGTGTGAAGTTATTGAGGTTCTGAGCATAGTATGTTTGAAAGAGCAGAGTCCATAATCAGCATAGTCCTAGTGTACTGACTGAAAAGAATGCACACATACAAAGATAAATGGTTTTAACAGCCGCCTAGAAATTGCGGTCCTGGATGTTTGCTAAGTGCGGGCATTCAAGCGCCCATGACTTCTTCTAGAGAACTGCGCAGCAGAAATAAAAGTCAGATTTGGAATTAGTTCAACAAGACGCATTCAAAAATGGCATTTCGTTCCACGAAGGCTACCCAGAATTCTTCTGTAGAACGCAGTTACGTGCTAGCTCAATCGACCGACACTCCGACAACGTTTGTGGGTTAACGAGTTTGCCAAATGCCTTCTGGCCATTTGGCATGCGTCATTGCTGATATCACTGGTGTATCAAGTTCGGCGTAAATTTTGCCGTCAACTGTGCGCAGCAGTAAAAGATGCTTGCTAGCCTGTACCGACTTCACTCAAAGATAAGAGACGATCGACTATATGAACGCAACAAAAAAATTGGACAAAATGGAGGCAGTTGCGAACTGAGAGATGTTTTAGGTCGTAAAGAAAACTTTGTCAATAGAGGCCAAGCTAATTTTATTTGTGTCTTCATCATAGGTGGCTGTCAATCAACGATAACCTTGAGGCTGTTCTTTGTAAAAACGCGCTGGCTGCATTCAATAAGTGAGGGTTCTATTTTTCAAAGCTGAGATCAATGAACTATGAACATGGCTTTTAATGACCTAAAATCCTTATGTTCCTGCAGTAATCCTAAAGTAATGAAGAGAAATCGATAATTCGTTCAATATAAAATTTAAGTTGACCTCGCTCTAAAGAATGGTCGCTCAAGCTCGGTGAAAGACATGAAAGCAAGGAAGCTATTGACGGTTAAACAGTGTTCACATTTTTTGGGACATCCTGTATATATTTCCGATTATATATAGTCGCCCTCACCCCACTAGTCGGTCGGTGGTCGAATTCAAATTTGAACCGAAGCAAGCCTGTCACGGCAGAGCGCGGCAGGAGACAACGCTCAGCAATTACAAAAACTCAATATAGATCAGAAACGTTGTAACAATACAAAATCTGCTAAGCAATGGCGAAGAAATACGCAAAGTGAATAGGTGAATTTGAACGGAGAGCTAAGGTGCCGTACTCTGCCGCGACCTGCCTG
The DNA here is from genome assembly GCA_958299035.1 of Cylicocyclus nassatus. NCBI lineage: Eukaryota > Metazoa > Nematoda > Chromadorea > Rhabditida > Strongylidae > Cylicocyclus > Cylicocyclus nassatus. The sequence continues at coordinate 100,121,342 of CATQJL010000001.1, read as the reverse complement.
CTCCAGTTCGAATTCAAAATCGTCCACCGACCGACTAGTGGGGTGAGGACGACTATACAATAGATATTTTTAAGGTTGAATTAGATGTTTTGGAAGAAAAAAAACTCAAATATGTTAGGGAGATGTCGTCAATTGTAAAAATACTCATATTGTGATCAATACTACGCGATACTCGATATGAAAGATTTACTGACACACTTTCTATAAGTTGCTTAATTCACATTCTCTTCTCTCTAGTAGCTCGCATGTATATTTTATAGTCAGAGGAACTTCTATATGAATGGTTCTGATTACGCAGAAAACTTATACAGTTTGAGTGTCCTTACCTTACCGTTAAACGGAAATTGTTCCCATAGGACTTGCCGCGCCGTAGTTTTAGAGGTCCTAAGTTGCCAGCAACGCTGATTAGCACCTAATCGATTGCATGCAGAGCTGTTTCGTATACGCAGTACTGCAATTTCGTCCAAGAACACATGGTAATGATTTTTTTTGTAATTTCGAACCCAATGTTTCAGTGATATAGGTCAGATCGGATTGAAATCAGTGCTTAAGAGCTTCCAAGATGTTGATTTCGAATATGCCAATAATTTTCTCCATGCTTCCATTCTTATTCTTTTTTGAAAATAAAGTTTTTTCACACTTTACTGCGAATACGAAAGAACGCGCGATAAAAAATTGTGGATGTCACTCTTTCCAGTCTGCAGTAAGATCGTGAAAATCTTCTCAAAATAAGATGAAATCCGAAAGCATGGAGCAAAACTTTCAGCATATTCGGAATCAAGATGCTTGCCGCTATATACCAATATTCACTCCAGTCGAGCACATATCGCTACTGAATTTAAAATTCGAAATTACAGTAAAATTCAGTTTTATTTGTTCCTGAACGAGATCGTCGGTATTATGTATACAGTAGCTCTGCATACGGTGCTGATTAGGTGCTAATTTGGCCTTGCTGACAATTCATGACCTCTATAACTAAGGTGCTGCAAGTGCTTTGGGTGGATAAGTTCCCTACCCCAAATTATCGTATGAAATGCATAGTCCTGCTGGCATAGCTCATTTCGAAACTCTTCCTATCTACTTCACCGCACCTAATGCAATGTGACGAGGTGGTAGTAGGCGAAAAATTGAAAGCGCACATAAAATAAACTCGAAAAAGTTTTTTGTGTTTTAAGTGAAGCAGTCGTTTTGTTAGGACACTCTAAGCAGTCGAAGCTTCCCCAAAATGTCTTAGAAGATACTCGGCTAGCTTTATCTTGACCTAAGGTGCAATGATGTTGTGGGCTACTATATGAATAAATTTCCCCATTATAGTCACACAGAAAATAATCAAAACTTTGATGCTCGCTAACCCTGTTCTCTTTTCGGTGCAAATGGAACAGTTCAAGTTTGTAAGGAAAAAACTGGAAATGATATACTCAATGTGCTCTAAGACCATAGCAAATAGCCTTTTTATTAGCTTGCCCTTCAACTGAAATGTAGATTCGACAAGGTTTTGAGAGTTCGAGGGTTCCTAGCAAACATGTTTCTATTAAAGAGTTTCATCAAGTTTCTGCAATTGACTGCTGCAAACATAGCTTTACAAAAGTAATAATGAAAGTACATCACGAGCTGAAATTTCTAAAAGTGACAACATTGAAGAGTTGAAGAAGTCATCTGGCTATTCGGCAATACAGATGACAGCTGCTTAACGGTGCAAATTGCTTTGTGTAAAAAGTTCAAGAAGGCTAGGAAGAGTATTGAACTGCTTTTAACTTTCATTGTGGTTTGTAATTACGGACTTTGTGGTCACAAGCTTCAAGATCCCAAGCATACACTGGAGATGGCACATACCACACTTTGCGTTGCTGTCTACTACAAAACTTGTTTTCCTTCTAGAAAAAAACCAAAAAACTGTTCTGCTAGGGTACATGTTGTTATTTTGTTGCTATCCAACGACTCTTGCTTTAGTACATACGTGCGCGTTTTGGCAAGAAAAATAACTATAAGCAGAGTAGAGCGTGCAGTCAGTTCCCGACTTAGAGGGTTACCTTAGGAGTAAGAATAAGGGGGGGGGGGGCATTTGAGAAACGAATTTGTTCAGAAAATTGAGGAGATACTACAATTAAGGTGAACAAGAAAAGCGTTAATTCGCTCATTATCGCAACCTCACCGTACTGAAGGAATGACGGTCATGAACAGCATACTGATTGAGTTTACAATCGAAGTTTCAGCGAAAATTCAGATCTTCATCTTTTGCGTTGTCATATCACAAGGTCACCAAGGAGCTTGCTATAAAAAATGAGGATCCATTCCGTAATCAGCACGTCAAATTACCTCTGTGAGCTCCACAAATCATCATCTACTGCATTTTTTAGTGTTTCAGAGTTTGAAGAGCGTTTCAGAAGTAATTAAGAAAAAGTCAGCTTTTTTTGTACTCATAACGAAGCAATTCTTTCTACCAATCTACGCCAAAACAGGCTTGAAATTGTTTTTAAGTAGTGAAGTAAGAAGTGCTGCCAAAATTTCAGCCGAAACGTTTTCACCTTGAGTGCTTTACTTCACGGATTGCCCAAGGCTAAAACAATTCAAAACAGGCTTAAAAACTTACTGTAGAAATTTGAAACATGTTTGAAAAGGTCTTTCGGGAACAAAGTTGATGGGGTAAGGCTGCTGAGCTTTTGTAACCTTGTGCTTGACTCCCTTAAAGATTTCATTACTAAAAAATCGCTTTTTTTTCTAGTGTGAGCTTTGAGCTCAAGGTCTCTTCTTGCTATGTTGAAAGTGTGGAGTCAAACACTTTATTGCTGTGGAAAAGCTCTGAAAAGAGGGCCAATCATATTCAAATTTTGCCGTCAAGTTGCGTGTGCCGCCTAGTCGTGTTATAGCAGAAAATCGGGCGTACAGATTTCCTGAAAACAAGAAATTAAAGCTAATCTCCTTCAAAATAACAAATCCTGAAGCCCTAGAGGTGAAGCACAGGAGTCGTTTAGGAGCTTTCACATTGAGGGGGGGGGAAGAGATCGTTTCAGGACTTATGCCTAATCTCATGCTCAACTTTGGTTATAAGTAATCTTTCAAAACTGCGCCACATTCTCAATAAGGAGTACCGAAAGTCACGCTCAGCGATAGAATAGTACCTACCTGTTAAATCTTTCATCTTATATATAAAGCTCAATGTCTGTTTGTATGTATGTATGTATGTACATATGTATGTATGTATGTCTGTATGTACCTATGCTCCGAATAAAAAACTCCATTTCTGAACCGATCGGCACCAAACTTGGCACACATACACTTCGGGGCGGGGAGCGTGTCATAGGCTACTTTTCGTATCGATCGATATCGATTTTATCGATTTTTTGCAAAATTTGAGCTACAGGGCTGGGGGTTGGCACAGGGGGGGGGATGTAATCGAGCATGCTGCTTACAAATATACTATTGACAGGCCCGGGCGGAGCCGGGTTTGCTAACTAGTTCTTCAATAATGCAAGTTTCGTAAATTAGCTCACGCTGATATTATATACCAGCGCCATGGTTTGCTTCAGAATCATTCACTTGACCATAATCGGAAGCTTGATGGTAGTGCTCTCCTTTAGTGCAAAATCCTTGTTTTTAGTAATATCCAACCCTTCGTTTTTCGCTGTTGTTGAGGGTGAATATTCCGTCAATAAAAAAAGTCTGAACAACGAAAAGTTTCAAATTGGGCATGAACTGACATGCGTAAAACAGCTTTTTTTAAACTTTTTCTTCACTTTTGATTAGAAGAATTCAGCGATTCTAGCTCTATGCTATGTGCGGGTTTTCAGAAGGGTATAAGGATTGGGCCGAGTACAAAGCATGTGTCGCGTGGACGGCCTATTTCCTAATTACTCATTGTCAGACATTCGGCCGCTTGTCCCACTAACAACGTGGATGTTCGTTTAATTCTGCCGGACTTCTTGTGCCGCTGCTTGCAGTCGGTAGCACAAAAGCCGTACGATCTGCCGATCAGCATGTGTCGAGGTCAACTTTTCGGACTTTTCTACACCCAATCGTAGTGTAACTGCTATTTTAGATTGGTGATGCGTGCAAAACAAAATAGTAACCACATCATTTTATCAGGTTATCCCATAAGTTTCGTCCGTTTTGACTTTCAGTCGCCATAAATGCTGTTGCTGTATTCCTCGAACAAAAATCAAAAAAAAACAAAATTTTTCATGTTTTAAAGAAAGTGATGCTGTGCTGTTTCCACATTAGTTGTGTGGTGCAGGCCAATAGAAGTACAGAGCTCTCTCTTCAGTCTCTAGTTCTCAAAGAACATCAAATTTAGCTTCTCTTAGTCGAGTGCCTCGCACCAAAATGAATATTTCTTGAAAGGTAATGCCTCTACAAACACTAACGTTGCTTACGAGAGCGTTTCTGAGAATAATTCTAATAAAAAGTTTTTTTTGTAATTATAAGCAAACTCTTACTTGCAGAATTGACTACTAGAAGTAAGATGGCGTATTTGCCAAACTTATAACATAAAAGTCTATCCACCACTCGCGCTTATTGTGCAATATGCAGAGTGAGAAGAATTCTACATATTTTTAGAACTAAATTTGTTGTGGATTGTGCTCATCAATCCGGATGGAAAGTTGACCTTACGCCGTGCACAGGTTTAATAATGAGGAGCTGCAAATACAAATCGAATTGACACATGCAGTAAGTATTAAATTTGAGAACTTGAACGTTTTTTTGGATGCTAGTGTCATTTCCATTTATTCATCCAAGCGAGATATCAACGCTTTACACATTAATCGAATAGAATTCATTGACACTTGACACTTGACCTTAATACAGCAACAATCACGCATTCACTTCTTGTCAGAGGGTTGCTGTGTTTTTGCATTCATCCCATACTCATTTCAAAGTCGCACCTGAAAAGATACAAAAATGCATGCACATTTGTGACCTGTAGTATGAGAAAGTAAACAGAAATACATTTTTCGTGAAGTTTCTTCATTGAGTCGCTAATGTCTGCTCCTAAAAATTCCTCTCAAACTATGAAGAACGTAGAGCCTATTGGTGGTGCACAGCAGACAAAAAAGTGCTACTACAATATCGCTTACAGAATGTGCAAGATTTCCGTGAATGTCGTGTTTCTGGAAATCTGCAACATTTCGGTAAGTTCGCGAAATTCCAGGGATTTCGCGGAATCAATTTGATTTACGCAAACTACCAGCGCCATGATTTCCTTCAGAATAAATATATTCTGAATCTGGTAGCAGCATTGTGTTCAACTCGTCAGAAACAAATCTTTCCATCTACAGCATTCTTCGATATTCCGTTTCCAGTTTTCTCGAATACTTCTGCGGAGGCCTTTTCGCAAAGGATGTAACGTACCGCCTGTCTAGCTTAAAGGACACCAGTAAGCACTACTCGATAGTACTGTTCCTGTAGATTATAGTGCGCGCAAACGTCTTCCCAAACGAGATAAAAAGGTTGGTGAATTCTAAAAATCAAACGTTTTCAAGTTCTACTCGCCATAACTTTGTTCGAAATAGATACAATCTGATCAAGACGAATCTTTCCATAAACAGCATGTCCTTGAAATTTAAGTCTCAGTATTCTGCAATGTTTCTGCGGATGTCTCTTCGCAAAGGTGTAAAGCAGCGCGTATTGCCTCTATCAGAATCCAACAAAGACATTTCAATTGTACACCTTCTCGGAACGCTAGAAAGTAACTGCAGACTTTTTTCTAAAGGAAACGGAAGGGCTAGTGAATTCGAAAAATCATGTCGTTCCAAAATTTACTAACCATAACCCTAGGATATGAAGCTCTCTGGCTGATCAGTTGTGATTGTAATCTAATCAGCAGATCGGATAACTTCTATGTGCAAGTTTTGCAAGATGTTCGGATTATTTCATTTTTTCCTCGTTTTACGCTCTAAAGCTCGCCGATGGATTTTGGTCAAAATGTCAGTGATCTTGGATTGTAAGGAATTTTCGCTTATAGAAGTTTTCGGGCACGCTGTTCACGAAAATCGTGGTCTTTGAGAAATACAGCTTTTTTTTGTGGAGATAAAGTAAGGTAACTGTAACTACTTTCTAGCGTTCCATAATCTACAAAAGAAGTACTATCAAAATGTCCCTGCAGGAATCTAGAAACGATACGCGCTGCTTTACACCTTGGCGAAGAGACGTCCGCAGAATGATTGCAGAATATTGAAATCGGAATTAGGACATGGTGTACATGGAAAAGATTTGTCTTGAAAGGCTGAACACAACACTTTTTTGGATTCAGAATATAACTATTCCGAACAAAGTTACGGCAGACTGTATCTATTTCGAAGGAAGTTACGGCGAGTAGAATTTGGTAACTCGTGATTTTTCCAGTTCACCAGCGCTTCTTTTTTTGGAAAAACATCTGCGGCTATTGCTTAGTGCATGATAACCTACAGGGACAGTGCTATCGAACCGTACTTACTGGAGTCTTTTATGTTGAACAAGCGCTGCGTTACATTTATGCGAAAGGACCTTCGCAGATGAACTTGACAAAACCGAAAACGGAATATAGAAGACATGCCGTACATCAGAAGATTTCCCTTGACGAGCTGAACACAATGCTGCTTTCGGATGTAGAATGTATTCATTCCGAAAGAAGTTATGGTGCGCGTAGTTTGATTCCGTGATATCGCGGATTTTTTGGAATACCAAGAATCACGCGGAATTTTGGGAAATTCGCGTAGTTTCGAGGAATTCACGGAATTCCGCGACGATCGCGGAAATTTTGCACATTTGGTAGCAGTATAATACCTTGAGCTGATTTTAGAACAAATTCATCAGAGCGACTCTCTACCATACTCCTACAGTATCCCTACAATGTGCCATCAGCAGCAAATCAATGCCAATATTGTTCACGCTGACAATTCAACCAAACGAAACTTTGCAAAATTGAGCGAAAGCCTACTGTCTACCGTATACTTACCCTACCCCGACAGATTGTGGCACTTCTATACAAAAAAAGGTGCGTCTCACCGAGCTGAATCAAACGTTATCCTTGGATTCAGATTACTTTATTCTGAAATGAGACATGGCGATGCGCGCGGATTCCGGCGCACTCCACCTCTCTCCGGCGCACTCTGCCGCACTCCGGTGCACTCTAGCGCACCGTGGCGCATCTAGTAAAGTGCGGCGAATTTTTTGACAAATAATGAGCAGTATTGTATCTTAGAACGTGATTTCAAATTTGGTTTCGCTATCTGCTAAGCGATTGCCTAAATTAAGGTTATTTCCGTACTAATTTTGCAACTAGAAGCATGGTTAGAATTAATACCTCAGTTTTGAAGATGAACCCAGTCAAGACGAATTGCCCAAGGCCAATTACTCTCTTTTTTGTGCATCGTTCCGAAGAGCAAAATTTTAGGCGATGTTTAGTTTTGCTTGAGTGAAACAGTGCAGATTGTAAACAAAAACGTTTAAGTTCTTTATTATCTTAAACAACCGATTAGCAGATAACCAAAGCAGGTTTGGAATCTACTTGCAAACGGATCTAGATACAATCTTTCCCAATCGGGATCAGGCCAACCGTTTGTCAAATCTGCGTGCACGCAGCTTGTGCAAACGGTATCTTGCGCTGCATATGCGCACTGTCGGAGAGAGCGAAGAGATCCAGAAGAGAGCAAGCGAGCATGTGGGCGTGAAGCATGACCTCTGCAACGCGGACTCCCGCCATGCCAATTTTGGCCTAACTAAAATTGGGGCAGACTTTCTACGTTTCACTGAGCATTGTCACGGCCACTAGTATACTTCAGGATTCGAAATTTTTCACCAGATGAATGAATATCGAAATGAATCGGAAAATAAAGTATCCAATAAATTTGAGGTTTCAAAATTTTCGAATGAATAAATCTCAAATAAAGTGGAAGAATCAAAGTTATTAAATGAATGAAAATCGATTATTTTCGAATATTTGGAGTCGAATTTCGAACAGATATTCGAATGATTTGTAGAATATCTAGAGCAACCACATCTAAAGCTTGCTGACAAACCCGGCTGAAGCCTGTTCCTTCATAATCAGCACCCACTTACCCCCTTTACAAACTTTTAGCCTCGTGCCCCAAAATTTTCCAAAAGCTTCTAGCTATTTCAGTGCTGTGAGCATTTGAGTATTTCAGCTGAAAGAGCTGATTGGATTCGTAGCTTTGAGTGTGCGATCATTCTCATTGAGCAGTAATGATGGCCAATATACTCATATGCCACGAAGGCTACGATACATTGCCTGCATATCAGGGATTTTCGTCTTGCCTAGTACAAGCTAGTTATAGACAAAGCCTGCAATACATTCCGCGAAGCGAGCACGAATGCCTCCAGCTACGTGGTTTGACAAAAGTCAAATTGTTCATAACTTATCGTAGGCGGAGTAGTAGTACTAAAAGTAGTGTCCTGCTAAAAGTACAGAAAGCAGGACACTCATCTTCCTAGGAAGTTGTACGCTATACATTTGCGGTAAGCTGGCTACATTTGAAGATATCTGATAACTGGCAAATCGCGTCCGACTATCGCATGAAGTATGTGTGGTGATTATAATAATAAAAGCTCGTTTTTTCGATGTGGACCGTCTTTGTCCGGGTCAACCTATAACATAGTTGACAGGATGATAGCACTCGTGTTAAATTGCCTGCAAGCCTCTAAAAAATTCTTGAGTGCACAATGATAACAAAACTATTATGTACTATCTACTGGACGAAACTTTATTGCAAGGTGGTATAAATCGTAACTAACAGAGTCTAATTCTCTACTACAGAAGCAATGTCCTTCACTCAAACTTCACCGTCATTTGCGAAAATTCTCCAAGATAACGAGTAGAGGCAGCCGTGCAACATAAATTTTACAAGTGAGAGTGCTTATTAGTCTGGACCTTTGTGGATCAAGAGCATGAGCAAACCAAAGTAAAAGGCATGTCAACACTTCCAATATACAAACTTGGGCCATGACTTTATAGCTGTTTTTTGCCGATTTGGTACTATTAGCAGTGCAAAATATCTCATTGATCGCAGAAGCTATCAATCAGAATTGACATTTATCTTTTTATTGCTGCAAGTTGGAGGAATGGGAGTATCCATACACTTCAAAACTGATCATGGCTGCGAAATGATGCATCATCGAGTTTTGCACAATGAAAAACAGCAGACGAAGCGAGTTTGATACCCAGCAGTTGGCATTAAAACAAACTCGAATAATTCGAGTGCGGTTGTCATTCGAATACGGATTCGATAAAACGTTCGAAGATAACATTCGAATAAAACATTTAAATAAAATCTATTCGAAACCACGTTTTCTAATTATTCGAGTTTTCGAATTTTATTCGAAAATGGAAAAACATCGAAAAATTGGCTTTTGAATGCGAATATATTAGAATTTTTATTCGAATGCTCGAATTTTTATCATATTTGGTAAGGTATGTCTGGCTGGTATTGCAAGCCGTTAGTTCGTCCAAAGTTAAGCGATTGAAAAGTTCTTCTGTTCTTCAAACAAGCTCCATAAACTTTTGAAAATGTCAGTTTGAAGAGGCACACTGCTCGTTACTAAAAAGGAAAGAATACTTGTTTAAATTGGCATTTCCATATGAAATGTATACTGTCTTATAGAGCATAAAACGCTGGTTATAAATCTGCTTTCCTTATTTGCAAAGCTCTTTTGGCTTGAGAGTTCTGGAAATTTTTTGAGGTAAAAATTCAACAATTTGACTAAGGTAAAAACAGCCGTTGAGATCTTTTCGGCGCTTGAAAGGAGTATTGACCGACATAAGTTTGTTAGATTGAAGGTTATATTGCTTAAAAGGCCCTGGTAGTAATCATGGTCTCATGTAAACCCACGAATCAACTTCTGAATGCTTTTATTGTAGCTGCGCTTTCGAGATTTTTTATCGAAGACTAGATGGCAAACCCGGCTCCGCCCGGGACCAAACTTTGCACACATACACTTCGGGGCAGGGAGCGTGTCATATTCCACTTTTCGTTATCGAACGATATCGATTTTATCGATTTTTTGCAAAATTTGAGCTAGGGGGCTGGGATTTTGCATAGGGGGGTAATCGAGCATGCTGATCACCCCGGAGGGGTTGATTACCCCCCTGTGCAAAATCCCAGCCCCCTAGCTCAAATTTTGCAAAAAATCGATAAAATCGATATCGATCGATAACGAAAAGTAGCCTATGACACGCTCCCTGCCCCGAAGTATATGTGTGCCAAGTTTGGTCCCGATCGGTTCAGAAATAAAAATTTCTATTCCGCACATACGTACAGACAGACATACAGACATACATACAGACAGACATTCAGCTTTATATATAAGATTTTCATCACTCTCCTCCCAGAAGCGCTTTGCAGATAAGGAAAGCAGATTTGGAATCAGCATTACATGCTCTAGTTACATTTTATATGGAAACGCCACTTCGATCAAGTATCCTTCCCTTGTAAGCAATATAGAGGGGTATAGCAAAAACCCAAACGTTATCTCTGTCTATCTTCGAAGTGGACTCATAATCTCAACTAAACGCCTGTTAATGTATTTGTTCGCACCCGCCTATAGCAAGCCCAAAGGTCGCTAGTAGTGTAGTACTATTTGGTAACAAAACTTCTTCAGCATTTCTCACAACTTTATCTACAATCATTAACGTAGCTTATGAGAGTGTTTCTGAAAAAAATTCTAATAAAAAGCTTTCTTGTAATTATAAGCAAGCTCTTGCTTGCACAATTGACTACTAGAAGTTAGATGGCGTATTTGCCAATCTTATAACATAAAAGATCTATTCACTCACTCGCGCTTATTGCGCAATATGCAGAGTAAGAAGAATTCTACATATTTCTGGAACTAAATTTGTTGTGGATTGCGCTCGTCAATCCAAATGGAAAGTTGCCCTTACGCCGTGCACAGGTTCAATAATGAGGAGCTGCAAATACAAATCGAATTGGCAGCAGCAAGTATTAAATTTGAACACTTGAACATTTCTTTGAATGCAAGTGTCACTTCCATTTATTCATCCAAGCGAGATGTCAATGCTAATAGACATGAATTGACTAGGATTCATTAACACCTGACACTTGACCTCACTACGTCAACAATCACGCATTCACTTCTTGCCAGAGGGTTGCTGTGTTTCTGCATTCACTTAATCAGTTCACAATCGTACCTAAAATAGATATAAAAATGCCTATATGTGACTGTTTTATGAGAAAATAGACAGAAATATTTCGTGAAAGTTCTTCATTGCGTCATTCATGTCTACTTCTGAAAGTGCCTTGCAAATGATAATACATAGAGCGTATTGGTTGTGCAAGGAAGACAAGCAAAGTACTGCTAGTGGACTTAGTGAGCTGCTTAGAAGTCTGAAAATACATTCAAATACCTAATAAGGAACTCTGTTGCGCGGCTTTTTAGAAAAAGCTATGAGCGGTAAAAAGTGTGAACTTATTCAAGTTCTGAGTATAATATGTTTGAAGCAGGAGAGTGCCTAATTAGCATGGTCTTGATTGTACTGATAAAAAGAATGATAAAGATAAATGATTTCAAACAAACACTTCTTGATATTTTGGCACTTGATTGTTGCCAATTGCGGGCCCCTTCAAACGCCCATGATCTCTTCTAGAGACCGCGCAGCGAAACGGAAGTCTATCTAGAAGCTTAACAAGACGCATCTAAAAATAGCATTTCGCACTAGATCTGGTGTATCACGTTCAGCGTAAATTTGTCAACTGCCAACTGTGCGCAGCAATAAAAGAAGCTTGCTAGCCTATACCAACTTCACTCCAGAGATAAAAGACGATCGACTATATGAGTGCAACAAAATTTGGATAAGATGGAGGTGCTTTTGCGAAATGGAGATATATCAGGTTGGAAACTAAGCTCGGTACTTTTCGTTATCCGGACCCATTTTTTCGAAATGCTCTCATATAACACGTTCTTTGGTCTTAGAATAATTTTTCGTAGGTTCTACGATGACTGCCTCCTTGTCACGAGTTGTCCTTGTCACGATAAAATTGACATGTTTCGCTTGATTTTTAGATGTTTTCTTCGAAATTATTCGATGAAATAAAAGAGATTTTGTGATTACCTTAAAGCCGTTTAACTGTTTTACATAGCAGAAAACAATCATGAACATTCTAGAATATCTTGCTTGCTTTTAGCAGTGATTCAAAATGTATTTCTCTTCAAACCCTTTTCGCCACGCGAATTTAGCCGAAAAGACTATAAATGATAGTTTGAAGTAACTTGCTGCTGCTTATTTCGCCTCTCTCATGCCGGAATCCTAGGGCACTTCTCTATCTTGAGCACTTCTCAGTCTAAACTGTACATCGATAATAGCATGTCGTTAATTATTATGACATTGTTCATTCTGAAACTGTTTGATCGAAATGAGGTCAAAATTATCAGTTACGCCGCTAGGTGGGGTAATAAAACTCTTGGTAGAACTCAAGCATGTAGGACATGTCAAATTTTTTTTTGACACGTGGCAGAAGTTGTAACCAGGGTAAAGCGAGGGGTGCGGCACGCGACCGCTGGATACGACCCCCCCCTTGGGCCGGACCTCGGCACGACCCCCCCGCCATTCCCTACCCCCCCCCCTCCCTCCACTCCATAAGCCTATTGAAATGTAAGACCGTAAATAGTGCTGTGTGTCGCTAGCTTCATGCGATCTCGGGTTTTTCTCAGACTTTTCACGGAAAATTTTATAAGGTAGAATCAAATAAAACGGAGTGAGACCGTGCCACAGACAAAAAACGAACTGTAGATCAATATATTTTATTCGTATATAATATAAAACTTTATCAATATATGCAGGCAGAACATAGAACTCTTTTAAGCGGCAAAATACGGAACACAGGCACTATGAATAGATATACATGTCATGGTGAAAGAAGCAGAAAAATTCTGGAAAGTATGTGCGGCTCAGCAAAAGAAAATATGATAGAAGGCACAGCAAAAGACGGAATTAGGCAATGGTAGGATGACTTACAATAAAACTCGAAATGTTGTGAACAAATCTGAAACACCTCAAAATGAGCTACTTCGCTTTCAAAATTCAGTTCTCCTCATCAAATAAGAGGACTTGTCAAACAGTCTGCAAAGCCGATACGGACATGAGACACGAAATCGTGAAAACTATGAAACTGATCAGTCAAAAATGCAGAAAAGTTCTTACGCTTTACAAGTGTTAGCATTTCCAAAAAATCAACTGAAGTTCCCCCTTATTGACAGGAAGTTGCAGTTTGTTTTATGTTTCAACAAGGAAGAGATCTGAGACCAAGATTCATCAAGACCTCTGAGATATAGCAGTATAATATGTAAAACTTCATTGTGAAAGCTCACAGATAGAAGATAGTCATCCCATCCAAGATACCTCGCTTGATCACTAGCAATTTCTTCTTCAGTAAGTCAAAACACCCGCACAACTATGGAATCACGCATCACAAACTCGCAAATCTGAAAACAACAAGCTGATCTTTTGGACTGTTAAAGGCAGTGTCCAGGCAAATCTGGACCCTTTGGTTTTTTGCATGAAAACTGATGGGGGACCACTGACTAAACCACTGCCCGAATTGCAGCGCACAGGACTCACTCACGGCAGAGAAATCGGCGTCCGAATCGGTCGTCCCCGCGCCGTGACCGTAACACTTCAACAGTCTAAACGCACATCACGGTCCCGGTGCGAAACCATGAGGACAGGGTGTAGCGCGGAAACTCGTTGGGAGGGTACGAAATAGCACGGAAAATGAAGATATCTCAAATGTAATCAACGAAAACACCATGAACAACGCGGAAAAGGCAGCTTTTCCGCGTTGTTCATGGTGTTTTCGTTGATTACATTTGAGATATCTTCATTTTCCGTGCTATTTCGTACCCTCCCAACGAGTTTCCGCGCTACACCCTGTCCTCATGGTTTCGCACCGGGACCGTGATGTGCGTTTAGACTGTTGAAGTGTTACGGTCACGGCGCGGGGACGACCGATTCGGACGCCGATTTCTCTGGCATGAGTGAATCCCGTGCGCTGCAACTCGGGCAGTGGTTTAGTCAGTGGCTCCCCATCAGTTTCCACGCAAAAAACCAAAGGGTCCAGATTTGCCTGGACACTGCCTTTAAGGAACACACTTGACAAAAAAATTCATGCATCGCCTTACGGATATTAAAAAAAATGCGAGCAGTAGTATGACGCCTTTGCAAAACCTCCAGTCAATAGCGGGAGTCTACATTATAAAAATATCTGAGCTTGTCATTACAAGCGATCAATGTGCATGCAAGCGGATAAAATTTTGGAAACTGAAGAGCAAATTCGAATGAAATGAGTGATGTTTTCGTCTTACAGTGAAAATCAAAAACTTAGTGTAATCAGTAAGTCCGAAAAAGTGGAACTACATGGAAAGTTGGGCGCCCCACCTGAACTCTTGAGGTTTCAGTATAACTGCACAGCAGAACTTACATTTTTATCTGGATTCTAAGGCTTCAAAATGCTTCTTCGCTGATCGAATATTAATTAGCGTAGCGGCTGGAGAGACGTTTCCATCAGCAAGTACAACCATGATAAACGTATTCGGCGTGAAGGCGTCAATGAAAGCGGCAAAGTGGCTATTCCTCACATGCATGTATTCAAACTGCGAGCCCATCTTACTAGAAAAAAGGTGGGTGCGAATCAAAACGCATGAAAAAAAAAGAAAAGAAAGAGTAACAAAACAGAAAAGACAAGGAAAAATACACACCTACAACTCAGTTTGAACTGCTTGATTATATTTGAAACTTTCTCGAATCGATGCATATCACGATGTTTAGTCACCTCTGCATGAGCGATCACGAGAAAAGTTGCTCTTTCAAACAGCATCACCTTATAAGCAATTTCTTCAAGTTTAGCAGCGACTCGCGGGATCACACTCCGACTGAAAGCTGAGGCTCGGGCTGAGGCAACGTAAAAATTGATAACAATCGTTGAAAGTTGATATTAGTAAGAGAAAAAAAATTGATCATATGCAAGCATTGAAAAAAAACCTTCGCAAACCTTCGTTCTTCTCGGAAAGACGATTGCTGTTTGTATTTCCTTTTATGTACCAAACAACTCTTCAAAAAATCCTTTCCAACACACTTGTTTTGTTGTTAGTAATGGAACAACACCTGTAACACTGCATAACAAATAGGGCTGAAGTTTTCTGAAAGAACAATGAGAGAAACAATTGATGAAAAGAACAAAAAGGCGAGAACATCACATCTCATAACGAGAGTGGGATTCAAAGGCGCGTATCTCGCGCCTCTGTGTGTTTTGACAATCTTTCGAGCGCTACCGTAACCCAATATTTTTTGGCCACACTTCCCAGCATATGGTTCGCAAAAACCATATGTATTTCCTTCTAAAGAAAAAGGTTCGAGGGGAAACAGCTACTACGGAGAGAGGAAGGATGAATCTATAGGATGATATGAAAAAGGCAGCTGTTTGAACGATTTGAAGGTAAGTTAATGGCTTGCGGCACCCCCCCCCCTCAAAACCTGCGGCAGCCGCAGGTTTTGAGGGGGGTGCCGCAGGCCATTAACTATATCAAAAAAACATTTTTAGCGGACAATATTTATATGAATCAATAGCCTAAACCTCATAGATTCCATAGGGATGTTTTGAGCCTGATTCGTCTTCTTAGCTCTGAGTAATATTTGGTGAAAGCACAGCGATCAAAAGCTAAAAGCGATTTTGGTTGGCTTCTAATTCAATAGTTTGGAGGTCTTCTGAAGCGGGATTCCTGAGGTGGACAAAGAAGGAGTAGTGCTTTGTATTGAGTGCAAGAAGAGGTAGCTTACTCACCGTTAAGATGAAGTTAATCATGTTTTAAATTACTGCTTTATACAAGGTTGTTTACTGCTCGGAGACCTCAGAGTTCGCTGAAACTTGGCGCATAGGGGTTATTCGACACGCGGATTACGACAATTATGCTTGATTAGAGGTACGGTAGGTTACGGTAGGCATACGGTATCTGCAAGTTTGTGCCGTTGAACTTGAATTTTGCAGGATTTCAACACCGTGGCACATCTAAGAACTTAGCTGCAGTCATCTCCCCTTAGAAACCGCTTTTGACCTTGGGTCGATACGACCCCCCCCCTACCTACCCTCCCCCCCCTTACGACCCCCCACTGCGGCGTGCCGCACCCCCCGCTTTACCCTGGTTGTAACTCCTTCTTGTGAAGCTGAGACAAAAATGGCACAAAGATAGTAGCAATATCTCTGTTTGAAAAAATGGGTCCGGAGAACGGAAAATACCGAAAGTTCTGTCAGTAGAGGTCAAGTCTTTATCTTCATCATAGGTAGCTGTCAATCAACAACGACCTTGGACTACAATCAAACATATCAAGAAGGCTGTTCTCTAAACGCGCTGGCTGCTCCTGAAAACAGGTGAATAGTTCCATTTCTCAACGCTAGATCAACCAATTATATATCGCTTTAAAAAAGCCACAGTTACTGGAGTAAGTAATTAGTTGGATATTCGTCGCTGACTAATTCGAAATGAGTAGAACGATTTTGCAAAGCTTCTATAGGTTTTGCGCATCTATAATCTGAGAAATGTGCCTTGGAGTACCCTTTCCTAGTTGAGAAATATTTTCTAAGACGAATGGCGTATCTTATAGCTAGGGTCATCGCACATTGGGAATCCAACCTTAACCAGTCCCTTTCATCCGCATTCAATTTTGGTAATCAGGAGAAAAATTGGCAAAATTTGTTTTACAACTCAATATATTCAACATGTGATGCCTCTTCCAGCTAGATATCTAGTCGCCATTCTCAAAATCTCACTTTGTACAAAAATACAAAATCCGCACAAGCGTCGTCTTGAGGGTACGAAAAGTCCAAGCCGGAAGCAGTGAATCTTAAGCCACCCCTTTTAAAAACCAATTCTCTTTGCGCAAAGTGTTGGATATTTATACCGCACAGATAACGATATGACACAAACTTGATATATAAACAGTAAAGATTAGCAAGAAACAACATCGGAAACTCTATAAAGAAATTCATTTCTTGACCTATCCAATACTTTTCATAACGCTGATTTCAATATGCCACCCAAAGTAAACCACCTAGTAAACACCCCAAGTATCTATTTTGAAACAGCGGACGAGTCCAGCTGGCGCTATCTTTGTCCGAAGCAAGCGTCAATAAGTTTAACACTGATGCTTGCCATGTGGAAACGCGTCAAAGGCCGAGTAATTTTTTTTCGAGAGTGTGGGAGTTGCATAAAAGTGGGCAGGGTTCGAAAGGCTCAGAATTTCAGCGGCAATTTTCAGCCCTTAATATGTTTGAAGGACTAATTTGCGCAGTAGTTCTAAGTTGAACCTTAGTATCACCTCCGATCACTAATCCAACGTTTTTATTTCGTATATCGAGCTTCGCACACAACCCTCAAAAAAAGCAAAATTTCTTTTCTTTTCCAAAATCTCTTTTTTTTTTCAAGATGTTTAGTCGACCGCACAAAGTTTTCCATATCGCTGTAAGCCGAAGCTTGCAAGCGTGTTCGTCGTGCGGCTTAACCAGTGGCTTGCGGAGCTACGTTTAGCATTGGCGCTTGATGATCATTCATGCAATCTGCGGCCGCACGCGTCACGCTCGCGCACGTTCAGCCGATGGCGATTTCGTGCAGTCGACTTTGCTACTCCTAGCAAATTTTCAGCGATTTTTTTCTGCGAAAAACAAGACTGTTGATGTTTTTTGACGTAAAGAAAATTATTTTTTCGGCCGTTACCGATTTTACAGATTTGTACCTTTTTGCACTGGCTTATAGACTGTCTTCCCCAGCAAACCATATTTAATGTGCTCCGATGCAACAATTTAAATTTAACTTTAAAATTTGCCGGATTTGCAATAATCAAATTTACTTGGACTTCTAAATCGGCGTTTCAAATGCTTTACCGCATGTGTAAAGCGCGCAGCTTGCTTCTAAATTTTGGTACGAGGCTCGTGTACTTAATGAGAACTTACTTTGAGTATTTTGTGTACGCCAATTATATTCTTTGAAAACTCGTTGTGCAGTGACATTGGGAAATGCGAGTGTGTTCAAAGCAAATTACGAACATTAATTGCAAATCTTTTGCAATTCTTCTTGAGCTCTGCTCTTGGCTTAGATATCACTGGAACTGGGGCTGAATGTATATTGGTCAAGTGCATGTTTCCTGAAGCATGTAAGGGCAAGCAGTAAATTTAGCCCTTACTGAAAATCAATGTCAGTCGTGGCTTTGGCTTTGCTCACGCAGTATTTGCGACATCTCATTCAAGTATAAAAATGTACAACACTCCAGCTGCATTATTTGCAATGCTACGGCAATGGCTCATGGTTCTTGTGGTAATGAATCCTCAAGAATAAAAGATTCTTTTTTGGTAACTCAGGTACTTCAGCTTTGTGTGTTGAACTCGGATGAAGGCTCTGAAATTTTGCTTGTGTTTGGATCTTCACTAGTGTCGATCTCGGACAAAAGCTCAGGCTCAGATTCTTCACATGTGTCGACCTCGGACGGAAGCTCAGGCTCTGAATCTTCACCTATGTCGAACTCGGAAGAAAGCTCAAAATTACCTGTGCCAAACCCGGAGGATAGTTCAAAAAAATACTGCCTACAAAATAATACACTGACTAATAAAGGAAGAAATACGCTTAGGATGGCGTTTTGGAATGCGCTTGCGATACTGCAGAGAAAGTTTCCTACAGTGAGTTATACTAGTTTTGTTATTTTTCCTTGTTCATCTACAGAGAATTTTGCTATTAAGAACCGAATATTTAATAGGTAGTACGATATCCTAGTTTTCACCAGTATGACATCATAGTTTTCACTTAAAAACACAATCATTTAGATTGAGGATCCCAAACTGGTAGAACTTGCCTTGAAATGCGTCCAAACGAATGAGACAAAAACAAACTGTACATCTGTACTTTATTAGTAAGATCTGTTTCTAGTGTTCACCTACTTCTACCTATTTTTATGTCTTCCAGTGCTCATGAATCGAGCATTGATTTTGGCAACAATGCAGTTGAGAGATATAAAGATCAACTTAAAGAGGTGCGGTTATTTTCCACTTCTAATTTGATAAGGGAGTCTCAGTAGATAATTATTTTTGTCCTTAACCCACAGAGAATCTCCAACCAATTTCTTCTTAGTTAACTTTCACCTATACATACAGTGTGGGAGTTTATTCCCTCTTCGTCTTTCATTAGTCTACAGACACTATACAGTGAAGAATACTCAACGCAATTGTTTTTCATGCGGCCAATCGCCCGCTTCGTCAACCAAACTCAAGAAAATAAATTGGAAAATGAGCACTGATTTTGAATCGCGGTGGCTATGCTGGCGATGCATTCTCCCTGCACATGAAAATCAACTTACACTTTTTTAGGTTTGGTCCGACAGTTACTGCGGAAGACCAACTTGCTACTGGGAGAGGAGTAGATTCATGCTCGCGCAACATTGCCAATTTTTTTCAAGTATCTGAATCTATGCTGAAACTTACAGTCCCCTCCTTTTTGTAACGCTTTTAGCTTCCAACACAGAGTTTACCACATTCACGACAAGGCCGACTTTTTGATTGCTGACGTTTCGGACCACAGCCATTTCCGTTTTGTCAAACTTACGACCCACCCGTGGGTCGTATTGCCCAAAATGGCAGTCTTTTTGGAAAAAAATCCAAAACATGTCTCCGAGAGTTTCCCAGAGTAATAAGGCGCTGATCATCAAAATCTGATTTACTTCAGTTTTTGGCATTATACGGTAAGGTTGCGGAGTCATTCTGTGCTAACTAAACATCATGATCATGGAAAATTGTGTTGATTGTGTTTTGGATTATTTCACGTGCTGATCACGATTATAGTGTCCACTTTGTTCAATACTTTCCCACAATGGGAGAAAATAGTAGTACGGCAGAATTTTAGTAAAAATCAAGAAACTGATGTAGAAAGGCGGTATTAGGGCATGAGACTATCATTTTCATAATCAGCATGCTACAGAACCTATACATGTAACGAATGCGCTTCCTGGGATGAACAATGCAAAAAATTAATAATATCAGTAGAATAAATAATCTTTTGATGGGCTGACATAAGTTTGTGAACTCCCCGTTTCCGTGTGTAAACTTAAATTCTCAAAAACAGCACGCTCTGCGAAAAATTTGAGACTGAAGTCTGTGCATTATCTATCAACGTTATACCTATCGTAGCATTATATTACAGTATCCGGAACCCGGACTACTCTGGCTAGAGCTTCGCCAAGGTGCCCCAATCATATGCCAGAATTCTGTAAAATTTCATCGTAAACTGGCAAAGCTAGAGGTTCAGGCATCTTACGACCCACCGGTGGGTCGTATTGTCGTGGATGTGTTAAATCCTGAACAATGGTTGGATGAATTGTTATTGCAATCCTCTTACGATTAAGCTCGTTGCCTAGAATGAGTGAGCGTGAACGTCATCTGCATCAAAACTGAGAGTAGATATCCGTGGTTAGTTCGAGATTGTATGATAGCGAGTCCCTTAAAGGCAGTGGACAGGCAGAATGGACCCCTGTCAGATTTTGGTAGTTTTGGGTAGTAGACCCCCCCCCCAAGTACATCATAGCCCCAAGCCCACTTCCATTGAGTGGGCGTTATTGGTGGAATTTCGAAGCGCTTTTTCAAGATTTAGCGCATGAATTGCAAGGTGGGCTTGGGGCTATGACGTACTTGGGGGGTCTACTACCCGAAACTACCAAAATCTGACAGGGGTTCATAACGCCTGTCCACTGTCTTCAACAGATAATCGCCGAAGTCTTGAAAAAAAAAATGAATTTTGAAGCGGGAAAACGCTAGGAACGTAAAAACCACCCGGCTTTCGTTCAAGTGGGTGGTCTAAGAATAAGAGCCCAAAATCGGGCTCTAATGAATCTAGAGTTGTCATAAATCTGCCTTCCATTGTGACCGTCAGGTATTTCATCATTTTTATCCAACCTGAAGCCCCTTTCGAGCTCATGGTCTTCACGCCACTCACTTTGATGATCAAAGCTACTTAAGCCGCTTTCACCTTCTGAAGCAATTGTTGTTTCGGGATTCAATTTTTGCAGTAGGAGTTGCGCGATTACTTAGCTAGGGGCTCCGCTATTACACAGCATCAAAATCTCAGAATCCTGAATTGACGGTTATTTCAAAGGCAATAGGGATGAAATATTACGGTCTTAATCTTTTTACAATTCTTGTTTCGATTCAGATCGAAATTTGCTCAAATGATGCATCCTCAATCTTTAAAACAAAAGCAATCATGCGTGCAATCGACGCTTTCTAGGCATCGGTATGGATGAAATGTTTTATCAAATAAGCAAAAATTTCTGGACAGGTGCAGGAGTCAATATCACCCCTTGTTCTGATCTTCGCTCTATCACTCCCATCCCCCCCTCCCTCCCTCCCCCCCCCCCCCACCTCCGAAATCCACCTGTAGTGCGACCTCTCAAGTCAGCAACATTCCTGAATCTGACTCTGGTCATAAGAGTCTGAAGTAGAGCAATGCAGCCAAACTCAAATATCAGAAGACGATGATTATACGCTATTTCCTTTATTTATTATTACCTTTGTATCGCGGCAAAGCCCTTCATTATATGCGAAACACCTCTACTTCCTGTCGAAAACTTCAAAAAACCGCTCTAGAAAATTCTAAGAATACACGCTAATCTACATTTGTTACTGATAGAATTCACCATTTAATGTGCCATATACCGTGTTCAAAAAAACTTTCAGAACGATGGAAGGTGGGGATGTTCCTGTATCGATTTCAAGGATGAAGAAAAGTATGTAGGCTTGCTTTACTGCTTCTTCGGAAAACTGTCGGATCCTGAAGTCTGGACACTTGCTCGCACAGAAGGAGAGAAGTCTTATTATTACAACAAGAAGGAAAAATTCTATGTTGAGTTGAAAGATGGTGTTCCTAATCTGCATATCCCAGAAGGTTTTTCAAATACTTAATTCCTCTCACCGAACAAACAGTAATTGAATAAATAATTTTTCATAATTCACAGGCCAATGCAACACTACAAAAGAAACTTTTTTTAGCTGATCTAGACCTCGACTTCGTTATTTGTGCACCAACAAATCTTGTCTCGCTAGCATGGTAAATTTAGAAGGCAACGAAGCGATTCGACCGAGCAATCAAAAAATGTGGGGAACAGAATAGTGTAAAAGTGTTATCTCAGTTTGTAGTCCGTCAACTGCTCGTTGCTGCGCTTTCATTCTATCAAATCCTCCAGCGCTTACCTGGCTTGCCTCCAGAACAACAACTGCGAGCCATGGTCTCTCATAGAGCTTCTGCCATTGTTAATATTAACAGATTACCAGCGCATGTTTACGTGAACAAATCTGCATTCGTTTTATTAGGAGCCTAATGAATTTTAAGTGATTTGATATGATTTTTAGGAAACTAATCTTACATTAGTCAAGAGAATGTTTTTTCAATGAAATGAAGCAGTTCCAGTTCCAATAAGTGGCGACCACGCCCTGTTTCCATGAGCCACTTCTCCGATTCAGATCAGATCGCAGTTTAGGTTTTCATCACTCGTACTGGATCGATCTGCTTAACATCACCTCGCAAAAACTTGGGAGCAATAGGATGGGCAAGCAATCTGTCAACTTAAACTATTTCCTTTCAATCTTTTCTCCTCTTTACTTTCAATTTCCTATGGGCCAAAAGCTTTTATGCAAAATCAAAGTGGTTGCTTACACCATCCACAGGTTTGCAATCAAATTTGCCGTATTTTTCTCAGCGCAAATCGATATGGGGTTTACTGCTTTTGTTTACCCAAAACACTGGAAGTAGGGTGATAGCGGTTGAGAGAACCTGCTTGAAATGCGTCAGGATTCATTATATTGATAGAAGCGGTAGTACTAGCAAATAAGTAACCCAACACATTCTGGGGTCGAAAATGTAAGTATGCAAAGCGTGGCGCTTGTTGATCTGCGCACAAAGATCTATGCGGAACATACATGTCTATTAAATTGTGTAAGAAACTCGTTTTCATTTTTATTTGACCTTTTTTCAATGTTTTGTACGGGGTTCGGTACAATGTGCATATGCTACCGAAAGATCTCATACTCTATCATAGCCATTTTAGCCTACTAGATCCATAAATTGGGATAAATTCTGGAGTTTCTTACTTGTAAAATCGAGGAGATGGAATACCGTTTTCGACAACCATTAGTTGCTATCTAAATGCAGCTTAATTCTCAGTAAACAACTGAAAAATTTGCAGCTTGAATGGAGGCAATGCCAGCTTATGGAGCCTGCACAGCAGTGCCAAAAACTGAATACAAGGTTAGTCTTTGACGTCTCTTGAAGTGGACGTTGGGCACCCGAAGGCTTCTCTGAGAAAGGGTAGAAATTATAAGATCATCAAAAGGACTGGCAGAAATCAGTATCAAAAACTGGCAGAACTATGGTTTGTAGCTACAAAATATCCATAGTATGCGTCGTTACATGATGACGGATTAGAGTTGGAATGAGCACACAGCGAGGTGCGTGAGACGACCACGTCGCGGCGAGAATTTGAACCGCCAACGGTTGTGAAATATCGGGTTAGACAGCTAGTGGAAGAAGAAAGCAAGCATAAATAGTGGTAGTACATAGATAAAGGATTGGCCAGTTGTTTTGTCTTTAGTCACGATTGTTGAATAAAATTTATTATTGAAAGGGAACTTGTAGATAAAAAAGATGTCGAAAATCAAGTTTTGCCCCCCTGAATTTTTGTTTAGCATTTTTTTGAGTTTACTGCAAAACCAGAAGATCATGCGGGTGTGTTTATAGAACAGAATTAGGTTTTTTAAAATCATATAGATAGATACTAGATATATATCATATAGGTACTTCCTCTTCAATAAATCAACAAAATTTACAATAAGAACATTGGCAATAGCGCTCGTTTGATTTTGATTCATTTTGACTTGAGACTTCGGCGATCATTTGAACAATAACAAAAGTCTTTTTCAATGAAACACCGCTACTTGAGACGGGAAGAAAAGATGCGGTCTATATTGCCAAAATTCTTTGTCTCGTCATTTCAAGTGGATTGCGGATATTTCCAAAAAAACTGTATGTATAGGCTGCTTCATGACGAAGGCGCAATAACTTCGAACGCGAAGGCGATTTCATTAGCCGCAGAGCGCATGAGGCACAAGGCAACGATTAAGAAACGTGCGCGCTGCGTTCGCGCCCGCTCAACTAATAATGCTTCTGCAAATTCGTCATACAGCAGCCTTTACATGACCTGAAAATTTTACATACTACATAAAGAATTAGCGAAACGTCTCAAATTCAATGCTAAATCTTTCTAAAAATTTACATTGCGTTTTCTGATAATACATCGCTATTATCTATATGATAGCCGACATTGTCGAAATAATTCATTGACCCTCAAAAATCGTGCGACATAAGATTTTAAGTTAGTAAGGCACCGAAACAAATGCATAGTCACACAGAATAGAAAATAAAGCACGAATTTTTTGTTTATGTTGATGAAAAGTCATGTTTTTCTATATATTACATTCTATACTCAAGCGAATTTCATACACTAATTGGCAAAAAAGATGTTCATTTCACTAGTTCTCCTAATCTTATTCGCTAAATAGAGAAAACTTAATTATCTAGATACCAAATCACTCATCTATACATTCATCAGGGCATGAGAAGGCAGCTTAGGAATCTGAAGAACTGAGTTTCGGTAGTCCAGTCACATTGGGGCACAACTGTTCGTTACTGGTAGTGTTGTAGAAGCCACGGCTCGGCACAGGTGGCTTGTAAGCCAGCTGGTATCGTTTTTTGGGACGAAAAGCAAAGGGGGTTTCGTTTTTGTGACCGAAAAGACACGGAAAATTGGCGACGGCGACCTTTTTTTTAGTCGACGTTTCGTTTTTTGAGGGATTTTGGGGAATTTTTCAGTTTTTAGAGGAAATTTGGTTGAGGGTCAAAGGGGACTTCGTAAAAATTCCCAAAAGTCAAGGGGGACTTCGTTTTTTCCATTTTCATCTAGCCACCTCGTGCCGAGCCCTGGTAGAAGCTTTGAACCACTTCCTCAGAGCTTCGTAAAAAAAAAACAACACGGGAAAATTATTTATGAAAGTTTGCATAAAAGACAAATTTATTTTTAGCTGCTAGCTTAATCTTGATAAAAACTAAAAATCGTTAATAGTGTAAAGGTGAAAGGTGCGAATTGTATAATAAGTACTGTAACAGGAATTTCAATCCAACTGGCAAGGTTTGAAAGCATGGAAGCGAAATGTTAAAGGCCAATCTACATTTATTGGTAAACTAGCTTGCTTAACCGGTTCCGCTCGGCCCTGTCAAAACACTGTAATAAAGGTTCCCATCCATATCCCTGTACAGCCTTTCCCTGTGCCCCCTTCTACACTTCCCGTTCCTGTTTGTTTTCGAAATCAGCATGCCCACCTATCCCTCTGTGCCAAATCCCAGCCCTGTAGCTCAAACTTAGCTCAAACTTTGCAAAAAATCGATAAAATCGATAAAATCGATAATTCTGAAAACTAGTATTGTATTCGGAATCGCCATGCTCACTTAACCCCTCTTACCAACTCCCAGCCCCGTAGGTAAACTCTGCAAAAAAAATCGATAAAAATCGGTAAAATCGATATCGATCGGTGACGAAAAATAGCCTATGACACGCTTTCTACCCCAAAGTACATGTGTGCCAAGTTTGGTCCAAATCGGCTTAGAAAAAAATTTCTATTCCCCACATACCTACAGACAGACACACAGACATATAGACATACAGACATACAGACATACAGACATATAGACACACTCAGCTCTATATATAAGATAAAAATCTCGGAAAGTAATCTGCGAAGAAGTCTGTGCATATCTTATAAGCAGCCAACACTGTTACAAAGGTTACAGTACTTTTTCTCGTTTGAAAAAAGATCGTTAGTGATTACGAACAGTACTATGTGGAAAAAATGCAGCTTTATGAGCGAGAATGTGCATTCAATGTATGACCAAAGCCTTTTTTCTGCTTTTACCTTTGCTCTTTGTAGAATCTAAATACACGGCAATGAAGCATTAGTTTTCTGCTTTAAAACCCGAATCTGTAATTTTTATTAAACTTGCGCATAAAATGTCCTTTTTTAGTCATCTTTTTCACTCATGGCTCAGGAAACCATCGTAATCCCCAGGTGGATTTCTAGCTATGGCCAGCACTATGTGGCAAGGCTCGGCTGATTAACTTGAAGCCGAATCTAGCATGTATTGGATGTTGAAGGGAGCATCTGGTCCGCTTTTACGCTACTCTCGAATAACTTATATGTGGAAGACTTTGCATACCATCGAAAAGCTTTACCCCCTCCCCCATCCTGAAGGCGATAAACTGTTTGCACCAAAGATTTGGTGTAAGCCAGACGAAATGGTACATCTGGAGCTGAATAATCCAGTATATTCATTTCTACATATCACTCAGCTGTCAATACAGGCTACTGAAAAAAGTGGGAACATTCTTAGCTCCTGTCATTAGAACTTCTTGTTAGTATTAACCATTTTACCTTTGTATTACCTACTAGGGTGAGTCAAAAGTAATGAGATCGTATTTTTTCTTAAACCTTTTCTCAAATCAGGTAGAATGTAAACAAGCAAATGCTCTAAACGGTATCCGATACGGCTTTTTTCCTCTTTCCAGCAGTCATAATTTACAATCTAATCACTTCGTAGTTGATGAAATATTTGCAGAAATTTTAAACCTAAAGTATTTACCGTTCAAATCCTATGGTTTTTCCAGACGTGACAAGAAATTCTAGATTATGGGAATTGAAACGGTAAGCGCTTGAATACTTTGCAAAATCAAGATTTGATAATAAACTATTAGGTCATTTCGAAAGTAATTTCGCTTTTTTCAAACGGGCACCACATTTGATCGAACAAAGATTTCTAAAAGATCTTAGGAGCATTTGATGCAGCATTTCATTCTCTTTCTATTGGTTATAAAAACTTTGCAAAACAGTCAAGCTGTCGACTGCAAAACAATCGAGCTTTCAGAAAATAACCAAAATTTGTGACCCATGCTTTTTGAGGTGGCCAAGTTTCACGATTTTTTTGAAACTTTCATATCAATCCTCAGAAGGAGTACAAGTAACGACTCGATAGTGTAACCCTATGGAATACAGTACTGCTTTTCTTACTTTTTCGTAGCTCGCTGTTTAATTTTTTAGAAGATTTTTTTAACAAAAACATAGGATTTTGGCAGGTCCACATCAACCACAATCGCATCAAACATCATAAATATTCGGAATTTGTGACTACCAAGGTGTTACCATGAGTTAGCATTTTACAAAGCAAGTGAGGGTTTACGTGTTCGAAATATCAAATTTCGAGTTTTTCGGGTACAACCTGGGGCTCGCTAAAAAAATGAGTTAGGATAATCTTATCCCCGGAAACTAAACGAATCGGAAATAAAAAACAGCTTTTAGAAAGAGGAGAAAATGCTGCATCGAATAGTGCGCGAGCTGCTCTTCTTTTGATGTTCTACGAGTTAGCTGTCCAAGTATGGAAATCGGTAGCATCAGTTTAAATTCTGTTAGAAATGTATGACAAGCTATGGAAAGGAGAAAAAAGTCGCACTGTATTCTATATGGCTTGCTCTATGGAATCGTTACTTGAACTCCTTGAGGACTGATATGAAAGTTTCAAAAAGTTGTGGAACTTGGCTATCTCAAGAAGCATAGGTCGCAGGTTTTGGTTATTCTCTGAAAGCTCGTTGATTGGTTTTGCAAAGTTTTCATAACCATTAGAAAGATAATGAAATGTTGCATCGAATGCTTCCATGATCTTTCAGAAACCTTTGTTTGAACAAATGTGGTGCCCGTTTTGAAAAAAGCGAAATTACTTTCGGAATGACCTAATATTTTCGAAGCTCCCAATCCCGAGAAATTTTGTAGAGTTTGATGCATTTTCGTTTTGAGCGAGTTTTGAAATTTTAGGGCTTTTGAAAAAATGATTTTAAAAAGCCTCAAAATGCTAGTTTCGAAATATCTAAGAGGTGGTTTGCATTGAGCACGACCTGCTCTCTCTTTAGATGATAAATTTGTTTGAAACTCTCAAACTAAAAGTTCTGAGGATTAACTAAACTCACTCAAAGCAAAAATTACAGATTCAAAATTTGAGAAATTTTTTCGATAACTAAGAAGTCAACTGACACGTTGGCCTGGCTGCTTAAAAGAGAAGGAAAAGCTACGTTTAATATTGTTTAGACTACTCTTCTATCACTATTCTACACAATTTTCTAGCTCGAAAATGTGCGCGAAAAGTTCTCATTACTTTTGACTCAACCTAATAAATAGGTCTTGGCTTCTGGAGTTTGGCCCATATCGAGTTACTTGATGTTGACTTATTGGTTTTAGCAATTCCTCAACTTGTCCTGGGTTCGGCAGCATGAGTGGCATTGAGAAAAGACGAGAAGATAGAAACACGCAATTCTTAAGACGCATCGGCCCACTGTGCTAAATACTAGCAGAATGATGTTTTAGCCTACCATCGTATATGTGCATTAAACATAATAAAAGACATTTATAAGTATAAAAGCACATTTCCGTAATCAGCATGTCAAATCACCTCTGTGGACCAAGCTTCAGCAAATTCTGAGATTTCCAAATTTTGAGCCACTCAAGTGGGATGGTTACTTTAGACCATGTAAATTTTGTGTTGGAGATGAGTAACTTTTTGCACTTAATACAAAGAACTAATACTTTTTTTTGCTCACAGAAATCTCGCCTGAAATGACCTCCAAAATATGGAATTAACAGCAAGCCAAATTCTCGACTGCCCCATTTTTTGCCTTCAATATCTCAGACTAGAGAAGACCAATCAAACTTAAATCACTTTTATGTACACCACGAGGTTCAAGCTGTCCGCTTATAAATAGCGAATCCGTTTATGAATAGCGTGCGTTATATTTTTTCAAGCTTGTAGGCTCCAACGGACATGTAGATGATTACACAGATGAAAAATAAAACATAGAGGATCTATAATTTATGTTGATAAAAAAGATCATGTATCCCTGACAAATCTCGCTTTTAGATTCTATCGGATTCTGTGATACGGCAATAGTCAGAAGAATTACTGTTTATCTCACTTCTTCCCCTGATAATAACTTGTCATTGATTTTCTATGACTTATACATACACTTGATCGAACGTAGAAATTGTAAGGGCACGTTGAGGTAAAGGGAAAAGGTGCGATTTATTCAGACCTACCATAAAAACATGCGGAATAAAGATGATCAAAAAAATCGAAGAATACTAGTGCAAATTCCTTTCTCTTTTCGGTTGTCATGTTTCCATAGAATTTGTTTTTGATTTGATTTCCAAAATAATTGCCGAAATTTCGAGCGCATAGTTTGTGCCACATCCACATTTAGCTTCCATGGTATTAAAAAAATTGTAGCAGTACAACAAATTTTTTTGAGCATCTCCGACTAGCTTTTTAGTAGTTTCCAAAATGAATTTTCCAAAAGTTTTTTTTGCAAAGTCGTGTGTGATACACGAACGCATCAACCACTGAAAAAGCTCCATGACTTGAGTGCTTCAAAATTAGATTATCATTATCATTCGAACATTACACAAGTTATTTGTCGTTTCTTTTTTTTTTTCGAAGTTTGATTGACAAAACAAGGAGTTTGAAAATTTATAGCGTTGCAATTGTTTGCTCTCTATAACTGATATCAAAACTTTTTCATAGGTTCAAAATAAAGTTTCGAAATATTGCCAGGTTTGAGCATGGTAAAAACGTGTTTAACATTTCTACAACTATCTCATTGTCAGTATCCACGAGAACAAATAATTCCAAAACATCACTACTGGAAAGATGGAAAAAACTGCGTCAAATGGTTTGCAAAATGTTTGACCACCTTTATCTCATGTGTTTTTATGTTATACAAGAAAACGAAAGGAGTTTTCGAAACAACTCCATACAGTGAGTGTTGTATCAATAAAACGCAGTTTGCCGAAGGTTGAAAGGCTGAAGCCAAAGCAGGGCCCGGCACGAGTTGGTTTCTAGGTTTTTGAAAACGAAGCCTCCCCTAACTTTCGGAAGTTTTACGAAGTCCCCTTTGACCTACCTACTTTGGGGAAGATGAAAACAAAAAAGATTGACTAGTCTAAGAGAAAAAAACGTATTTTAAATTGGAGCTGAATGCTACTCATGCACAAGAGATTGCCATTGGAGCGATATTTGATAAAGCGATTTATGAAAAAATTAAGGCAAAAAACAAAGCAAAGGCAATGATATGGGAATGTCTTTATGCTCATGGTAGATTTTCGATCGGGGAATCCGTCCATGACAGAAAAATCCGAAACTTATGTGATATGACAGAAATATATTCTCCAGACTCAGATCGTCTGGTGGCCGTCTGGACAATTTAATTTTGGAAAAGGTTTTACCACGCATAAGTTTTCAGACCTTTTTACATACTTGGTACTTTTCCGTTATCCGGACCCATTTTTTCAAAAGCAGCCTCTCATATTATATACAGGGTGTCCCAAAAAAATGTGCCTACTGTTTGATTGTCAATAACTCTTTTGTAATGAAGTGTTTCGAGAAGCTTTAGGCACCGTTTTGTAGAGCGAGCTTAAACTTAGATTTACAGTATGGAAGCGAATCATCTGTCGCCCTTTATTACTGTAGGATTACGGTACGAACTTCGACAAGGATTTTAGGTCATTGGAGGCTATATTTTGTCTCGGAACAAGACCAAACAAGCCGGAAACTGTTACACTGCGGTAATGGGAGCCGCTGGTTTCGAATTTGAAATTCTCATTTTACTATGATGCTTCTTTCCTAAGTTATTCCCGGTAAATCGTAGTAAATCAATTCCCAGCATCTGTCAGGAAGGTAATTACACCCTCAAAAAAGCTGAAAACACTCGTAAAAAGTTGTTAAGTGGAATCAGCATGCGCGAAAACCCTAGTACACGATTTTTCAGATTTTTTGAAAACAATTTTGTTTGGTGGTACATTTCACATTGGTTCCATATACTGGAAGTTTGTACCGTAATCCTACAGTAATGAAGAGCGATCAATGATTCGCTCCATACTGTAAATCTAAGTTCAGCCTCGCTCTACAATACGGTACCTAAAGCTTCTCGAAGCACTTTATTACAAGAGAGTTATTTACAATCAAACAGTAGGCACATTTTTTTGGGACACCCTGTATTAGTTAGTCTAAGAATAATTTTTCATAGATTCTATGATGGCTACCTCTTTGCCACGTGTCACGAAAAAATTGACATGTTTTGCTTCATTTTGATATGTTTTTTTTTTTGAAATCATTTCAGGTGAGATAAAGGAGAATTTGTGATCATTTTGAAGCTGTTCGACTGTTTTACATAAGAGCAAAACAATCATGAACTTATTTTAGAACATCTTGCTTGCTTTCAGCAATGATCAAAAATGTCTTTCTCTTCAAACCCTTTTGACCATGCGAATTTAGCAAGAAAAGGCTATAAATGATAGCTTAAAGCACTTTGCTGCTGTTTATTCCGCCTCTTGAAGTCGGAATCCTAGCCATTTTCTCTATTCTGAGCAAGCTAGACTCTTCATCGATAATAGTATATCGTCATTGTTATGAAAATGTTCATTTTGAAACTGTTTGATCGAGATGAGGTCAAAATTAACTAAAAAAACAGATTGAAGCTACATCGCTAGGTAGGGTAACACAAACTCTTGGTAAAACCTGTCAAACATGTAGATGACATGTCAAATTTTTCTGACACGTGGAAGGTTGACACTGTTTACTGTGAGGCTGGGATAAGATATGGTGCAAGGATAGAAGCAATATTTTTCTTTGAAAAAATGGGTCCGGATAACGGAAAAGTACCACACAGTTCTTTCGCAAATAATTTTCTATACACACAGTTCAATTTTGGTGTCATATGCTTCTGTGTGCACTCTAAACAAGCAATTTGTTCATTTTGTCCGAAAAGCGTGTGTTGACTAAATGGCGCTTATTCTTGGTGCTCGGCTCCGATTGGTCAAAAACGATATTTCCTTTGCTTTTTGCTCCAGAAAGGAGTTCAGCCCGTCTTCAGACGATTTGTGCAGGGCCCTGAGCCGAAGTATCATTGGTATGCAAATTAGAAGGTTGTTTCAAGAGCTTTGCTCTGTTTTTGTATCTCTTTCTGAGCTGATGATTTTAGACTTTCAAACCATTTTTATAAAACATTGCTTACGTTTTCTGGAAGATTTCCTTTAGTTTTCATGCAAACTCTGGTTTTCATAAGGCTTTGCTCATTCTGTGGTTCCGTGCTTAGAAAGGAGAGCAAAACAAACGTGAAAATTCTTTTTTATTTTGACTGTCGTGAAATCCATAGCCAAAAAGGATTTTTATGCGAAATGTCCGCTGGAAACTTGCGCATCCGGACATGAAATTTAAGAATTCCGAACAAACTTTTAGCAGAAACATGACCCGTCGTTCTAGTCTTCGCAAATCCCATAAAAATCAATAAGCACAATGCAATCACGGAATTTTTGCTTTATATAGCAAGGTTAGACCTAGTACATTTATTACAAAGAAAAAGGAATAAAAAAAACCAATTGTCAGGAAATGTACATTTGTTGGCACCTTCGAAAGAACATAAAAGTGGGGAGTCTCAAATTTTCTGCAAAAAAATTTTATGAAACAGTTCTTGGAATGCAAGGTTAGCAATAAGGCTCAGTTGACTACATAATAACAGTGCTTCCGCAATTTATATTTCAAAACAAGTTATGGCTTCTTAAAGTGGCGGTGGAAACGAGGAAGAAACATCTTCCTCGTTTTTGCTGCAATAATTTTTAAAAATGCATAGATTTGCCAAAGATTTGGAAATCTTGAAACACTTTTTTGCAGCCTCGATCGTTTCTGGAAAGAGTCATGGTGAATCAAACTAACATCGCTAAAACGGGGGAAATTTATGAAGAGGTCTCAATAAGGACAATGCAAATTTAAATATAGTACAAAGTCAAATACAGGGTGTCCGTAAAGTATGTATACACTGTTTGATCGTTCTCTTTCCCCAAGAAGTCTTCTGCCTTGCTTTAGGTAACATTTTGTAGAGCTGGCTTCAACTTAGATTTACAGTATAAGACGAATTACCCATCTCTCTTGCTTACGGTAGGGTTCCGGTAGAGACTTGGAACATATGGTGTCAATGTGGAAAAAGCTGCCGTTTCAAAATTTTTCAAAAAAAATGTGAAAACTTGTATAATAGGGTTTTTACGGACGCTGAGTTCAATACTCAACTATTCACAAGATTGCGAAGCTTTTTAAACGGTGTAACCGCCCTTTTTAGGAACATTGAAAAAATGGCCACTACCTCTTACCTGGCATAACTCTTCAATGAAGCATCATAATAAGTTGGGAACTTTACAGTTAGAATCAGTAAATCTAACTAGCCTAGTAGAAAAGTTTTCAGGCTGTTTTGATTCCTTTATGAGGCAAAATATGGCCTTTCATGGCTCAAAACCCTCTTTGAAATTTCCACCGTAATCCTACAGTAATGAAGAGAGATGGGTGATTCGCTCCATACTGTAAATCTAAGTTGAAGCCAGCTCTACAAAATGGTACTTGAGGCAAGGTAAAAGACTTCTTGGGAAAAGAGTTATTAACGATCAAACAGTGCATACATACTTTACGGACACTCTGTATATGGAAACAACCCTACATTGATTTAGCAAAAGCATGCCAATTTCGTTTCTGTTCATAAAGATAAAAACTGCAAGTGTATAAATATTAGATTGATGCAAAAGTTCTTTCGCACCAAATTCAAAAATTCATAACTCGTTGAATTCCCAACGAATCTTCAAGATCTAAATTTTGTATATGAGAGAAACTCATGCTTTTTGCACATGTACCTGAATTGTTCGTTAATGTATATAAATGAAGGAGATAGAAGCGCAAAACCAAAATCACTCACAATCTGAATTTTTTGTGTAGGGCCAAAGAAATCGGAAACTTATTACAAAAATCGGAGCAGTCGGTATTGTAAGTTATTTCACCAGCTCTTTCTAACGGTGCAAAGTTTGCGTCGATTGAGCGTCTCTATCAAAAGTTATAATTTTCGAGCAAGCAATACAAAAGGGCGAATTTTATTTATTTTGGCATTTTTCAGGGAAACCATAACTTTTCATAGAGACGGTCAATCGGCGCAAACTTTGCACCGTTAGAAAGAGCTTGTGAAATAACTTACAATACCGACTGCTCCGATTTTTGTTACAAGTTTCCGATTTTTTATGACCCTACACGAAAAATTCAGATTTTGAGTGATTTTGGTTTTGCGCTTCTTTCTCTCTCATTTATATACATTAACGAACAATTCAGGTACATGTGCAAAAGCATGAGTTTCTCTCATATACAAAATTTAGACCTTGAAGATTCGTTGGGAATTCAACGAGTTATGAATTTTTGAATTTGGTGCGAAAGAACTTTTGCATCAATCTAATATTTATACACTTGCAGTTTTTATCTTTATGAACAGAAACGAAATTGGCATGCTTTTGCTAAATCAATGTAGGGTTGTTTCCATATATAGAGTGTCCGTAAAGTATGTATGCACTGTTTGATCGTTAATAACTCTTTTCCCTAGAAGTCTTTTACCTTGCTTCCTAATATGTCTGATGTAAATGTTAGGTTGGTACGTAAGTTTTGCAGCTTTCTCCATAACTTCTCTCTTTTTGAATGTAGCGCTTTCAATTTATAACATTGTAAAGTTGTGATATGTGATATTTGATATATGCTGCATTTGCTCAGTCTGTGAGCCGCTTGATATTCGTGAAAGTTCATATTTACAAATTGCAAATATAATTGAATATATGCGCGGTAACTGAAATCAGCTAAATAATTTAGCACTTTTTCGGTTTGCTTTTGGATTCCAGCATACTAAGGCAACTTACTAGGAAGGATGAGAAGCTTGCATCGAATACAACCTAGATCATCTAGACGTTTTTGTCTTGCTGGATTTGGCGCTTGGTCAAATAATGCGAATTTACTTTCGGAACGATCTGATAATATTAAGACATTCCGAAAGTAATTTCGCTTTTTTCGAATGGACGCCACATGTGACGGAACAAACATTTCTAGAAGATCTTGGTAGCAATCGATGCAGAATTTCATCCTCTTTCAAAGTTTATAATATTATTGCAGCATATTCAATGAGCTTTTGGAAAATCACAAAAGTCTCCGATCCATGCTTTTTGAGATGCTCAAATTTCACTTTTTTTTAAATTTGTACATTAATCCTTCGAAGGAGTCCAAGTAACGGTTCAACAGAGCAAACCTTACAGGATACAAACCATTTTTTTCTCCTTCACATAACTACTCAAAATTTTTAACAAAGCTACCACCATTCTTGGTCAACTCAAACATCGTAGAGCAACAAACGGTAAGCAGCTCGAGTGTCATTCAATGCAGCTTGTCCTCCTTTTTTCAAAAAGATGCTTTTTGTTTCCTATTCGTGGAGTTTTTGCGGATAAAATCATCAAAATTCATATTTTCGAACTTTATTTTTTATTTTCGAAATTTTCAAAAAAATTTATTTTCGAAATTTTCTTCTAAGAAATTATGGCGAGATATAAAAACGAAAAAAAAGTTACGCCATATCCTATGAAGTTTCCTCTATCGAATCTTACTTGGACTCCTTCGGAGGATCATGTAAGAATTTAGAAAAATTGTGAAACTTGAGCATTTCAAAGAGTATGGATCGCAGACATTTGTAATTTTTTAGAAGCTTATTGACTGTGCTACAATAATTCTATAAACTTTAGAAGAGGATGAAATTCTGTATCGAATGCTACCAAGGTCTTAGAAATCTTTGTTCCGTCACATGTGGCGTCCGTTTAAAAAATCGAAATTACTTTCGGAATGATTTAATAAAACACTGGAAGTACAAAGTCGCTCCCAAACATTCGAACAAATTTGAACGTTTGAACCAGCTGAAGTTGCGGCCTAGATCTAAGATTTCGAAATTGCCCAAAAAGCATATCCAAGCCAGAAATTTGTTGCGAGGCTTCTACTTGCTCACGCATATATAGTCGTTGTCCCCCCACTAGACACTCAGTGGACGAATTTGAATTTGAGCAGGAGCAAACGGCTAGCGTCAGAGCGCGGCAGACGCCGCCCCGGTAAAGTGTACGCATATGCTGTTTTTCCATTTCTCTTCGTGTCCTTGTTGTTACTCATATTGCGGCAATGTATCATAACAGATTCGAGATTTTGTTACCGGTGATCGTCGTTTTATGCTGTTATTATCGTTAGCCTTTTTTTTTTGGTAAAGCTGGAAATAAAACTCAGTAAAGATTAGGGGCTAGGAATACACTTTCTCATAGAGAAGAGAAGCGCTAAACAAGCAATCAAGTGGCACGGATATTGCCATACGAACAAACATGTCGGACGCATCATACAAAAAACTCACCTATACTTCTCGAAAAGGTTCAGGTCTAAAAAAAGTTTGGAGAGCACACCACTCAATTAAGGAAATTGATTCATAATTCATGAAAGCAACGCTTGTGCTTGTGTTTTTTTTTTTCGGAAAGGGCGATAAGCCACATTTCATCATAAATCTTCAAATGCGTCGTATTCCCAGCTTTACCTGAAAAAAATGTAAGGCAAACGACAATAACAGCATGAAACAATTATCACCGGTAACAAAATCTTAAATCTGATATGATACATTGCCGCAATAAGGTTAACAACAAAGAAGAAGAGAATTGAAAAAACAGCATAAGCGCACACTCTTACTGGGGCGGCGTCTGCCACCCCAGTCAGAGTGTGCGCATATGCTGTTGAGGAGGAGGAGCAAAGGGTTAGCGTCGCTCTGACACTCAGTGGACGAACGAGACTGGGGGAGAACTATATTATGTTGGCAAATAAGTAATGCAAGTTTTTGTATGACTCATGTCTTTTTGAATGTGGCGCTTTTTTAACTCCGTTCAAAGGAAGGCTAATCTAGATTGGAAGCGTTTCCTGTGAGATCAAAAATCCGATTATGTTCGGATTCAGCGTTGCAGATACAGCACATAGCACAGCTTCACAATTCGCGAAAATTCTCCAATCATGAAAAAAAGCAAAGAAGCTGCATCAGACATGTACTAATTTAATAACGGATAAGAACTTACCCACTGTTTGGATCTACTTTTCGGAAAGATTCTGCCACTTATGCCAAACAAAGTTCAACGTTTGAATAATGAATTATTTTAATGAAAAAAAAAGAAAAAGCATAAACAGTCGTCATATGATATCAGCCAGTGTCAGGTTTGTACGGTGGAATTCTTTATCGATTTTACGTTTCGACAATTCTCGTCAGAGGCCTGAAAGTTGATTGCAGTGTTATATGTGGGACCAGACCGTGAAACGCCTCCCCGCACTGCCGAGTCTACACCACTTTACGCACTCAACGTATTGAGGCATGTTGATGAGAAGAAGAGCCTTTATCTACCGTGGTTTTAGTGAGAGTCAGTAGAATTAGTACTTTGCCGCACCGAAAAGACAGACGGCACTGAGTGCTGTCCTGGATCGACATTTATATATGTGCAGACGATCGCTCACAGATCGTTAAGAAAGCAAGAGTTCGGCTATTATTAATATTGTTGTTCATGTTAGGATCTCGAAGGGAGATCCACGCTGCCTCAACGCTTTTCCTCACTGTAATCTTTGCCTCGCTTAACACAATAGTGCACTTGAGTCATATTCACTGCCGTTGTGCTTTCTATTTTGTGTTTTCCCACGTTTGTCTTCTCCTATTTTCTGCCCATAAGGAAAAGTAGGTGATTCCGCGAAGGCAGGAGTAGTGTATGAATTGGAGCTGCTGTGCTTGAACTGCAAGGCCACATATATCGAAGAGACGGGTAGCTTGCTGATTGTTAGGCTCAAGGGGCATCTTTAGCGGCAAAAAGACGAGCAAATGCGATTTCACCGATGGGAAGACACAGAATAGAAAGCAAAACGGCAGCGAATCTGACTCAAGTGCACTATTTTGTTATGCGAGGCAAAGATTACAGTGAGGAAAATCGTTGAAACAGCGTGGATCTTCCTTCACAATCCTAGCATAAACAACAAAAATAAATGCGTATCAATAGCAGCCAAACTCTTGCTTATCTTAACAATCTTTGAGCGATAGTCTGCACATATTAAGTGTCGTCTGTCGCTTCGGTGCGACTAAGTACTGACTCTACTGACTCTCACTAACACCACGGTTAATAAAGGTTCGTCTTCTCATCGACATGCCCTTGCACGTTGAGTGCGGAGCGTGGTCTAGGCTCGTCAGTGCGAGGAGGCGTTTGGCTGTCTGGTCCCACAGATAACACTGCAATCTACATTCAGGCCTCCGACGAAGAAGATTTTGTCGAAAGGTAAGGCCAATAAAACATTCCACCGTACAAACCTGGCACTGGCATCTTATATATAAAGCTGAATGTCTGTTTGTCTGTCTGTATGTCTGTCTGTCTGTCTGTCTGTATGTCTGTGTGTACGTATGTTCCGAATAGAAAATTCCATTTCTGAACCAATCCGGACCAAACTTGGCACACATACACTACGGGCCCCGGCGGGTGTCATAGGCTACTTTTCGTCATCGATCGATATCGATTTTATCGATTTTTATCGATTTTTTTGCTGAGTTCACCTACGGGGCTGGGAGTTGGCACAGGGGGTAAGTGAGCATGGGGATTCCGAATACAATATTGGTTTTCAGGATTATCGATTACTTTTATAGATTTTATCGATTTTTTGCAAAGTTTGAGCTACGGGGCTGGGAGTTGGCACAGGGAGTAAGTGAGCATGGGGATTCCGAATACAATATTGGTTTTTAGGATTATCGATTACTTTTATAGATTTTATCGATTTTTCGCAGAGTTCACCTACAGGGCTAGGAGTTGGCACAGGGGGGAAAGTGAGCATGGGGATTCCGAATACAATATTAGTTTTCAGAATTATCGGTTACTTTTATTGATTTTCTCGATTTTTTGTAAATTTTGACATGCGAGGCTGGGATTTTGCACAGGGGGGTAATCGAGCATGCTGATTACGAACACAATAATAGTTTTCAGGATCGTCCATTACTTTTATCGATTTTATCGATTTTTTTGTAAAGTTTGACCTGCGGGGCTGGGAGTTTGCACAGGGGTAATCGAGCATGCAGATTACGAATACAATATTAGTTTTCAAGATTGTCCATTACTTTTATCGATTTTATCGATTTTTTGCAAAGTTTGAGCTAGGGGGCTGGGAGTTGGCACAGGGGGGTAATCGAGCATGCTGATCATCCCCAGGGGGGGATAAAAGTAATGGACGATCTTGAAAACTAATATTGTATTCGTAATCAGCATGCTCGATTACCCCCCTGTGCCAACTCCCAGCCCCGTAGCTCAAACTTTGCAAAAAAAATCGATAAAATCGATAAAAGTAATCGATAATCCCGAAAACCAATATTGTATTCGGAATCCCCATGCTCGATTACCCCTCTGTGCCAACTCCCAGCCCCGTAGGTAAACTCAGCAAAAAATCGATAAAAATCGATAAAATCGATATCGATCGATGACGAAAAGTAGCCTATGACACCCGCCGGGGCCCGTAGTGTATGTGTGCCAAGTTTGGTCCGGATCGGTTCAGAAATGGAATTTTCTATTCGGAACATACGTACAGACAGACAGACATACAGACAGACAGACATACAGACATACAGACAAACAGACATTCAGCTTTATATATAAGATGATAGGCGTGTATTTGAAAAATATTACTCTCCTTTTCTTAGAACAGCTATGCGAACCACCTTGCAGTTTAACCAATTTTTTCCGAATTGTGACTCAAAGTATAGGGGAAGGCTTGGTAACTTGTGAAAAACAAAGAGTTCTTTTAGCAAATTTTATTTCAAACTCCCGAAAATAGCCTTCCATTTTTTTCAAGGCAACTCTTCTAGGAACTCCACTTTTTGAAAAGTACTTGAATCATAGTGAATCTAAATTATAGTGAATTATTTAGAAACATGCCATAGAAACAGAAGGGGAAGTTGTTCTATGTACCATACAGAATACTTTATTCTATAAAGTTTATCTTGATTTGAGTTGTTTCCAAAATAAAACTGTACTCATCATCTTTAACTTACCATAGTAGTAAGTAATTTTCAGATCTTTGCTATTGTGAAGTTGCTTTTTTTGCTTCTTTTCGCCACTCAGAAAATTTGTTGACTTTAAAGGCAGCGTCCAGGCAAGATCCATCCACCCAGAGTAGCACGTATGTGTAAAGAGGGGCCCAAGTGTATCCGATCTGCGTTGGTCCGATCCTTTGACGTGGCCTCTAAAAGGAGATACGGACCTGTGATACGTATCACAAACTGCCCCTTCGTATCACAAACCACCTCTGAGAACGAGCGCTCACGC
Organism: Cylicocyclus nassatus; assembly: GCA_958299035.1. Lineage (NCBI taxonomy): Eukaryota > Metazoa > Nematoda > Chromadorea > Rhabditida > Strongylidae > Cylicocyclus > Cylicocyclus nassatus. The sequence continues at coordinate 100,080,981 of CATQJL010000001.1, read as the reverse complement.
AGTTCTGCAGTTGCATTGCAGTTGCACTGCACACTGCAATGCAACTGCATCCGTGCAGTGCAGCTCCTCAAGCTGGCATGCGATGGGGACGAGCAATTCGGAACTCGTCCGCTCCTTGAAGAGAGGGTCCCCAAGAATCTGGTTTTTTGGGGGTTTTGAACAATTTGGACTTCACAACTATAATCAGGGCCACGGAAAAACCTCAGAATGGCAGAAACATGAGAGGCGAAATTTTGCCCGGACGCTGCCTTTAATCATATCGCCTACCATTGCACTAAAAGTACTGAATCAATCAGTATGAGCTATGTAAACCTTGGTGATCTTTTTTCTTCTCTGTTTTCGTCCATTTGCGTGTAGTTAAAATGATCCTAATCAAAAGTCTTTTTGATTAAGGATTTAGTTTTTGCACAATGTTTTGACAATTGTTTGATACGAGCGAAAAAGCTCGATGTAACAGGAATTCAAATTATTAGATGGAAGCTTCTCTTATTTTGTTCTCATTTTACGATGAATCAGTTATAAGTTATGGCAAATTACCTTTACCGTTCAAAAAGGCCAATTTTGCTCTATAAGACATGTTGTTTGCTTTTGAAGCAGATCTAATGACCTCTGATCTTCATAAGGCATAGTTTTTCGACAAGCAAGAATTGGTGAGTTCGGCACTTGCATCTTCTGCTCCGTATACGGCAGTGGCGTACCGGCTCTCCCCATCTCCCCCCCCCCCCCCCCCCGAGAACAGGTCGCGAAATTTTTGTTACTTACATAAGTTATAAAAGTGCGCAAGTGACTTGTTTGTACTTGTGAATAATTAATGTATTTTTTAAAATTTTTTAGAAATTCATTTTAGCCCCATAAAGAATTTTTTCAGGGGCGTGGCTGACGCCATGCTCCCGAAAAAAATTCTGGAATTTCGGGCTTCTGAGCCCACAAAAATTCGAGGGAGCACACCAAAAAAAAACTTTGGAGCGCGGCTAACGCCACGCACCTTCATCGGAGAAATTTTTTTGTCCCCCCCCCCCGCTGGTATACGGGTATCACCAGTGAGGATGTTATCCGTGAGAGTTCTAGGTGATGAGAGAAAGTGTACGCGAACCTATGATGCACATCGAAAATGTAAATGTCTTGTGTTTTATGGTGTTGAAAAAGTTCTCCACGCCAATATTTCTCGCGAGAGCTTCAAGCCATTGGGCCATGTAGAACAGAATTGGCTTTTACAATGCTCTGCTTTTGGGTGCACCAACTTCAAAAGCTAGGCGTAGTAACCTTCTCTATCTAGCTATGTACTTCGATGCTATGATTCTCTCAAAATAACTGTTTTTGAGAGATGCAAAGTTGTTGTTTTAACAATGAGTATTCAGAAAGCATGCTGATTTGGCTTTACAGCAGTTCACTTCTGGCTATCTGCATGTGTGAAAGGAAAAAAGATATACTCAAAAATGGGCGTTCTGCAGGATTATCTCAAGCATAATGAGCGCTGGAGAGCTCGAATGCAGTAGTTATAAAAGAAACCTACTAAGGGCAGCATTTAACATCTCCGCCGGGGAGGGGATCGCAGCTTACAAAAAGCTTCATTCCTGAAGCTTCCAAACTTTTGGATTTCACGCCATCTGTCCACCCGTAAGTATTCCAGCATCCTTCACTATGAACATATTGAACAGGAACGAGAAACTGTACAAGCCGCATTTTCTACATTTTGTAGGATCTCCTGTCCCCGGTGGCTGACCGTCTTTTCTTCATAGTCATTTTTCTTTCTTCAGAGTCAGTGAAGACATTCCAAAGTTGTACTGTTTGTCTAGCCCAACAGTGATAAGCATGTCGCTGATAAGAACAAATGATGTATTGGAGTCAAGGATTTTTTTCGATGAAGCACAAGTCGAATGTTGTGGTTTATCGAAAAAATCGATTTTTCAAAAACACGTCTGTTCCTATCAGCAACATGTTTAGCACTGTTGTGTTAGATGTTCAGTACAACCTTGAAAGGTTTTTGTTAACTTCGAAGAAAAATTTCCCTTGAAGTTTACTGTGCGATGTAGAAGTAAACCAACTTATCCAAAAATCTCTGAACGCTTGGGAAGACGCTCAGTGGTGTTAGTGAATCAAAAAATTGCTGCTAAGGCTTACCTAACCAGGCGCTAAGAGAGTTGTGCTGTGTACAGAGTGCACTATGCGGTAACTGAGCTTTTAGTATTTAATTTTGACGACTGAAGTACAATTAAAATGGTTCTTGCGGAAATCTCATGCTGAGATAAAGCTAATCACACCCACAAACTTCAAAAAGCTGCACTAGCATTCACAGAATTGCGTATGGTCCTACCGATTCAATTTCGTGTCTTCAAACGCTTTTTGTTTTCTATCGGCCGTACTGTTGTATCTTTGCGTCTATTGAGCCTCTGTTGTTTGAAAAATCTTATCCCTTTTCAATTCAGATAATACATAGCAATATTTCGTAGCCTAAAATAGAGCTCCAATTATTGTTACAAAAAAGCATAGAGTTTCATTGATTTAAAGTTGGTGGCAGTCCCAGAATTGTCCTTACAGTGCGATAAGGTTCAATTATTGATCAAACTCAGCACCCCCCCCCCCTCTTTCCTCACCTGCTTCTTTTTAAACTGTTTCTTAACCAGCTGCCACATAACTTCTTTATGACCACTTTGGTACCATATAATCAAACCAAGTGGGCTTTTGGACAAAAAATGGGAGAAAATGGAAAAAATAAAAGCAAAAAAATGGAAGCAGAAGGAGGTAATAGTATAGATATTTTATGTCTAGTAGCCGACTAATGACCTTATATGTGTAAGTAAGTTAGTAAGCCGACCGAGGTTAGTAGATGTTTATTGTTAGTGGCGGCCTGACGTTTCGACGTGTCCGTCTTCTTCAGAGGCCTCCTCCGCCGCTCCCGCCCAAATGTTAGATGCGGCCGTCCTTCGTGCCACTAGTAGTAATAAATAAACAAATAAACGGCTGACAAAGTTCGACTGAACTCAAGCGTTACTGTTTACACTTGCTGTAAGAAATTATCAACGTTTAAAAAATACAAAATATTAGGTCGTTCCGAAAATAATGTCGCTTTTTTCGAATGAACGTCACATTTCATGGAATTAAGATTTTAAAGAGATCTTAGGAGCATTCGATGCAGCATTTCATCCTCTTTCCGAAGGTTGTAATATATGCATATTATTCAATGAGCTCTCAAGAAATTACCAAAATCTGCGACTCATGCTTTCTAACATAGTCAAGTACGTCTACTTTTCGAATTTTTGTACCCATTCTTTGAGGAAAGTACAAGTGATAAGTAGATAGAGCAAACCCCATAGGACACATCAATTTTTTCTTTTCCTTAAATTGCTTCTTTGAGTTTCTGCAATCGATTTCTCAGTGCCATCAAATTCCATATTTGGTCAGCTTAAACCTCACAGAACAATAAGCGGAGAGCAATTCGGATGTCATTCGACGCAGCTTTTTCTCCTCTTTTTATAAGTTGTTTTTGGTTTCCGATTCATCAAGTTTTCCGAGATAAAATCATCATAATTCGGGTTTCCCAGGGCGCCCCAGGCTGTACACGGAATTTCCGAAAGTTGCTAATCTGAAGTGGTGAATAATCTTTTGATTTGTAAAATTGTTGTCAAACCATAATCCATCTTTGTAAGTTTCGAAATCCGAAGATATATTAGTGTTTGATGCATTTGTGTCTGAGACGAGCCTGCTAAAATTCGGTGGTTCTATCAAAAAATCTATACAAAAAATTAGGACGAGCTGTGGAAAGTAGGAAAAGTTGTGCTGTTTCCTGTAGTGTTTGCTCTATTCATCCGTTGCCTGGACTCCTTCCGAGAATTGTTATAAAAATTTAGAAAAATCTTGAAACTTGGCATTCTCAAGAAGCATGGGTCGCAGATTTTGATAATTCTTCGAGAAGTTATTGAATTTTGTGCAGTGGTTATAAAACTATTAGAAAAAGAATGAATTGCTGCATCAAATGTTACCAGAATCTCCTACACATCTTTGTTCCAGAGATGTGGCGTACGTTTGAAGAAAGCGATATTACTTTCGGAACAACCTAATAGTATTCTGACAAGGAAATGGTCAGAAGTAGAAATGAGCCAATCCAAGCAAGCTGCCTACAATTCAATGCAGCATTCAACGCTGTGTTCGAATCTGTATTCCACAGCTGCCTATCGCCTTTGTGGACGAAGTTATGAGCAGCTTCATTGCGAAATAATCATACGTAAAAATTGCACAGTTGAGCACATTGTCGCATTTACAGCTCACTTTTAGGCATCAAAATGTAAGGTAGCTTTGCATGCACAATTTCTTATCAAAATAATATTTTTTAACGACTCATAACTTCGTCCAAAAAGGCATTAAGCAGTTAAGAGATAAGATTGAAATTCAGCGTTTTCTGCTGCATCTAATGGTATGCAGCTTGTCTGCATTGGCCACTTCGATTACGGACCATCCCTTAAGCAGATTGCGCCGGCAATTCACACTCACTCATTTTGGTAATCCTTCGAGAGTATTCATTAAGAATGGTGCGCAAATTTAGCAAGTCGCTAAGTTTGCGTCATTCATCGTGTTCCACAAAGCTGTAAAGTAGGTTTTTTTTCTTGTAGATTTTATTGTCAGTGGAGGAGACGGACCACTTGCAAAACGTTCAACAATGTGCAGATTTTGTCCTTTATTGTTCTATGATTGCGCCTTAGGAAGTGATATGAAAACATTGAAGAATTGAGAACTGGAACAGTGGATGATTAAACATCGTTCCAAGCGAAGTGCAAACGATTACTCGTCAGTTGCTTTGTTAAATAGCCTCTACAAAGGAAAGTGTAACTTATTGGTGACCATAAGTTGGATGGAACTGCATGCTTGGGGTAATTCATGTCTCTTACAATATTTCAACAACGACTTTATCACTCACAAGGGAAGCTCGCTTGATTGAAGTGACGATTCGGAAACTGATGTATACCCATGGAGTAGAACTTTGAACAAAGATGTCAAACATGCCTTTCATATCTGTGCGCTCTTCTCTTCTGAAAAAAGTTATGAGCTTTTCTTATGCCAAATTTTCGTGCATTTTTAGTCGCAAAATCACGGTAGTTTTCATACAAAAGTGTGCAGGCTTAGGAAAAGCACCTGATAAGCATTGTAGGTCTAATCTGATATTATCAGAACGTTTTCCAATGTTATCCATCCATGCTGTTATTCACAGGTTGTCATTTTCCTCCTAGACGACACATGCGTTTCAAATACAATACACTTTCTGTAGGGAAACGCTTCGCAGATATAGAAGCTATATTTTGAGATCAGCGTTTGAGCTCTATCCGTGAATGTACGTTACCTCTCGAATGCGCCACTTCGACTATGCGAACTTCCCTTGTCAGTTGCAACAAATTTTTTAAGTTTACGTGTATTTGTCCTCCGCCGACGCTTGCACATGTTCCTCAAGACATAGACTAGACAAAACATGCGAGGATGCGCTGATGAAGAAAATAGGGGGAGTACTCAACATGAAGATGGTCGGTCAAAAACATTTTGTAAACCATAAATTTGAGGCTACTGCAAATTGTTATATGATTACTTTATGATTAAAAACGTGACAATATATTGATAGTAAAGCGAAGTTCTCACTGTTTAATTCTTTCAGGAACGCAGTCCTATACAGCAAACCTACGCGCTCGGCTGCTTCGACTATTGGATAATAGGATGCCTTCCACTAGCTTTCAGGTAAGGGCCGGCTTTGTCACATTTCCGTAACAGATACTGACATCTTTTATTTCAGTCATGATCCGACCCAGAATTTTTAGCAGAGATAGCCTTGATAAGTTTGGGAGTGGGGCCTTTGGGTAAGGTAAGAACCAGAGAAAATTGGCAACAGCATACAGTCAAAAATATATTCGAGCAAATGTGAAACTCGAGACTTAAGCTTCGCATTTACATGCTTACGCCACCAAAACAGCGTTGATTTGCAAATATTCTATGTACCATTCTGTTTCCAGAATAAACCATTCTGCTTCCAAAATTCATAAAAAGCGCGTGATAGCTCAATGCGAGAGGGTTCAAAAAATATCGCGTAGACGTAAAGATTCAAAGGCTGTGGTTCAGTGAAACCGAACATTTCGAAATTTTGGTACTGAAGCTTGCTTGCACCGCAAACATGAGAATAGAACAAATCTGGGAGCATGGCATGCTGGCCCGGCCTAGAAACTGCCCCTAAACCCGTAACTATGTTCCGCAACGACTCGCGTCTCCAACTAAGGCGAAAACCGTCCCACTCGTCCAGATTTAGAATGAGGAGTATTGCAGTTCTAGTTTTCGCCATTTTTGCGCTTTTCAGAATGGATTTTCCGTTTCTGCGCGTCGAATTACCCCAGGTAAACGGAGAACTCGTGATCGAGAATTTGCCGAGCACACTGCCCTTAACGAGCCTTTCAACCATTATCAAAAGTTTGCAAATCTTTGTATCCATTCGTACCTAGGGGCCGAAAATATGAATTTACGAAAACACATCTGCCTACATAGGATACGGTACGTGTCAAAGGGCGCTACAGTTTTGCTCTGTTTTAGAAGACAGGAACTATGGAAAGCTGATTTACGCCCGTATAACTCCATCTTCGTGTCCCCCTTTTTCATACAAACAACTTTTTAAATCTTCTTTCGGGTCGCACTCGGACATTATGGGTGTGCCTGTAACTACGATTACAGTTCGAATCTTTTCGATTCTGGAACATTTTATTGCTTATTCGCGTAAATAGTTGTAGTAAAGTCTAGAAAAGAATTCTACTTTGTTCCTTGCTTCACATTCCAATTAATATGAGTGCATCGTATTCATCTAGAAAAGCCCTCGCTATACCGCACAATTTCAGGTGTGCCTTTGTCAATGCGCAAACATTGGCTTCTAAAAGTCATCTGAGAATTTTTTTTGGCAATTGAATGGATGCTACATTTGTATAGCTGCGCTCAGTCTCAGCCAAATTAGTCGGTCAGTTCGAACAGGTCCTCAATAAGCAAATGAGCAATGAGCAAATACGTGTTGTGTCATTTTCGCTATTCTAGATTTTACTCAGTACTTCAGTTACGACAATAATGTCTAAAAAAGCAAAAAAGACTTATTGGATATGGTCTTACTTTTTCTGGAATAGTCTCGAATTTCCTCAGCTTTACAGATGTTCCCTTCCGCAGAAGCTGTTGTGACAAGAAAATGAGTAATAATTGAACAACGTGCTGTTAAAACTTTTTTGTTTATGGTGGCGCAGAGAAATCAAAGGTCTAGCTGTCTTTATACGCAGAAGAAATGAGAGCGCAAATACTGAGGAGAAAATAAAGCAAGGATTGAAAACTGGAAAGTAAAAGGTACAGAAGACAGAAGTAAAATTAGCTTTACTTATTTAATGTTGGATACATAGATGGCCAGTCCTCACGTGATGGGGCCCAGCTCAGAGGTCGCCAGTGATCTCTGCCCCTCGCTTCGGACGTCCACGATCTTCTTAGTTGTCGTCGCTATGACCACGAGTTCCAGGGGCGAAAAGCAATCAGCTGGTTTATCCGTTCCACGAACATGTCTGGCGATCTCGATGATGGTCTTCGAAGACGTTTGCTTCATGAGGAATCCACTCAGATGTTCTTAGTGTCCATCCGTCGTCTGTTCTTCTCATGTGGCCCATCGATGCTTCGCTTTCGCACTGTGTTCCGCTGGTTCACGAAAACGGGACATTCTTCTTTTATCCGTACTGCGAAGTCCGACAAGATGTTGTTTGTGTCAGGTCATCTTCAAAGACTACGCTTTAGCCCCTGTGGGTGGTCCTCAAAGCTTTTAACGTGGCTGCGGGTTTCAGCCCAAGCGTCAGCTGCGTAACAGAGCGCCGGGAGAACGGTTGAGTCGAACAGCTGTGCACGAAGCTCCGGGTCCGCCAGTTGATCGGTGGCCTCCTCCAGAGGCCAGGCGGCACAGACTGATCTTCTTCTCCTGTTAAGTTCTTCCCTCAAGTCGTTCTCAATGTTCATCGAACGTCCGAGATACATGTAAGAAAACGTCTCCATGATAAGGGTGCCTTCCAATTCTATTTCTGCATCTTCGCAAAGGGCGTTCTTCATGAACTGAGTCTTCTTCCGATTTATTCGCAGTCCGATCTTCTTCCCTACTTCGTTTAGTTCCTTCAGCATCGTCTCTGCTTCAGTGATACAGCTTGAGAAGACGACAATATCCGCAAGGAGAAGGTTGGATAGGGATCTCCCATCAACTCGTATGCCTCTCTCTTCCCAGTCCAGTGACTTCATCACCGACTGCAAAGCCGCGGTGAATAGCTTCGGCGAAATAAAGTCGCCTTGTCGAACCTCCTTCCCAACTGGAATGGTCAGAGGCGATAGAACAGCTGCATCGTCGTTAAGCAGTGCTTGTAGGAGTCGGCTAACGTACTCACGTAAGCTTGGTCCAATCCTTGGTCGACTAGCGCTGATGGCGATCGCTTTGACGCTGTCAAAGGTTTTCTCGTGGTCGACGAAGATTAGGACGAGAAGCAGTCGGTGTTCCCGGCAGACTTCTATAACCCTCGAAACCGTCTGGATGTGGTCCATGCAGCTGAATCCTTTGCGGAATCCAGCTTGAAGCATATTGCACGGTAGTTCCGAAGATCCTCCCGTTCGCCCTTCTTGAAGAAAAGGACGGTTCTTGACTTCTCCACTGGTCGGGAATCTTCTCCTTCTGAAGGTAAGATGTCAAATGCGATGATAGAACTTCGTGTAGACGGTGTCCTTCGGCTCGCAGAAGTTCGACGGAAAGATGATCTAATCCTGAAGCCGTGGACGTTTTCATGGTCTGAATCGCCGTGCGCAGGTAGAAATCGTGGTGGTACTTCTCCAGTGGGAACAACGGGCATCGGCACGGGTGTTGATGAGCGGAAGAGGTCGGTGTAGAAGTTTTTCGCGATAGATTTTATTTTATAACGGAAAAAAGTCGGAGTCCCGTCTTCTTTTAACAGTGCAGCCAGCGGTACGTGATATTCACAGAGGTCCCTTCGGCGCTTCGTGAGACTTCGTCTTTTTTCGGCTGCCTCCAGTACCTTGGCTTGCCTGTATTTCCTGAGATCTTCCTGCAAAGCCGTACTGCAACTGGCGTTGGATATCAGTCGCTCGAGACGAGTTGCATCCGGATCCTGCCTCAGAAATCTTCTTCTTTCGAGCGATTCCTTTGTGGTCTTTGAAATGCGTTCCAAGTTCTTCTTAGGATTCACTGAGGGCGCATTCTCCGCAGGCTCGCAATCCTTGTAGGAGCCGGTCGGGGTCGTAGTTTGGGACTCTCGTTGCGGACGACCTCCTCCATATCTTCGTAAAAAGCATTTAATTCTGTTTTATCAACTGCTGATGCCGGAGAGTAGCAGTTGATGATGCTGATGGTCTTCTGACGTGGATGGAAGTCGTTGTCGCAAGATGGCTAGTCGAGGTGATAGCACGACAACACAAGATGGACGGTAGATGGGTAGACGACAAAGCCAGCCCTCCAACGCTTCGTGATGGAGCCTTCTCACTTAGACGACAAAGCCAGCCCTCCAACGCTTCGTGATGGAGCCTTCTCACTAAAAATGACGAGGGTCCCATCACTCATCTGTCCCACGTCTCTCTTCTTGGACTTCATTTCCTGCAGAGCGATGGCGTGGTACTTGATGTGCTCCGCAGCGTCGAGAAGAGCGTGGAGGTCGGCGTAGGTGCAGAGCATAAGGCAATCTCCATGGCGTGTCGCCCGGGCAGATGTGTCGTTTTTGTCAATCTAAAAGGCACCCTAAAGACCCTGACGTTCTTGCTATCACTCGGCGTTCACCGTGAGTCAGAAGCAGGCGAATGGGACTCCTCTCCGGGACTCGCAAATCTCTGCTCCGGAAGTGTGCCAGATTCCCGGAGAAGAGCCTCGGAGCACTAAAGTGGATGAAACAGCAGGGCTCCGGAGCGCTGCAGAGCGCGAAGTGGCAGTTCGCGCCACTTGCCCGCCGGAGGTACCCTTCGACTGTCTGAGTGATTAACATAAGGTTTCCCCTATAAAGGCAGATTTACTAGGCCTACTCTTGATTTCATGAGAAAATTGCTGAAGCGGCTGTGGAGCGAAGAGAACCGCCTAGCGACCAAGAAGCAGACGGGGGGAGATCTGGCCCGGCACGCTCTTAGCTAGGCATCCGGCCGAAACCGGAAATGTCGAACTCCTTCTCAGCTTGGGAGTTCCTACTAGAGTATGCACTCGACTGTGCACAGTTCGACACCCGGGGCCACGCCACGATGAGGCGGCGAACCATGGGGGAGGGAATGCCACCTCTTCGTAGCAACTTTGATAATAGCAATTACCCGGCATAAAAGAAAAGCAAGTTCTAGAATCTGACTGAAAAAAGTCTTCAGTCAAATTGGACTTGTTAAATGAAGCCTAGATGTAGACCATTTTGAAGGATATTGAATGCGATTTCAATTTTGATTTTAGTATTAGGTGTGCGCTTTGGGCGCCGAGTCGTGAGCGTCAAGAAATTGAACGCGCGACAAACACAGAATGAGTCAGAATGCTCGATTAGCCCTGTATTTGAATATCAGGGCATTCTCACGCATGAAATATAACTTTGCTCTTGATAAACTCAAACTAAGCGATAACTCGCATTTTATAAAGATCTTGCGTTGGTTTTTTGGTTCCAAAAATACTCATAACTCGGCGTAAGAGGCGATCATCAGAAAACGGAGACGAGTTTGGAATTAGCGTCTGTTGCTCTACAAAAACGTAGAAAATATCAGGAGAAGACACCTTCACCAAACACATTTATTGCTATAGAAAATAGAAGATAACTAGCTGGCTTACCCGGCTCCGCCGTATCCGGACCAAACTTGGCACACATACACTTCGGGCCCCGGCGGGTGTCACAGTCCACTTTTCGTTATTGATCGATGTCGATTTTACCGATTTTTATCGATTTTTTGCAGAGTTCATCTACAGGGCTAGGAGTTGGCACAGGGGGGAAGTGAGCATGGGGTTTCCGAATACAATATTAGTTTTCAGAATTATCGATTACTTTTATTGATTTTATCGATTTTTTGTAAATTTTGACATGCGAGGCTGGGATTTTGCACAGGGGGTAATCGAGCATGCTGATTACGAACACAATATTAGTTTTCAGGATCGTCCATTACTTTTATCGATTTTATCGATTTTTTTTGTAAAGTTTGACCTGCGGGGCTGGGAGTTTGCACAGGGGGATAATCGAGCATGCAGATTACGAATACAATATTAGTTTTCAAGATCGTCCATTACTTTTATCGATTTTATCGATTTTTTGAAAATTTGGGCTAGGGGGCTGGAATTTGGCACAGGGGATGATCAGCATGCTCGATTACCCCCCTGTGCCAGCTCCCAGCCCCGTAGCTCAAACTTTGCAAAAAAATCGATAAAATCGATAAAAGTAATCGATAATCCTGAAAACCAATATTGTATTCGGAATCCCCATGCTCGATTACCCCCCTGTGCGAACTCCCAGCCCCGTAGCTCAAACTTTGCAAAAAAATCGATAAAATCGATAAAAGTAATCGATAATTCTGAAAACCAATATTGTTTTCGGAATCCCCATGCTCGATTACCCCCCTGTGCCAACTCCCAGCCCCGTAGCTCAAACTTTGCAAAAAAAATCGATAAAATCGATAAAAGTAATCGATAATCCCGAAAACCAATATTGTATTCGGAATCCCCATGCTCGATTACTCCCCTGTGCCAACTCCCAGCCCCGTAGGTGAACTCAGCAAAAAATCGATAAAAATCGATAAAATCGATATCGATCGATGACGAAAAGTAGCCTATGACACCCGCCGGGGCCCGTAGCGTATGTGTGCCAAGTTTGGTCCGGATCGGTTCAGAAATGGAATTTTCTATTCGGAACATACGTAGAGACATACAGACATACAGACATACATACATACAGACAGACAGACAGACAAACAGACATTCAGCTTTATATATAAGATAATCTATCATTTTCTTGGCGAACACTTATTTTTCAGAATGTAAAGTATTTCTGTGAACTGGGAGTTTTTGTCCATGATAAAAAGTCTTTCCTTGAAACGACGTAAACAAACAGTCTGCTTCAGGCTAGTATTACATTGCAAACAAAATGTTATGAAAAGCATCCGGAGGCTTTAGTGAAGAATAGTGCAAGACAGTGCTAAGTGCAAGACATAAACGCTTCTAATTAAATAAAGCTTTTTGTTGACTAACCATCTTTTTTTTCAAAAAGTATGCTTTTTTCTTCTATCATATTTGGTCCCAACTCCACAGAAAGTTGTGTCAACCTTGTGCCACGTGTATTTATATATCGTACATGTTCAACAGGTTTTACCAGAAATTTTTTGCCTTCCTGTAAGTGCATTTTGATTTCTAACCAATAACGACTTTGTTTTTTCAAATAACACTCTCGAAACACTGCGAGAATGTCATCCTGCTTTCTATGAGTATTCCATTATCTGAGCGGCGAAACAAGCGACAAAAAGCTACTTTAACACGTTTCGGACCGGTGCTGCACATGGTGCACCCTCCTTTGGAGGAACTTTTTAGCGTTTACGGAAGGTTTTCTTTTAGTCCAAGGCTTCAAATCAAAGGTCTAAGCCTATACTTTTCAAATGATTCTGTGGAGTTGTGCTGCCTATATTTGTTAAGGGGATATGAGCACGAGTTGAACAACAGTTGCAACGGAGTGCGGCAACGCGAATGACGCGTGCGACGCAACTTTCCATCGCTTCGATATTCAAGAGAAAAACTGTGCTTTCGATACTGATGTGTACCATCTACAACATAGATACTATTGGAGACTATTAGAATTGAGTTCCTGTTCCTAACTCTCAGGAAAGCACAGGAGTGCTTCACAAGCGACAAAATTTGAACACTACGAATCCGCTCAAAACCTTTGGGTATGGAACTTATCTGACAAGCTGATTACAGATGTAGCACACAGTCTACGAAATAAGGTCCCTTTTTGGCTAATGGCTGGAAGTGCACTCTTTTTCGCCGCGTGCGATTTCGCGGTCTGAAACGAAACGTGTTAAGTCTGTTGTAAGTATTAGATTGAGTCGGAACTATTGAGGACTTTTCCTCTTCCATTTCTAGTTTCCCGCAAATAATGTAGAATAGTAAGTTAAGTACTATTTTTTAGAAGATTTTTTTTTACGCTGTTTGAACGTAGGGGATTATCCACAAACTTTCGAGCGCTTCTGTGGATCATGTAAGTCGTAGTTTTTTGCTTCAGACTGTTGACGATTAGAAACTGTCTCTAAATAACACTTCTCCTCATAAGTATGTAGAATGGCGAGAGCACTGTTTATTTGACTAGTGCATACCGAAAAATCAGATTTCAAATCTTGAAATGCCACCACTAAGAGCATAAGAAGTATTAGGTTGTTGCAAAAATAATGTCCGTTATTCTAAGCCTATATTTCAAACAACTTTTTTCCATCAAACTTTCTTTTTCAATATAGAATTTGCATATCATTGGAAAGCTCTCTTCATGTACTTTCTAACGGTGGTGGAAATAGTCTGCTATCCTCATCTGTGAGAATTTCACCAGCATCTCGCATAACTGCACTCAAAATTAAAATGTCGATGCTTGAGTTTCCGTGGCCACAATTCAGGCGCAAATGAACGAATTCTTCTGAAAACATAGCATTTCTATTGGATGAAGATTGTTTACCTACAGCGTGCTTATGTGGATTTTTGGAGATATCTGGACTGAGAAATGGACGCCTCGAAAGAGATACTCACTGCTGGCATTCTATGGTTCAAAAATTTCTCATAATTAAGGCAATCGCCAAAGCTTCGCCCATTTCTGTAAACTTGAGATTAGCACACCTCAACTACAATATTTGAGAAGAAACTCAACTATTCACAGCGCGAAGAATTTTGAATTTTTCAAATTTCACACTTATGAGCCTACAACAAGTAGGCTTAGAAAAGTGAACTTTTTTGAATTTTTGTCTTTTCTTTTCGCGGAACTCTTTCGTCGGAGTCTTTTCTATACTCTCATAAACTCTTGGTCTGCTGCTACATAATAAGCTGATTGCCAGCCATACGAACAAAACTTGAAGGGAGTTGTAGGCTCTTAAAGAAGAGGTTTTTGAGAGAAAAACTTTTAGCTTTTTGACGCGTGGTTTTCTTCCCAACTGCGATATCAGTATGAGCAGGAGCGCGCTAAATTACGAAAGGTTTGCTGTTTTTGAAGGTCTTGACTGCATTCAAAAATATGAAGACTGAACGAAGTTATAGCCCTCCAAAGTGAAAATTTGCAAAACGGACATTATTTTTGCAACAACCTAATAACTAAAAACGCTAAGACATCCACTGTTTCAGCTCGCCAGGGTAGTTTGAGAATAGAAGGAAAATAAGCTTGTTTAGGCTATTTGTGAAATCGTATTCCAGTGTAGAGGCTCTATGGAGTCTGTCCCATGCCCCCTGCTCGCAGCAAAAGTTCTCGTATAGTCGATAGTCCAGAGATAGTGCGTTAAGAGTGGAAAATGTTTGATGCCCTTACCTCATAAAAAGTAAAAGTTCTTTTTAGCGAAAACAGAAGCAATTCTTGAAAACCTAATGAAACGCTAATTAGTTCGAAATTTCTCGTTTAGCGGCATTTCAAACTGCAGATTTCCGCTAGGCAACAATCCACAGCACGGGTGGAAACAAGAAAAAGCTAGTTTCTTTTTTATTTCTTACGAATGTTTTGAAAGCAACATTTCGAAAGTGGTGATTATCAAGAAGAAGATAACGAAGAGCATTTAGTTTGAAAAAACTTTTGTTTACTATGTCGAAATTCACGTCAAAGACAATCTAAATTTTTACGCGCCTCCTAAATTTTCAGTCCCCTCTCGTACCTTGTTTCTGACGACATTGTTAGCTTTGTTGTACTTATAATCCTGAGCACACCTTCGAAACATAGAGCCATGTACTCTGGTAATCTTCACTTTGGCGTCACGATAGAACACAACCATTACTTCGAGAAAAGAACAGAGGTCATCCGGGGCAGCCCTCTATACAGGGTGTCCCAAAAAATTGCGCACACTGTTTGATCGTTAATAGCTCTCTTATTATGGGGTCTTTTGAGAAGCGGTAAGAGCCATTTTGTACAGCTGGCTTCAACTTAGATTTACAGTATAGAACGAATCATCCATCTCTCTTCATTACTGTAGGATTACGGTGGAAACTTCAAAGAGGGTTTTGAGCTATGAAAGGCCATATTTTGCCCCAGAAATGAAACAAAACAGTCTAAAAACTTTTACACTAGGCTAATTAGAGCTAATTGGTAAAGTTCCCAACTTATTATGATTCTTCATTGAAGAGTCATGCCGGGTAAGAGGTAGCGGCTATTTTTCCAATGTTCCTAAAAAGTGCAGTTACACCATCTAGGAAGCTTCGTAATCTTGTGAGTAGATGAGTATTGAACTCAGCATCCATAAAACCCTGTTACACAACTTTTCACATTTTTTGAAAAATTTTGAATTGGCAGCTCTTTCCACATTGACACCATATGTTTCAAGTTTCTACCATAATCCTACAGTAATGAAGAGAGATGGATGATTCGTTCTATACCGTAAATCTAAGCTGTAGCCAGCTCTACAAAATGGCGCATACCGCTTCTCGAAAGACCTCATAATAAGAGAGTTGTTAACGATCAAACAGCGTGCACATTTTTTGGGACACCCTGTATTATGACATAACTATATAGAAGTGAATGTGAATGAAACAAGTATAGTGAGTGAAATTTTGAAAAAAAGCTCACAAAACAAAAAAATTGCGTTTGTGTAGAGCTTTTTCTGCTGGAAAGAAGGTTTTTACTCAAAAATTCCAATGGATTTTAGCACGACAATTCTCAATTAACCTTTTTATAGACAACTGTTAGAAGTTCACGAAAGCTGCTGGAGTTCGATAGAATATTAGAAACAGCGTTCAAATTTTGTGCAGAGAGCCAGCTAAATGCTGGTTTATCTCGTCATAGAGTGATTTTCAACAACCGCGACATTATCAGGCTCCTGGCCGTGTCATGAGGATCAGAATGATACATATATTTGCGGAATTTCTTTAAGACCCCGCCGAGATCTACGACCAAAGCCAGATGTCCCGTCGGCTCTGCTCTGTCTCCGCTACTCTCTGCATCTCCTTTGCGCGCTACCTCGCCACTCAAAGGCAGAACGCGGGGCATTTGGCTCTGGTACCCTTTTCTTCGTTATTTTCAATTTAATCCTAGCAAGCTGCATATCATAATGAACTCTTGATCTCTACTTCAACGCTGACAACGTGGCGGAACTCCATCTACTAATTTGAACAAGAAATCTGGCAAAAAAGGGTGTTCGAAAATCCACTGTTTTTTCTTCAATTTAGCTTTTTTCAAGTAGGTTTTTTGTGCATCACATAAATCTTATTTCCGTTTATAATGCAACAACGCTGCAGGGCTGACTTCGTCGATTGTTTTGAAGTATCTAGCACAAAGCTGCAAAAAGTGCGCTTTTGTTCATAGGCCTTCACTGAAGTTAGTAAGCAACCAATTTTTGCATTCTTGGGGACATTTAGCTCGGGATTAGAGCATAACAAAGCTGACAACGTTGTCAGTAAGAGGAACTAGAAAAGGAGCTTCAAAACTTAAAGGACACATCAAAAACTAGGTTATCTTTGTCGTGCATTTCGACTTAGGAAAAAACAAAACTTTAAGTTTGAATACCTGGATGTTTTCGTTAATTTTCCTCTTGATAATCACCATTTCCAAAATATTTTTGTTTTAAACAACCACAAAGTAGAAATTAGCTTTCCCTCGTTTTCTCCGACGCTGTAGGTTGCCTGATCCTGCAGCGAAAATCTGCAGTTTGATATGCCGCTAAGTAAAAAATTTCAAACTGATTGCGGGGTTTAGTCATGTTTTCAAGAGATTCTTCTGATTTTTCTGATTGTTTTGCATCCTTTTCTCTTCTTTGATTTCCTTTAAACAACTTTTATTTTTCATAGGGGACAATCTTCACTTTTGACGCCTAAACTCTAGACTGTCAAAGGTATGATCCTGAGCAAAATGCCCTCAAGGTAAGAAATGTTCCCTGCTAACTCCAGTGAAGGCGTATGAACAAAAACGCATTTGTGCTAGCCATTTCACCACAAACGAAGAAGTTGGCCACGTGACGTTGTCTACACTATGAACGAAAACAAGATTTATGGAATGAAAGCTACGATTCAGAGTTTGAAAGGAGCTGAACTGAAGAGAAAACAAGAAATTTTCAAAACACGGTTTTTGCCACATTTTTCGTTCAAATCAGAAAATGGAGTATCGAGACATTGTCAGCGTGGAAGTAGAGATCAGAAGTTCAATTGTGGTAGCGAGATAACGCGCAACGGAGACTCAGACGAGCAGCGGAGACAGATTAGAGCAGACGGGGCATTTGGCTCTGGTCGTAGATCTCGGCGGGATCTCATCCTAACCATGGTAATCCTCATGACACGACCAGTAGCACTGACAACGTCGCGAATGTTGAAAAACACTCTATAATGTGATAAACCACCATTTAGGTGGTGACTTTTTGCCTAAGAATCAAGCGCAGTTTTTGTTTTCATTCAACTCTAACAGCTTTTGTGAACTTCTAATACTAAGTCGTAATCTAAAATATGGTTGATTGAGATTCTTCGCCCTAGATTCTAGGAAAATTTCGAACAAAAACCTACTTTTCAGCAAGAAAAAGCAACAAAAACGCATCTTTTTGTTTTGCGAGCTTTCTTTTTAAATGTCACTCATTATACTTGCCTCATTCACATTCACTCCTACATAATTATCATACTATATATAAAGCGCAAGCATCCGCATCTGCGTCATCGCTCACGCCAAGGGTGTCAACATGTCCGTCGTTTTGTGCCGGTGCAAGCGTACCGAGCTGATGACTCACAATGGTAGTGATACCTGTCTTAGCAGGGAACGATACTTGGTTACCCCGGCCATTCATAATGTTTTGTATATTGAAAAATGCCCCTTTCAATGCTGGTTCGAATACCGTTTTTCGTATCTGCTAAACGAGAACCTGGATGGAGTTATGATTATTTTCTCAAAAATGAATCGCGGTACGCAAAGGGTGAAAATCATTAATAAAAATTTTTCTTTTTTCTTCAAATGCTGAATATTGCTTAGATAGGTGTAAATACAACGTTACACCTTTCAAGTTTCTCCTTGATAGCTTCAAATGGTAAAATAGATCGAATTGGGTGATTCTAACTACCTAAAATTACGCAAATTTTCCTACGAAAAAAAGTTCATAACTGCCTTTAAATAATCGTTCGCAGATTTCGAGCACAGGTTTAGAATCAGCGTTTCAAGTTGCACCTTATGGTATACATCGCATTTCAAATGGGCCGGGGTAACCAAGTATCATTTCCTTGTTAGACGATGTTGATCAAGTGGCATGATCAAAAGTGCAATTACTAGACAAGCCAGCTTCCGTGTAGGAATCGTTTTTACAAGAGCAACCCGTCTTCAAATGAATTAGAACAGGTAGTTCAGAATTTCTCTTAGACCATCATTTTCCTTCAATTCCTTCAAAAGATTGCAAGTCCAGATGCAAAAATTCCATGAACTAAAAACTTGCACATTCCATTCCACAGAAATTTTGCAAGAAGTGCACAAATTCTTAGAAGAATTCTATCAAATGAATAACATTTTATCAGTTCCAACAAGTGCCCAGAAATTATTGTTAGAAAAAAGTTCATTTTGTTCATTTTTGACATATCATAACTCAAGCTTCTGTATTTCTACGCTGGAGTTTTAATTTGGAATGCATCATAACTTTTCAGAAAAGTCAGTTATCTCAGCTAAATAAGCGGTCTCCCATATTTTATTGCTCAAGTGCTTAATATGTTTTCTAACCTCAAAGCAGTTCTTCATTCAATGGATTTATCTGCCTTGTTTTTCTGCTAACATATCTCAGCAAGAAAGTTGAAGTTATCCGAATTCCTGCATGAAATGTTTAGTAAATATTTTCATCTCAGATAAACTGTACTAAATCTGTTTTTGGAGGTTGAGGTAGATACTTTTGCTTTCTTCGGTCAATATCCGTCTTTAATGAGCATTCAGTTTGAAATGCTTATGATTTAAAAAATTGTCAGGTATTTTAGCAAAACAGTTGCAGTAATTTGAATTACAAGTGCTTTCGTCAACACTAATCTGCTCATTCAAAAGCAACCTTATTGTGTATTTTTTTGGGCGGGAATTCAAGCACAGTTTGATCGTGCAACACTTTGGACAGCGCTTCACGTAGTTTTTCTAGGAAACATTGGCTCTGTGCAAGAAATCAGCGATTGATGGGAATTCTTCAGTTAGATGTTTAGATCTGTGGAAATTGTAACATGCCATTCAAAAGGTATTCACAAACATCATTCGTTCTGCAAATGTCTAGTACTCAAAAGGTGTCAAAGGATGCATTTTAGTCCATCATGGTTTTCACTGTGCGTTTCAAAAAAATAAAAATTCGCGCGCGCTTCTAAAAATCTTACATGCTTTTAAAGTAATGTTGTGAGTATTTTTAATCAATGTATTAAAATTATTCTGTTCAATGTTCTCTGCTAATGCACTTTCAAAAAAGCTGTAAAAACAGTCTATCCAGAATCCCGGATTTTTATGCGTCGTATGCTCTT
This sequence comes from Cylicocyclus nassatus, assembly GCA_958299035.1. Taxonomy (NCBI): domain Eukaryota; kingdom Metazoa; phylum Nematoda; class Chromadorea; order Rhabditida; family Strongylidae; genus Cylicocyclus; species Cylicocyclus nassatus. The sequence continues at coordinate 100,061,339 of CATQJL010000001.1, read as the reverse complement.
CGAATGTGAATATTGCACAGCCTCAACATTGTGTAAGGAGCCGAGATTTGCTTAAGTGAGCAACTAAAAGCATAGACACGCTTGAGTAGGTCCCTTGAAGAATTTGAATCGGTAGCTTGCTACTAATCAGATAACCTAAAAATTGGTGGATTTTGAAGCTCTTTTGGATGAAGTGCAAATGCAAAGATGCTGGACATTTTGGAAAGCCCTTATGAGACATCGAGATTTTTAATTTCTTGAAGTGGAAAAGAAATTTTGACGCTTCTAAAGAATACTTTGTGAAGAGAAAGAGGAAGTGTTTGGATATGAAAAACTGTAGATTTGTAGTTTGAACGTTGGCTGAATTTTCAAGGATGTCAATTCGAATTCACTCGCTAATTTGATTTCGGAAAGTTAGAGTAGTCTGACATGGGAATGGTTAGAAATCGAATGGCCACTTTAGACAAGCTGCATACCATTAGGTGCAGCATAAAGCGCTAACTTCAAATCTGTTTCCACGCTAACTTTAAATCTGTTTCCACATCTGCCCGCGTTTGTGGGCGGAGTTATTAGCCTTAAAAGTCGTTGATTTGTTGAGAAATCGTGCATGAAAAGCGCAAATTTGGCAATACAGAGCCATTTTGGAATCAATGCTGGGCCAATAGATGCGGTTAGATTACTCAACTTGAAGCCCAAGGGTGAGCTGAAAGTGCAACAATGTGCTCACTTTCGCAATTTTTGTGTACGATTCTCTCGCAGTAAAACAACTCATAACTTCATCCACAAAGGCGCTAAGCAGACATGGAATACAGATTCGAAACCAACGTTTAACGCTGCATTGAATGGTAGGCAGCTTGCTTGGCTTGGCCACTTCGACTTTTGACCATTCCCATGTGAGTAAGGACTTTTGAATGAGTGGAGGGCAGCTTGAGGCGAGGACCATTCATTGTGAAAAAAGGCCCAAGTGAGAAGAGTGCACATGGCTGATAAAACTTTGCCGGGTTTGAGCGCTTGCTCATGGGTGAAAATGTTGGAGGGGGTGCAGTCCTCAAAGTGTCGGATAGCAAAGCTATACAAAATTCGAGTGTCTATCTATAAAGTAGAGGAAAGAGCGATGCAGTTTGAAGAAGCTGGGAGGAAGCAGCCATAATTCGTTGCCGCTTTTGATAAGAAAATCGAAATCTCCAAAAGCATGAGATCCATGACTTTGATGGCTCCTTGCGTTTTCAGATCCGTGCCATACGTTTCGCGAGTAAAAGGTTCGTACAAATCTTCGTAAGGTCTAACCTTTAGTTACATCTTACTTCACACACACAGCCAGTCTAAAGCACCGCGAAGCGGCGCTTTGGACTGGTGTCATAATATAAGAGGCTTCGCCCGCATGACTTCTCTCTCAGACAGCGGATAGGACCGCTCCGCCGGAGAAATGGCAGGACCGCGGCGTTTCCCCAGCGGTGGGTCTGCCACTCGTCCGCCGAAGCCCTCCCATTTCTGCCCCGGAGCCCTCCCATTTTGTGCGCCGGAGCCCCCCGATTTTGTGCTCCGCAAGTCTGCCGCGGCATACTGTAATTAGCCCTAATTAAGCTCCAAACCCCAATTTTGTCTCTAAACCCCACCCAAATTAGCCGAGTACGACCCCCCCCCCTCCGGGTAAGAGTTCAGCGCGACCGTCAACCCCGTTCTTTATCCCCTCCCTCTCACCCCTAGCGTTTGTGGATAGAAGATAGAAGAATGAAGAAACAAGACATTTATTTCAAATTAACTACAAACAATCTTCTGCAAATTGCAAAACAAAACTTAGCGGCTACAAAACGGACAACACCGACAACCTATGGCCGTAACAACAGACACAAGACATAACATAAGACCTAGTAGTAGTATTGCTAATAAGAAGAACTTTATGCAGGAAAGAAGACCCAAACTGGTGAACACGAGATAGCAAAAGCACATATCGACAATTTTGATTGCAGGTTTGCCATCATTTCAAATGCAAACTTAGAGTAGTTTTTTTGCGAAAAAGATGGAACACAAACTTTTTGCATGATTTAGCATTAGATCCCACACGTGTGAGTATATTTGAAAACAACTCTATTTAGACAGAAAGTCGAACATCTCTCGAAGAAAATAACGAGCACTTGCCTCGTCCCATCTCTATCAAAACTTCTGCTGTGAAGTAGACCAAACGCGGAGAACAGTTTGAGAGTAAAATTTCCGAGAAATTTGAAATCCGATTCTTTGAACTCAGCCATACTCATGCCAACCTCCTAAACACCAACAAATGGATACAAAACAGAATGTGGAGATTAAACATGCCTTATTCGTTTCCGGATTAAACTTCGGTAAGCGATGTCGGGGACATGGCACAAGCTTGAAGAGTTGTGGTAAAGAGTATAGAAAATTAAATGCCTGAAGTACACAAAACTCGGAGGGTACTTAAATCTACACATGGCTACGCAGAGCGCGCCCCATGCCCCATTTCTCCGGCGCGCAGGATCTTCGCTGTTGGGGCACTCTAGACATTGTGGACTTCCATTCTACGCGTACATAGGTTACATGAGTGCTGTCACTTGTCTGGAGGTCTTCCAGATATCCACACTTCAAATCTAAAGTAAGGTGAAAATCCGTATATGCTCAGCGCTTTCTCATGGTAATTGAAGGCTCACTTGCGATGTAGGGATCTCTTCTAAGATTTCTCTTCATTTACGTATTTGAAAAGGTCCACCTTTTTTATTTACCACAGTTTCTCTATTAAAAAGCTGGAGAGCGTATCCATAAAAGTTCTCTGATATAGGCGGCTAAAGCTGTATTGTGGGTGTCGCCGATTTCTGTCCTTACGAGCGAGTCTCTGCCCATAAACGTGTCGAATAGTTCCAGTCAGTACTTTACTACTTACTCATAACTCTTATCCAACGTTTGATGCAAGTCCAATTGAAGACAAGTGGATAGGAGTTCTAAGTTGGCTTCTAACAAAACCAGCTTGAACTTCTTAGTTGATTTTGTTGAAAGCTAACTTAGAACTTCTATCCAGTTCTTATCGTTAGAAACCAAAGAAGTATTGATGCCTCAGTCTATCCTGATAAAACTTTTTATTTGACTAATGTTTGAAAGAGGCATTGTAAAGGAGCCCCTAATTTTCACTGAACCCTAGGGATCAAGGCTGTTTAATAGCAGACATTCCTTGCTTGCCTGTTTTTCATGAATGCATTGCTGTTTCACATCTATGTGCACCCTCCAAAGACCAGGAACGGATGGGCTTGAAGCCATCGGGCACAGTCATATGATGATTGGTGACTGAAGCAAAATTGTTAAGCATCACAAGGCATGCATAGATGCGTTGAGTTTAGAACAGTGCGCGGATCGATGGATCGACAAACAAAGGATTTACCGAGAAATTCTCGCATTATTCATTCACTTCTTCATGTTTGGGCTATTCCGGAACACTAAATAGAGGCGGTCAAGCACATTTCGTTGGCCTTGCACTTGACTTGGTGGATTCCATCAACTGTTTGTAAGTATTGACAACTTAGTTTGTAAAAATGCGTTGTTGTGCTCTAAACAAAACGTGAAGAACCTGAAGCATTAGTGGACAGTACCTTCAAACTAATTTCGTCCATGGTCTTTGCAAGGCACCCATCATTGTTAAACAACAATCCTCGAAACTGGTTGTGTGAAACCGCATTTACGTTTTCTTCAGATAGAGTTTGGCCTATAAGTTTTGGTGGAGACAAACTGTCTCATATTTGACTCTTTCAACAAGCAATCCATCTGAAGGCATGGACGAGATGGTTCTTGATCAAGAAAGTCCTGCTCCTGTTTTTCTTAAGTTGACAATTAACATCTGTGCGATGAAAAGCGAGCGTATGCCAACAAAAATATCACTGTGGTTGAAATTATGAACCTTCTTGTACGCCATACAGGTTTGTTATGATGTTTACCTGTGTGGCTTACAATAAAGTTCATGATTTCAATGCCCACGTTTTATAATCAGAGAACATACTATAACATATCAGTGTAGCTGTCTAACGCTCTATTGAATAGGCAAATAAATCCGAAATGTTATTGCACCAAATGAGATGGAACAAACAAGCATCCGACATCCCAAAAGCGTAGTACTCAGAACCATCGGGAAACTGTATTTGTACAAATACCCCTCGTTATAAATGCAACCTTGCGCAGGCCACAGTGGTCACGTTTCCACCATGATCAAGCAATGTAATCAATGATTCTTTACTTATCCACTATGTAAATGTTCAAAGAATCACTGATTACATTGATTCCACCGTATACAAAGAATCCTCGGTTACATTGCCTTCAATGTACGCATAAGATCACAAGTTCAAAGTATCTAGCGTGCTCCGGCATTGTAAACCATGCGCGCCGGCTAATTTAGCACCGAGTCATGGGGCGCGCTTTGCGCAGCCATGTGTAGATTTAAGTACGTAAACAAAACTCGCAGAATCCGCAGTAGAATCAAGCCTATGAGAACAATAACGAGCGATGGCCGTAAAGTACAGTCGAGTAGATTTAGCGGCAAATATAGTGTGTTTGCACAGAAGGTGAAATGCGGTGAAATTTGCGCGTGAACGAGTAGCCACGACAGTACCGCGGGTATCTTGCGCGCGCAATTGGCCGACGTCACAGTCGAAACTATTTCTTCACGCGCCAGTTTCACCGCATTTCACCTTTTGTGCAAGCACACTATATTTACCGCTAAATCTACTCGACTGTACCTTGGATTAAGGAACAAACATATCATGGTCTTGCTAAAATGACCAAGAATTGATACGACGGCTAGAGTCATCCCTGCTCAATGACAAAATCTATCACAAACAAAAACTCGTGCTGGATACTAAGGGTTTAGTGAGAAGCAGAAAGGGAAATCTGGCATCACTTACTTTATTGAATTGATAGAGAGCCAATGTACACGTTAAGGGTATCAGAAAGTAGAGTGACAGCAAATGGTCCCAATACTGTTCTTCTACACGCGTAACCTGAATGTGAGATTGATTTGATAATACGACCGATACCGATAGTCTATACGTTTACCATGAATCTTGGAAGATACGTAGCAGATTAGGTAATGAATGACGCCGACTCTGAGCGCACATACACACTTGAACAGGCAATCCGCGGGAGACGGTCAAGAGGCGCGATTTCTTCGGCTGTCACTAGCTTAAGGCTCTAGTTTAGTGCTATGCGAGCCTTCAAAAATTACCAGATAAAGTGCATTAGCTTACTATTTGCTTGAGGTCACCACTTACTGAGTTTCGTGGTTTTTATGAATCGGAATGAATTATTTACGAATTTGTTCTGAAATACATTTTCATGTGTTCTTGACCTTCAAAATTGCTGTTTTGAATTTATTCTAGAACATCAAGATTGAACAACTCATGCAACTACCTGGTTTATCTTCTTCTATATTTCATATACTTCTAGAAAGTTGCAGAACACTTATTATATGCTATTTGGTGTCCAGCTGACAATAAAAATCGCGCCTCTTGATATACACCCGCAATCCGCCGTGGAGCTCAAGCATGAACAAGTGCGAAACAAAAAAGTAGACTCACTCGGATTATATACTTTTTGTTTCAAAAATCCAGAATTAATCACAAAAACCACTCCATCAACAGTCAATGATGTCTCACCAAGTCGAAAAGAGCCAAGCACTAGAAGTGACTAAGTGCATCCGCACGAAAAATTGAAACCTAAACCTGAAAACGAGGAACTTACAACAACATAAAAGCCAACGCGACAAAGAGCAATGCGGAAAAAACGGTAAGAAACGCGGAGAAACAACAAAATCAAAGAAACAACGACTAAAATATGAAGAAAGAGCGTAAACAGAGGACTCATCACCGTGGAGTTAGACGTTTGCTCGCCAAATCGATACGCAGCCTGCTCCGGAGCCCTCCCATTTGTGCTCCGGGGCCCTCCCATTTCTGCTCCGGAGACCTCCCATTCCTGCTCCGGAGACCTCCCATTTTCTGCTCCGGAGACCTCCCATTTTCTGCCCCGGAGACCTCCCATTTGTGCTCCGGACCCCTCCGATTTTCTGCGGCGCGGCTCTTCCAAATCTGGCGGACTCGCGCCGGGCAAATTTCTCCGGCGCGGCTCTGCCAAACTGGCGTACCTCCGGAGCAGAAATGGCGTACCTTTGCAGCAGGGCCGGAGAAGCGTCCCACTTTCCTGCCAGTGATGTCACCGCGACCTACAAGAAGGGACCGCCCATTTGCCCCGCTCTCATTGGTCAACTGGGTCCGGCGCGACTCTGGCAGATTCCGACTGTCCGGCGGAGGGGTCCGGTCGATTGTCTGAGCTTTTCTCCAGGCGAAGGTTGTGTTTATCATGACGCTCAAAGTGAAGGTTACCAGACAAGGTTCTATATATCGAAGGTATGGTCGTTGATTATCAACTTGAGCAACTGTATGGGAGAAACAAGGGTACTGAGTGTATTGTTATATTGTGCAACTGTGTCCGTGCATACGACGGCATTTTTTGTTGCGTACGGCGGCAATAGCGCTGGAACACTTGTTTACACTTGTCAAAACAGATTATGAGAAAAGGGCGCTTTGAGGTCTTTCACGTAATTCCCTCATAATCAAAATGGAAGCCATATGACTGAAAAACTAAAAGCAAAATTCTGGATGACGCTGCCTTTAAGCACGGCAGGTGTGAGTTGTCATTGCCTGTAGAGCGCAATCTAGAAAAAGTTGCTATTCCTTTATTCTCTGTAGAATATTCATTTTGTTGACATTGCCTACCTCTTTTGCAAAAGTGCTTAAAAGATGAAAATGAGATGAAAGGCTCTCAATTTTGGCACGCACTTCATTATCTAATAAAGTTACTCAAAAACTCATCAAAGTAAATTGGCTCTTCTTAGAGGAGTGCTTCCAGATGAGAAGGAGAGTTTTGATTTTGAGATTAGAAGTTTTTCAAACATACTTGCTTTACAAGCAATTGTCTAGTATCCTCGCAAGTCATTAGGGGTTTTAGACAGTCTACTTATCGCCATATACTTAAGTTTGCGTATTACCAATTGTTGAAAGAATGTCCCATATTATAATAAATGGAAGTGGATTGAGGGATGTTAAAAGTGCAGGATTTGTCACGACTTTTGGCGCCAAGGATCTGACTCAAAAACCAAAGTTCTATCACTATTATTTCTCCATTCAATCGCAAAAGTAAATCAATGTTAAAACGAATATGATTGAAGCAAGATGTTGATGCCCTGTCGACCTGTCGACCCGAACGTTTTTTCAAACCCAGTCCTTTGCTAGCCTAACTTATTTTCTTTCTTTTGCGACCAAGTTCAAACAAAATTGTGTTGTATTGGCAGACGAGGAGCAAGACTGCAACTTAACGCATGTAGCAGAAGTTATAGGCACTGAAAAGAGACCACTCATTAGCCATGTAGCAGAAGTTGTAGGCATTGAAAGGAGGCTACTCGTCAGCTTGTTCTATATTCAAACAATTAGCATGTAAAAGAGTTTGCATACCCCCTCCCCCACCTCTCTCCCCAAAGTAAGGATATATGCAGATCAATGAAAATTTAGTTCACACTCCGAAAACGAAACGGAAAATATGAAGTTTCCAAATGATATCGTGAAGAAAAAGGCTTAAAACTTCTAGATCTTGGAACTCTATCTTTTCAAACCTTTACAGATAAAGAATTGCTGATTTCCCTAAAAGGTTTATAAAATAATTATCAGGCTTACTGAAAACTTATCTCTATCTTAAGTCCACTTCTTCTGCGACTATGAGCATTCAAAAAAGAGACAAATGATATAAACATATCCGCAGACCTAGGGATCATTGAAGCAAAAAACCAAAAAACTCTTCTCTGCTGATTTCACAAATATGTTTACTAACATTCCTCACAATATTGTAATTCGCAACCTTAAAAAAATAACCGAACTATGTTTCAAAAATGCTTGTGAAAGATATAAAAAATCAATAATAATCGTAGAATTATATACACCTCTACACAGGACGATATTGACGGCTATAGGTACTATAAAATATAAAACCTAATTTATCTTTTAGATTATATTCTGCATTATAGCCTCTTCCGAGTTGGCCACCAAATATTTCATCAGATAGTTGGAATACCTCAAGGAGGTAATGCTAGCCCTATAATTGCAGACCTAACTCTCTCTTACTTTAAGTACACTTTTGCAGGTAAGACACAAAAATATAATTTCCTGTTCCATGCATATCGATACATGGACGAAATTCTGATTATTTACGATCAAACACAAGAATGCATAAAATCGTTATTGAACCCAGTTTATAATAACGTTTGAGTATGGAGATTACTAAATTTACTTCTATGATTGTAATTTTCTGGACCTAAACATTTCTATCAGAGATAATGTCATCATCACCAAGCAATACAATAAATCACAGTAAAACGGAAGCTTTTGCTTTTGATGTTGTAAGGTTTTTACATGGAACTTCACATAAAGGCTTTGCACTTAAATGTGCAACTATGTGTTGAGAATTTACAGAACCTGCACTGAATTCGAGGATTTTCATGAAAGGATTATAGATTTGATCAGACTATTACTTAGGTCAGACTAGCTGGCTTTCCCGGTCCAGCCCGGGCCATTGGTTACCCGTACTGCAAGCCCCTTACCCCTTCTTGTATGTTATGGATGGCTTACCCTGGAACATCCGCTTCGAAACCGCATCCTCTTGATCCTGGTGAAAATGAGCTTCACCGCCCTTCTTTACATTACCGTGGGAAAATGCTTCATTAAATATGATAAGCCTTCAATTCCTTAGAAAAACGTGAACAAACCAACAAATCGATAGAAGGACCCAACGAATCGCCGGAAAAAGTAGCCTATCATCTGCGCAGGGGTCGAATACATATGTGTGCAAAATTTCAGCTGAATCGGTTGAGCCGCGCGCGTTTCTATAACGCACATACCCTTCAAACTGACAATTTTTGAGTTTTATATATATAGATTATGACAAGGAAATAGTTCAACTAGAAATAATCAAATGCTTTACTTTTCAACAAATGTATTACATATAAATACGTTCAATTAAGCAAATTGAGAAATGTCAAAAATTTCCTTTACAATATGGTAAATAACACGATTTGAATTCCTGCCTTGCCCTTGATCTTAAGCTACCCAACAGGTATAAAAGGCGACCATGTTACGGTGCTATCACTCTCTTCCTTCTCCAGCCCACTTCTCCCTACTGATGAGCCTCGATAATGGTCTAATACAGCTAATACAATAATAGAGTAATTCAACTCGACTGTAGTCGGACGACCTAGAGTTAATGAGCCCGAGTACACTCGAGCTACCTGTTTGGGGGTAGAGGCGAAACAGGATCATTGATGTATAAATTAATTTATGTTTCTCAGTTGAGTCTAGGTTCATGAGGGTAACCTAAGACCATGACTCATATGTAACAGGTAATGGCTTTTGTTGTAGAGCCGTCCTATATTGGAACTTGCTCGTTCACTACAGGGTAGGTCGATATGGTCTCTGTGGATGCGGCGTACCCGCCGCACCTTGATATATTTGCTGTTGTTATGGAACTATTCCTAGTAAACCCTCGGCATGTACGCCGATAAGCACAGGGGGAAGGAATTGTGTTTTTGCAATAAATCGCCAACGGCTTAACGCGTTCCACACCAGTTTCTTTCACTGCTAATTCTCACATAGAACTTTACTTTAAGTATGTTTCTTCTAAACATACTTCATAGGCCAACTGGCCAATCTGAGACCAACTGGTCAGTGCTATCCAAGATAGTCTAATCCTTAACTTGAGTCATCTACCAAGCTTAGGTATGACACAATCCATGTTCCGCCATTAAGCTTCAAATAGAACAAATTCACATAGTGCACCATGGCATTTTTCACTATAAATCCATATCCAACAAAATCATGATAGCCAAGAATATGATCATTTCATACATCTACACTCGCTCAATAAATACTTTTTATTACCTGGTTGAAAGTAAGGAAATAAAGAAAATCAGAAATTATTGTACAGATCATTTTAAAACACTGTTCAAATCAAAGTTCAGATCATCGATTGAGATTTGCACCATATCAATAAACAATGACTACTCCTTTCTCTTCTTAAATTTTGAGATGGTTTTTTTTATTTCGCTTCATGCCGCGTGCTGAAAACATGCCTCAAAAGATATGTTCAGAATTAAAACCATGAAAAGTTTGAATACTCAAAAATGTGATGCTTTTCAGCCCAATAACAAAAAGTAAGCTGACCAACAAATACATCGAATAAGTTTAACATCCATTCAAGCACTTATTGCAGCTTATAAGAAGGACCGGGCGCTTGATATTTCTTATTCTCCAAACCACAAAGTTGTATTTCTCCTATATGCATAGTCCCCTCCTGAAACATATGAAGAATATTTATAACCACTACATGAACGATGATACTTGGAAACGTGTACACCTACTTTGTACTCCTTTTGAAGCTTGAATTCTAGCAACTCCTCAAAAGGTGCACCATGCCAATCGTGAAATCCCGCTTTAGTCTTAACGACAAAATAACCGGATCAAACTGGAATAGGAAAATGTAGAGTTGGCGTCAAAACTTCACTTGTACTCACAGTTCCTAGCCATCGATTTCGATCTTAGCCTCATTGTATGTATCTCAGGCTCCTTCGCACCAGCTTCGGCATATTTCGCCTTGATTTTATTGCGTAAGTGCAGGCTGAAAATATACTGATCTTCTTCCACACACACAAACCTCAATATAACTTACCACAATCTATTTTGATCAGTTTTCCCTAGAGTTTTTTCTTGCACCACTAGCATGTTCGTACCGTGAGCAGCGTTATATTGACCCAATTAGTTTGCCCACTATACAATAAAAACGCCAGAACTGATAGGTCAATTTTATTACATCCGAGATTAGTTTGGCACAAATAAGCCCCTTGGCTTCATACAAACATAATGTTGGTGCACTATAGGTAGAACACTCAGTGAATCATACAAGAAAATAACACAAAACGTGGATCGGAGATTCATGAAACCACTTGCTATAATATACATGTAATAACACAAAACTAATTAAAACTGTCTAGTCCTCCTTTTTTATAAGACACCTGACTTATCACACCAGCAACAGTATACACATTTTCATTAAGTTCGTGTGATATGCCTCTTGATGATCGGAGTGTATCTAAAAGTAGTATTTTTATCGTGTGATATGCCTCTTGATGATCGGAGTGTATCTAAAAGTAGTATTTTTACTCGCAGCTGATTTTACTAAGCGAAATACTGTCTCAGCTACTCTCTTGTTGATGGTGACTCATAAAAGAAAGCAAATCGTACGAAATGTTGGCACGTTGGCATCTTTATCGATTTTTTTTTACGAAAAGTCAGAGGATGACTCAGCGCCAAACGTACTGAACTGCATGACATGTATCAGGACCAATAAACGAGTGATTTTCGCTTTTATTCAACAACAAAGGCGAAAGTACAATACATAAACATAGAAGCTCAAGTACTCTCCTTAGAAGTTCCCCAAAACAAGCAGTAGCAACTCAGGCTAAAAAATGACAGCGAACTCCACTCATAAGCAGAATAAATGACAAATCAACTTTACAGAAGTCATAAAAAAGTTACTAAGAAAGCTATTAGTTCATTTCAAATCATTACTGAGCTATAAACAATGATTCATGAAACGGTAACATTAAACTAATCACGCATTGTTATTTTGGATGATCAGTTGCAACAAAGTCTACATGTTTACGCGATCTATTGATTTTTGCCAATGCGAGATAGTGACTCACGGGAAGAGTCAGATAGCTTATGCACTTTCCACTGTTTTGAATATATGAACATTAAAATACAAGCTGAGGCATTCTTAACCACTACTCAGACAATCTCCGGGGGGCAGGCGGACACCGGAAAAATAGATGACTAATTTCTCGCAGCCCACTTGCGAATTTTTTGAGCATTCGGAACGCCGCTTACTGGGTTCTTGATGGCATTAAGCCTTTGAAACATATGAGTGGAGCGCGAAATTTCCTCTTCAACATAGAACACAATTCTTCGATTTCAATCAATCTGGGGAAGGATTTAAAGCGCGGAAAAAAAAGCAAAAAAAAGCTTCCGAATAATTTGTATAGCTTATTGTGCGTCACGTTAACACATAAATTTGCACTAATAAGATAAAAAAATTTCTTCTGGAAATGTTGAGACGTTTTCATTTCATCATTTACTTTTTTGTAGCAATCAAAGATTTCTTATTGTGAATACTGGAGTTTTCTGGGAGGAAAAAATATGGAAATTTGGGAATCATAGCTTCTAATATTAGTTGCAGCATAAGTCTTGAGACACTCTTACTTCTTACGGCGATAAATCATACGTATTCTTATTACAACTTCGGGCACCATTCGTAAGAGCAAAGTAAGCTTTACAGGTGCGAAAAAGCTCGCAGCAGCTTTGACTTACTGTAAGTTTGTATCCAAAACATGAGACGTACTGAAGGCTCCATAAATCGCCAAAAATTCATATCTGTTCAAAAATCCTACGAATCTCCAACTCGCAAGCAAAGCTAAATTTGGTAATTTTTGAGGACTAAGGCCTGGAAAAAAATGAAAATCTACGGTTATACTCCTAAGGGCTTGTAGTACACAACTGCGTGAGCGAAAACACATAGCTTTCTTTTTGTGTGAACATGAAAACTTCTTGTTTTCTCGATTTCTACATGAGGAAAAATTCAGGAACAGTACATATTGAGTACCCCATGTAGTGTGCAATTTTTGCGAGCAAGTTAGAAATTCATAGGATTTTTCGAAGGAAGATATGAATTCGCGATTTTCTAAGCCTTCAGTTCGACTCACATTTTGGATGCAAACTCAAGCGGGGCGAAGTTGAAGCGAACTTTTGCAGATCATCTTGCTTGATTTGCTCTATCGAATGGTGCCCTGGATCCCTATTGAAAATGTGAACTGCATGAATTATCGCCATAAGAAGTGAGAGTGTCTCAAGACTTATATTACAAACTAATAAAGACGTGTGATCGGCACGAATTTCTTGCAAATAAAAAGCATGTCATAAATCGAAGTATAAATGAAATGAAAATTCGATAAACTTTCTGGTAGTTTCAACAAGCGAAAAACAAAACGCATTTTTTTGTGTTCTCTTTATCAGTTTGTACAACTGCGATATGACTTATGTTTTATTTTAAGCGCTCATAAAAAGCACAAGGCCTACTCTAAATGGCATGCATCAAAGTAAAAGATTTTCATAAAGTTGAGAATTTATGTTCGATTTTGGAAGGCTTATGTATCAGCCCAAAATAAAACTTTTTTCAAGTACACATTTGTGAAAGTTAATAATACTCTCCAGCAAGTCGTTGTGGAGAGTTATCGCGAACATGTGAGTATGCTTAAAACGAAATTTTATTGATTCCTCGTTCAACTCTTTGCTTAGATGTCACAAAAATTGGAGTATATTGGTCAAGTACATGTATCCTAATGAATGTACTGACAGGCACAGCAGTTCTCGCTAAAATTCGATGGCATTCAAGCCTGCTTTTGCTCAAGAAGGATATGCAACATCTCATTCGAGTATAAAAACGTTTACACTCATACACATTATTCGTAATGCTGCGGCAATGGCTCGCGGTTCTTGTGGTAAAATTTTTTTAAAATGAATAAGATTTTGCTCTGGTAGCATTACTTAAGTACTTACAGTTTTTACCTGTGTTGAAGAGCACGGAGAAATCAACTGCGCTGAGCTCGGAAGAATGTAAAAAACTTCTGGATAAACTCGAGCAGGAAAACTCGGAGGAACTCTCGGAGGGATCGGGGAAACCAATACATTTTTGCAACATAGGAAATAAAACACCGACTGTATTAGGAAATCGGAATCTCAGAGATGCGTTTCACCATTACCTAGTAGTGACAGTGCACAGAAGGTTCCCTTCAGTAGGTTATACTGGCGTAATTATTTCTGCTTTTATACCTAGGATGAAGATTGCTATCTTGAACAAATGTAGCAATACATGGCTCGTTTTCAGTACCAAAACACACTATTTCAGTTCAAAGATCTTAACTTGGAAAGAGATGCCTTGGGTTGCTTTGAGTCCCCCGAACCTTTAAACTGTTCAGTTGTTCTGTATTGGTGAGTTTTCCTTTTGTTGCCCATGTACTTCCACCCATTGCTTTTTTCCTTCCAGTGACAAACTAACGAAGCCTGATATTGCCAAAAGAGCAGTCGAGACATATAAAGAACAGCTGGGAGAGGTACAGTAATTTTCGATTTTTAATGTGATACGGTAGCCTCACTATGTCATTATTGTCAATTGCCAAGATCACCCACTAACTTTTTTCAGTAGACTTGCAGCTTTATGTACATCTCAAAATAAGTTTCCATTTCCATTTGTTCTTCATCATTTTAGTGAACTTAATAATGAAGAATACTCAATACATTTGCTCTTTTCCGCTCTGCTATTTGCCTTCTTCGCAAAGCAAACTCAAAAATCAATATTGAAAAATGAGCACAGATTTTTTAATTGCAGTGATGACGCTGGCAAAGCATTCTTGCGCGTTTTACTCCTGCACTTGTACGACTTTTTCAAGCCTAGTGTAACAATCATTACGGTAATGGCCAAGGCTTGCCACATGCAGCAAAACAGCCATCAATATAATTTTACGCATACGCAACACCACCGCCCTTCTCAAATATCCAAATCTATGTGAAGCCCCCCCCCCCTTTTTCTCCCCCCTTCCCCCTTCCTTGTTTTGCAACCTTTCTCGCTTTTGAAACAGATCACAAAGCTCGAATAGCGGCTAAATAAAACATTTGACGGCAATCTTCTTAGGACCAAGCTGGTTATGTCCGAAATGAGTGCTCGTGAAAGTGCATCTGCAGCAAAGCTGAGAGATTGATTCTCCATCACAAGCGTCGTAACATCTACGTTTAGATTAGAGGCTTATTCAAAACGCGCAGTTATTTCGTCACTTTAGCTGAGCGCATATACTTACTCGTTTATCTGTTGGTGCAAATTGACAGAAGGTATATAACTCAACCGCGTCGCAGCAATAAAAAAGAAGAAACTTTTGAATGTAGGATATGATAATGCTAGCTGCATGCTGTTAGGCTAAATCTAAGGTCCCATGTTTAAACACTCAGCTTTCAAAATCAGCTTGAATTTGAGATTTCTCAGAGAGGCACTATGCGAGTTAATGTGATAGTTACAGCGAGATAGATTACGCTGTTAACGACACGGTATAACTAAGCATGCGACTTGTTCTATCGATCTTTTTGTATTTTGAAGTTACGCGAAGGATTTTTGAAAGAAGTAGATTTGCTGCTTTTGTAGGGGCCATCTTTAAAAGGCAATTTTAGTGTTGAATCAATTAACCACATCTTGATACCGTTTAGTAGAAGAAAATAATCCCACGCATACTGGCTCGTACTGCCATTGTTTCAATACAGGGAGGGAAAATTTTTTGAATGACCAGCCAAAGAGCTTCTACTGGCAGCACAGGTGGCTTGTAGAGCAGCTGGATATCGTTTTTGGGACGAAAAGCGACTTTTTTGGTCGACAATTTGGAAATTGGAGTTTTTTTGGAAATTTTTTTTATTGGTTAAGGGTCAAAGGGTACTTCGTGAAATTCAGGGAAACTCAAGGGGAATTTGTTTTTTGCTTTTTCAACTAGACACCTTGTGCCGAGCCCTGAGCTTGTAAACGGATGGACAAGAACAGTGGCACAATGGGAAATTTGGATAAATAAAGACCAGGTATGCTACAATAGATTAGAACTGAGAAAGGCGGATATTTTAGCTCAAAGAACTTGCATTGCAACACATTTACCAGTAGGAAGGAACAGACTAGGCTTTATTGAAAAGTGTCGCGAAAAACTGTATAATTAATTTACTTTTCGTCATAAGCGTGGAATTTAGGTGCAGCAAATTAAACGAAGAAAATTTTCTTTTCAACAAGCCGTAGTGCTCCGAGTTGATCAACGTTCAGGACCACTTTTCTATAATGGTAAATAGAAGCTGAGTTCACATATAAAATCTGGAGTTGTTTGTGAAATCTAAATGCAAGTCAGCTGGGTCAGGCACAAAATCGCAAAAGTTTGAACAGGCTGAGCTTCTAAAAAATTGTGCTTAAAGGCAGTGTCCAAGCAAAAAGTCGATTTTGAGATTTTGTACTTACTCGGCCTATTCGCTATGCTGAATCCGAAAATCACCACTGGAGAGCGCGAAAACGGCGAAAAAAGGCTCTAACGGAGGAGGGAAATCGCAGGTGGGCGGGGCTGTTCACATAGTGGCGTCACTTTCCCAGCTTCAGGAGCGATCTTTTCGTTCCGATTTTATGTCATGCGTTCGCAGTTGGGTGGTGGTGATGTTAGTGCAGTTAGCGGAAGCGAGAAGATCGCTCCTGAAGCTGGGAAAGTGACGCCACTATGTGAACAGCCCCGCCCACCTGCAATTTCCCTCCTCCGTTAGAGCCTTTTTTCGCCGTTTTCGCGCTCTCTAGTGGTGATTTTCGAATTCAGCATAGTGAATGGGCCCAGGTAAGCACATAATCTCGAATTCGACTTTTTGCTTGGACACTGCCTTTAACCCCGCTTACTTTATATAAGCAGAACTTTTTTGAGGGACTTGCATGGGTTTATGGGCACAATATGCTTTTCAAGGCCACCTCAATTGTTTTGGCTTTGTTTAGTTCCTGACGTCAAAGGCATTGAGCATGCGGTATTCAGTGATCATAATTTTTTACTGTATTCTTTTGTTTGACAGTAATTCAAAATTGTAGTTTTGAGCTTCGACAGAAATTTGCTTTCCGCATAGACCAAAGTGAGAGAGAGATATGTAAAAACTTCAGAACAACTCAATTATGTTTGCAGTCGATGCCTACTACTTTGGAAGAGGGGGGGGGGGGAAGAGAGTGTGTCAAAAAGTGGTTAGGAGCGGAAGTTCGGCCGGTGCCTTATTTATTACTACTTTTAAATCCTACGAACCATTTCTGTTATCTGGAACACCACTTACCGATGGTCGAAAACTCGAAAATAAAATGAACACCGTTTCCAAATAATATCTAAGGACAGGTCATCAATGCTTGTTGCTAACGGGAATCCATCATTTTTGAAGTGCCATATATCTAAAAAAATCTTTCAGAACGATGGAAGGTATGGATGTGCCTGCATGGAGTGGAGACGTGATGAATACTTTATAGGCGAACTGTATTGCTTTTTTGGAAAACTGGAGGAGCCTGAGTGGGAACGTATCAGCAAGATAGAAGGCACGTCTATTTATCGCAACCGCCTTTCAGAAATCTATGCTGCGGAGTTCGAAAATGGTTCTGTTAGTCTGGATTTTGAGTTTATTAATCCCCTTTTACTTGCGGGAGGAACTGCATGATTCCTCCGAACGATGCAGCATTCAGCATCCTCTTTCAGTTGACCTGAAGTTAAATTTTTACACTAATGCTCCTTTCTCACTTATACATGATTCACGACACGCAAAGACTGTGAGCCGTTGCGTCCGCCTAAGATAGTTCGTGCATGGGAGAGATTGCGGATGGTAATAGAAACGAAGAAACGCTCGATTATATGGGCGTCGATACGTCCGCAGACTTTGCGCGCTATGAATCGCCTATGCATTTTAGAAGTAGACAAAGAAAATGAATCGGTCATTAAACGAGTAAAACTTTGATTAGTCTGAAAAATCTACTTGAGTTTGGATTCTGTCAATCGCTTTTTACTGCTCTGTCTTGCTATCAAATGCTCCCTGGCTCAGTTGGTTTGCATCTAAGCCAGTGCGAGCCACTAGTGCTCTCCGAGACTTCGCCCACTCTAACTTTACACGTTAACGCATGTTAATTTGAATAATTTTGTATCTGTGTCATCAGAACCATAAATGGTTACTGTTTCGATATGGTTGTTTGGAAACTGAACTATAGTCGTCCTCACCCCACTAGTCGGTCGGTGGTCAAATTCAAATTCGAATTGTAGCAGGCTACCCGCGGCATAGCGCGGCAGACCGCCCCTCAGCCAACCGCTTGCACATGAGCTTTCCTCTTGATTTCTTCGTGTTTCTTTGCTGTCTCTCGTACTGCGGCAATGTTCTTGATCATATTTTTGGTCTTCGTACAGCTAACTATTGTTTTGTGCAATTGTACTTGTTTGTTTTACATTTTCAGGTAAACCGGGAAGAATAGAGATTTTTGGATGAGAAATACCTTTTCCGGTAAGTGAAATAGTCGCAAATGTGATTTGATAAGTTTGTGATGATTGTGTCAAGTTTTTCGTTAGAATTCTAGACTATTTTTTGCGACAGGGCTGAAATCCTCTCAAAAAGTGTTTGCTTCAAAGAGTTAGCGGTACGAAATCTAAAAATCTGATTAAGAACATTGCCGTAATACGAGAGATAGCAAAGAAACACGAAGAATATAAGAAAAAATCTCATGCAAGCGGTTGGTTAAGGGGCGGTTTGCCGCGCTCTGCCGCCGCCGGCCTGCCCCAGTTCAAATTCAAATTCGACCACCGACCGACTAGTGGGGTGAGGACGACTATACAAATATGTATTGTCAAGAATATGTTTGTTCACTCAAATAGTCATGGCACAAAATAAGTGGCAGCCTCTTGTTCTGACTATGAGTAGCATGGTTTTAATTCAAGTAGAACAGGAGTTCAGAGTCCTTTCACCTGTTCTGGTTCAAAAACGCTCACCATCACCTCCCAAAACTTTACGCAGCAATAAAATGCAAGCAAATTTTTGCAATACCTCATTTCTTTTTATCTCTTCTCCTTTTACTTTTCCCTCCTCTGTAAGCCAAAGAGTTCTCCGAGAAAAAAGTGATCACAAAGTGACCATCCACAGGACAGTTTCGCAATCGAGTAGCACATTCCGAGCGATGAAGACATGAGATTCGCTGATTGTTTATGTAAAACTTTGGAAGTAGGGTGCACGCGATTGATAAGAATCCGCTCATCTTTTATCAGGAATTGTCAGAAGTCATCAAATCAGATATGGTCTAAAAGTTTCAGCTAAGGATTAGCGTAAACAGGGTCGAAACGCGAATATGAAAAGCTTGGCGCTCACTGGTCTACATTCAAGGATGTCTACGCGAAGTACACTTATCTACAACCGCACTTACAATCCGTGTATTCCATATGCATGGATAGAGATTTCGCGAAACGTCTCATACAAAGAGCTGGTTTGCTTTTTGTATTTATCGTACCTTGGTGTTTTTAGACATATCAATCGCTACTTAAATCATTGCAAAAGTTGGCATCGTGGTAATTATCTATCGGCGTTCATAAATAGCGTGCGTTATAATCTTTTAACTTGTAAGCTCTGACGGACAAACGAATGATTACACAGACTGGAAAAAACGTGAAGGATCCATAATTTATGTTGATAAAAAAAATCACGTATCTCTGACAAACCCCCGACTCTAGATCCTATCGGATTCTGCGATACGCCAATAGTCAGAAAAAATACTCTTTATCTCACAGCTTTCCTTAATGCTAACTCTTAGAATTGATTTTTAATGACTTAAAAATGTAAGAGCGCGTTGAGGTAAAGTGAAAGGTGCGACTCATTCCGCCGTGTCATAAAAACATGTGGAATAAAGATGAGCAAAAAATTCGAAGACTACCAAACGCAAATTCCTTTCTCTTTTCAGTTGTCATGTTTCTATAGAATTTGTTCTTGATTTGTTCACCAAAATAATCGCAATTTCTAACGCATAGTTTTTCACCCACATTAGCTTTGAACACTGAGAAATCTTCATAATTTGAGTGCTCCAAAACTAGATTATCATTATCATTCAAAAATTACCCGAGTTATTTTGTCGTTTCTGGGTGGAGGAACGAACGCCTCAATTTGGCACCGCCTCCGCGGACTACTGGTCCCAACACGATGTACAACAGTAAGACGAAAGGACCAGCAGCCCGCAGAAGCGGCGCCTAAATGAGGCGTTCGTACCTCTACCCGTCGTTTCTTGTTCTTTGAGGTTTGGCTTGACAAAATAAAGAATTTAGAAATCTATAGCGTTGCAATTGTTTGCTCTGTATAACTGATATCAAAACTCTTTCAGAAGTTCAAAATAAAGTCCTGAAATATTGCCAGCTTTGAGCATAGTAAAAACGTGTTTAACATTTCTACAATTATCTCAGTATCCAAGAAAACATGTAGCCCCAAAACCACTGCTGGAAAGATGAAAAAACTGCGTTCAATGGTTTACAAATTTTTGACCACCTTTATCTCATGAGTTTTTATGATATAAAAAACGAAAGGAGTTTTTAAAACGACCTAGTACAATGAGTGTTGTATCAATAAAACACAGTTCGCCGAAAATTGAAAGCTTGAAGCCGAAGAATCACTGGTATGCATATTTCCAGGACTAAACTGCCAGGAACAGGGCTCAGCACAGCTGGCACCGGGTCAAGCTGGATATCGTTTTTAGGGCGGAAAGCAAAGGGGATATCGTTTCTACAGGGGCCGAGGCGGAGAACTGCCGCAAAAATGCCGCCGGCATGCCACCGGCATGCCATTGGCAAGCTGTCCATCAACAAACAAAGGCGTTGTTTTCAGCCAAAACGCAATAGTATGACACCAAATTTGGTGTGTGCATGCGCGTTGGTGGACCGGAACTATGGGCCAAAAATTTATGAAAACTTATGTGAATGAAAGCTGTGCCCAACTTTTTTCTGAATTAGCTGGCACCGTGCCAGCTGGGTGCCAGCTGAGCTGGCACCGACACCTTTGCTCACATAAATTTTCATACTTTTTTACGTAAGACGTATCTAACCGTAAAAGCTTACAGAGAAGAAACAATTTCATAATGTTCTTTTTTCAGCGTTTTATAGCCATCTGAAAATTGCTCGATTTGCACCGCAGTTGAAAAATCGGCTTTTTCTGCTTCTCAAGATGTGATTCGACCACTTAAAAAGCTCAGAAAGCTGTGAAAATCTTTCATGGAATCAGAAATGCAGGAAAACACTACTACATTTTTTACATAATATAAAAATGATGACGGGTTTTCAAAACAAGTCAAAAGGGACTTCGTACGAAATTTTCAATATCAAACGGGACTTCGTTTTGAAATTTCCCTGGTGCCAGCTCGTGCCGAGCCCTGGTCAGGAAAACAAGACAATAAAAACCTAGCAACAATATTGAAACAAGTATGAATAGGGCTGAAAATGCAAGATTTCTAAATTTTTTGATTTTTATGCAAACTCTTGTTTTCAAAAAGCTTTGCTCATTCTGTGGTTTTGTGTTTAAAAAGGAGACAAAACGAAAGTGGAAATTCTTTTTTATAAGGTTGGCGCAAAGTATGCGCGTTTATCTAGCCCCAAATTCAGGACAACTTTTTCCATCAAACTTCCTTCTTCGAAAAAAACTTAGCTCACTGTTAAGAAGCTTTTTTCATGCTCTAACCAAAGATCATTGAAGCAATTCTAGCCTCACTCCTTAAAAATATGCAGAGCTTTACACAACCGCACTCGAAATCAGAATTTTATTGCATATACATTTTTGGCCGGAAATCAAACACGATGGCGGCATGCTTTTGAAATTTCAGCTACTGTATGTAGTAGAAATTGCCTACATCAATGGACTTTGACATTTCCTTAAAACTTATTTATACTGAGATATCAGCGCCTCAACATGGGTAGTCGTTTTGGTCATTCTGTGGCCCACAAACTTCTTTTGAGGAACTCAATCGCCAAACTTTGCTCATTCTCTAAGCGTAAAAGCAGGCCTCCTCCTGTTAACAGCTTTGCAAAAACATTAAGCTCTTCAGTCGCAAAAAATCAAAAAAATTTCATGTTTGGAACCTTGAGACCTACGAAAAAATGTAAAAAAAGCTGCAATTTTATATTTTGATTTTTTCCTCTCGCAGTTTTTGTTTGAACCATTTCCATCCTATTTTGTATCACTAGCTTGCGGCTACAAGATGGGCTACTTAGCATTTTAACAAGTTTTGAAGGATGCTATGGCCAGTTAAAAACGAGGTTTCAGGAAAAAACCTTTTTTGCTTATCAATCTATAGTTTTCTGGACGTCCGTGATATGACCATAGGAGGACGTGCGCTGTATTGCGAAAGGTTTGCTGCTTCTGAAGGTTTTTAACGCATCGAGAAAATACGGATTCTCAGAAAGTTATAGCACATCAAAATGAGAACTCGCAAAACGAGCATTGCCTTTGCACCAACCTAATATCTTTATTGCCGTGAAATCCACAGGCAAAAAGAAATTTCATGTGAAATGTCCGCTGGAAATTTGCGCTACGGGTTTTTTAGTCGACCGAATTCAGAAGATTTCGAATGTTCAAATTTTTTGCATAAACTTGACCTGTCATTTCTGGTCTTTATAAGTCCCATAGAAATCAATAAGCATAATGCAATCACGGAACATTCGCTTATAATAGCAGATTAGGCTTAGAACATTTGTTACAAAGAAAAAGAAATAAAATTTCCAACTGGCAGAAAAAAGTGCATTAGTGCACCTTGGAAAGGAGATAAAGTGGATCTTCCTGAATTTTCCCGCAAAAAATTTTTCATGAAGCAGTTCTTGAAATGCAAGGTTAGCAATAATGTTCAGCCGACTACATAATGAGCAGTGCTTCCGCAGTCCATTATATTCCATTATATTAGGTTGTCCGGAAAATAATGACGCATGGCATCCTACCGCAACAGAGTGACCACAAAAACAGCGAGTGGGGTATCATTTGATAGAGCAAAGCAAGCTCTACAAGATAGTTTACAAACCTCCGCGAAATTCTTGCTCCACCTGAAGTTCGAATCCAAAATGTAAAATTTTTTAGATATCCGAAAAATCGTATCTCGGTTCATAAACGTCTTATGGATCTCCAATTTGCACAGGCATGTACTCTCTACACTAGACATTCACCTGCATAGTTTGTAGTATTCTCCATAGTTACAGTACGAGAAATAAAAATAGGTCAAAAGTGCGAATATATCGCGTTTTCATGTTTTTTGCAAACAATTCGATTTTTTTCGAAAACTAGCGCTTGTCTAAAGCTGAAAATTCATGGTTATACTCCTAATGGTTCAAATACAGAACCACCCATGTAAGAGAAGCTCAGGTTTCTTTTGACAAAAATATGCCGAATTTCGTTTTCTCATTTTTCAGCCATGGAAAAACCGCGAAAATGTGCATACTAGGGTCTCGTATAGTGAGTCCATGCGTAAGTTAGGGGTTCCCAAGGCTTTTTTGAACGGAGATACGATTTTTTTCGTTTTTTTAGAGCTTTAGTGCCTTATGAAACTTGGCTCCAAACTTCACGCATATCAAACATGGCGCAAAATTTCCAGCTTCATTTTGTGGAGCTTGCTCTGATTCATCGGTTGATATCCCACTTACTTATTTTCGTGGCCACCCTGCTGCGATATTGCATGTTGAAACACGATGCGACATTATTTTTCGGACAACCTAATATTTCAAGAGAAGTATGAAATGGCGAAATGGCGGTTCCCAAAAAACGATGTTTGGCTATTTGCGCTTTGAACATCTTTCTCGTTTTTGCTGCAATAATTTTTTAAGTATTTATAGAGTTGTCAAAGATTTGAAAATCTCGAAACTTTTCATTGCATTCTCTATCGTTTCTAAAAAGAGTTATGGTGAACAAACGTACAGTGTCCCAAAAAGATGTGCACACTGTTTAATCGTTAATAACTCTCTTGCTTTCATATCTTTTGCTGTGGTTGAGGTATCATTCTGTAAACCGAGGTTCAATTTGATTTGTAGTATGGAGCGAATCACCAATCGCTCTTCATTACTGTATGATTAGGTGTGAACTTTCAGCACACATCATTACTGTGGAAGGCCTTTTGATGAAATAATTTCAAAAAAATCTGAAAATTAGTGTAGCGAAGTTTTCCGGCGTGCTGATTTCACTGCATAACTTTCCACCATTTTTTGAGC
Organism: Cylicocyclus nassatus; assembly: GCA_958299035.1. Classification (NCBI taxonomy): domain Eukaryota; kingdom Metazoa; phylum Nematoda; class Chromadorea; order Rhabditida; family Strongylidae; genus Cylicocyclus; species Cylicocyclus nassatus. Next base: position 100,037,446 of record CATQJL010000001.1, on the reverse strand, counting down.
TTTCTTGATGGATTCACATTTCTGATGAACATTGGAAAATTAGTTGTTGCCCTAAATTTGAAATAACTCACGAAAGAAGCTTTTTACTGAAAAGCTATTTTCATATTCCAAATCAGCGACTCTAACTAGGCCAGTACAAGAGTTTCTGGCTTGTCTGGTGTTCGTTCTAAAGCAAAAATCACTTTCAATGTCTTAAAATCCTCCTTGAAGTTCCTACCGTAATCATACAGTAATGAAAAGCCACTAAAATTCGCTCCCTACTGTAAATCTAAGTTGAACCTCGGTCTACAGAATGGTACCTCAAACTCGGCAAAAGACATGAAAGCAAGAGAGTTAACGATCAAATGGTGTGCACATCTTTTACACCCTGTACATTGCAAAAACGGAGAAAATTTTTGAAAAGGTTTCAATAACGACAATGTAAATTCAAAAATAGTTCAAAATCATCTATATGGAAACAACCCAGCACTGATTTAGCAAAAGCATGCCAATTTCGTTTTGTCCGTAAAGATAAAAACGGCAAGTGTATAAATGTATCTGATGTAAGTGTTAGTTTGGCACATAAGCTTTGCAATTTCTCCATAACTTTTTCCCTTTTTGAATGTAGCGCTCTCATTTTTCAACATTGTAGAGTTGTGATATGTGATATATTAGGTGGGTCCGAAAGTTCTGTCGTCCCATTTTCAAAAATTTGTAAATTTGCACTGTATCAACGGATTTGCTTGCTTGTAATTTTATTAAAAAGTACAACTTCTTCGCTTTCAAATGGTTCTCTGTGGAGCTTCTGTTTCACACTGGATGCGGAGATAAAAATGGAAAACTAAGACCATTTAAGCTTTGACCATTTTAAGTTAGGTCACTGAAAATCGGGAACGCTACAGAAAAATCTGAAAATCGTCAGTACATATGTTTTTGACCTACCCTTTGTATCTGTGATAAAATTGTGCTGTTTGAACGTCTCTGTGAGAAGTTATGAATATCGAGTTTACTATGGAAAACGCCAAAATTGATTAATTTGTCAATTTTCGCGAAAATCATAACTTCTCACAGAGACGTCCAAACAACACAATTTTTTCACATATGCAAAGGGTAGGCCAAAAATCATATGTACTGACGATTTCAGATTTTTCTGCAGCGTTCCCGATTTTTGCTGACCTAACTTAAAATGGTCAAAGCTTATATGGTTTTAGTTTTCCATTTTTATCTCCGCACGTAGTGCGAAGCGCAAGCTCATCGAAACAATTTTCGAAAGAGAAATATTTACTCTTTTTAATAAAAATACAAGTAAGTAAATCCGTTGTGACAGCGCAAAGTTATGATTTTTCAAAATTGAAACGACAGAACTTTCGGACCGACCTAATATACTGTATTTGCTCAAATCTGTGAGCCGCTTGATATTCGTAAAGTCCAAAATTACAAATTGCAAATTCAATTGAATACATGCGCGGTAACTGAAATCAGCTAAATAATTTAGCACTTTTTCGGTTTGCTCTTGGATTCCAGCTTATTAAGAACTTATTAGGGAGAATGAGAAGCTTGCATCGAATACAATCTAGATCATCCGCATGTTTTTATTTTGCTGGATGTGGCGCTCGGTCAAATAGTGCGAAATTACTTTCGGAACGATCTAATAATAAAAGACTGGAAGTACAAACTCGCTTGCAAACATTCGAACAAAGTTTGAATGTTTGAACCAGGTGAAGTTGCAGCCAAGATCTAAGATCTAGAAATTACCCAAAAAGCAGATCCAACCCAGAAAATTTTTGCGAGACTTCCACTTGCTCACGCATATATTATGTTGGCACATAAATAATGCAAGTTTCCATATAACTTTTGTCTTTTTAAATGTGGCGCTTTTTTTAACTCAACGATTGAAGAAAGGTCAATCTAGGTTACTAGCGTTTTCTTGTGAGATCAAGAATTCAGTTATGCTTAGATTCAGCGTTACAGATACAGCACATTGCACAGCTTCACAATTCGTGAAAATTCTTCAGCCATGAAGAAAAAGCAAAGAAGCTGATCAAACATGTATTTAACAAGGATAAGAGCTTTTCGATTGTTTGGATCTACTTTCCAGAAAGATTCTGACACTTATGCCAAAGAAGGGTCAAAGTTGAATGATGAAATATCTTTTAAAAAATAGAAAAAACATAAAAACATATTAAAAAATAGTGTGCAACTTTCCAAAACTTGAACAGGCTCCAAACATTCCTCAATGTGTGCTGTTCGACTAAGCTTACAAAACCAACAACTTTTTCAAAACAGAACATTATTATTGAGCCATTCAGCTCAAATTTAAATTCAATGTTAAGCTATTCTTGAGCATAACATGATGCTAATATGTTTGAATCAAGGCGTAGTACGAGAACTGCGAGACGAAATAAGCGTTATGGCAGCATTGTAAAAATTTGAGAACTTATTACTGTCGAATTTCTATTTGTAACATGGCTTTCCAGAAAAAACTTGCCATGCACAGTCTTGAAAATTTCACAAACCGTTCTCGTTATGACTATTCCCACGCTACAATATAGCTCATCGAAAAAATGGGTGAGGATACCGATAAGTACCAAATATTACATATAGCATACAAGAACATTTTTTCACACTTTTTTTATTAGTTAACAGCAAAAAACTGTAAAATGTGTCCGCTTTCAAACAGGCCGAGCGACTTTTGTAATCTCACAGTTTTATGACTCCAAAGTCTTTACTAAAGAACAACAATAAAAGTCAGCCAGCAATTTTGAGCTTTCTCAAACAGTGCATATCTTGCAAATTTGAGCAGCTAGCATCTGTTCTAAATAGCCAGTTGACTTGATTTCCCATTCAGCGCAAACTTTTGTACTTTAAAACTTCATTTAATCTTCGAAAAATCCGAATCCTAATGTACTTTCACTTGCTTTCATAGAGCCATATTTCATTAAATTGCAGTAAATTGACATAAATGGGAAGTAGAAACTTGCATAGTGCTGGTGGATAGATCTGTGCTGCCCTACGTATGAAGTGATTGTGAAGCTTTTGAAATGATGAATGAAAACTATTGGAATTTAATTTTATTAGAAGAAATGATAGGCGTGTATTTGGAAAATCTTTCGCTCCTTCTTTGAACAACTATGCGAACTGCCTTGCAGTTTGCAGTTTTTCTGAATTGTAAATCAAACTTTGAGGCTAGGCTTGATAACTTGCAAAAAAGAGTGAGTTTTTTAAGCATTTTTTAGCAAATTTTATGTTAAACCTCGAAAATGGCTTTCCAGTTTTTTGAAACAATTCTTCTAAGAAACCCTACTCTTCAAAAAATTCTTAAATCATAGTGGATCATTTAGAAACGTGTTTGATGGAAACAGAAAGGAAAGTTGCGCCATGTACCATATATTAGGTTGTCCCAAAAGTAAATTCCTTTTTTGAATAACTCAAGATGTTTTTATTTTCTCAGTATATTTAGGGTAGCATTCGATAGAGCAGATTAAGCTCTACAAAACGAACCACCAAGGGTCCGCCTAATTCGCTTTCCATGTAAAGTTTGAAGTCAAAATCGAAAAAAATTTTGTCACTTGAAAATTGGATTTCTGCGACAAAGAATCCTACAGACCTCCAACTTGGTCATTATATAGTAGGCATATAGTAATACACAAATATGCCTTTACCGAACTTTTTCCGAGCATAAAAAGCGAGAAACAAAAATTGTCCAAAAATGGCAAACTCCCCCCCCCCCCTCCCCAGCCCCTCCCATATATGTCATTGTATATTACAAGCCTTTTTAAGTATAATTTCAAACCTTACCCCTGTAAGTGCTCTTATAATCGAAAAATGCCAAGTTTTAAATAAAAAACCTGAAAAAATTTTGGGATTCTAATTGTTTCTCAATTTTGAGCCCCGGAAAAAATCCACCAAATACATTTTTGGGTACTGCTATGTGTCTACTATATGGAGACCAAGTTGGAAGTCCGTAGGAATTTTCTGGAAGGAGATCCGATTTTTAGGGTAGCTGAAAAATTTTGACTTTTGGCTCCAAAATTTACGAATTAGGTGAAACTTTGGTGGTCTTTTTGTAAGGCTTGCTGCGCTCTACCGAACGGTACCCTAAATGTGTCAAAAAACAAAAACATCTCAAGTTATTTGAAAATGGAGTTTACTTTTGAAACAACCTAATACTTTATAATACGAAGGACAGCCTAATACTTTATAATACGAAGTCTAATTTTTACCCCGTCTGATTTGAGCTGTTTTTAAAATATTAGGTCGTCCCAAAAGTATTTTCCCTTTTTTTGAACAAGCGCCACAGTCCGCAGAACAAAGATTTACAGGAGCTCTTGGTAGCAATCGATGCAGTTTTTCATGCCCTTTATGATCATCTTTACAATGCAGACGAAGCAACGAGCTCTCAGAAAAGCTATAAACTGCGGCCCATGCTTTTTACCAAGGTCAGGTTCAGCTATTTTCTAAATTCTTGTACTGATTCCCAGAAGAAGTTCAAGTAACCTGTCGATAGAGCAAACTAAGTGGGATGCAAAACACTTTTTGCCCCTTCCATAGCTTACTCCGAAAATTTTTCAAAATTTTTTTCGATGCTATCGAATTCCATATTTGGTCTCAAACCTCATAGAACAACAGCCGACAAGCAACTCGGGTGTTATTCGACGCAGCACTTTCTCCTCTTTCAGAGACATTTTTTTGTTCCTAATTCGAAAAGTTTTGGAGGATAAAACCGGCAAAATTCATGTTTTTTAAGGAACCCCAGGCTGCACCCGACAAATAAAAAATTAGGTATTTCGAACTCCGGAAAGCTCACCTGTTCCGTTAAATTAGTGCTGAATCCTAATCCACTTTGAGAGTATCGAAATAGTGGAGTTTGACGAGTCTGCTTCTAGTATGGGACTCCCAAAATTCAATGGTGTTGTTCAAAATTCTGTCAAAAAATTATGGAGAGCCCTAAGAAGGAAATCGAAGCTGTTTTGTATCCTACTTTCTTTACTCTATCCGGCTACTTGGACTTCTTCGAAAGATCAGTACAAGAATTTAGAAAAATAGTGGAACTTGACGTTGGTAAAAAGCATGGGCCGCTGTATACAGGGTGTCCCAAAAGTAAGTACACACTTTTCAATCGTCAATATCTTTCTTCCCAATGGGTCTTTTTTCACCATTCAAGTACCATTCTGTAGAGGAGACTTCAACTTAGATTTGCAGTATCGAGCGAACCACCGATCTCTCTTCGTTACTGTAGGATTACGGTAAGAACTTTTGGCATGTGGAACTTTTGTGAAATATGCCATCTGACAAAAAATTTTCAAAAAATCTGAAAAATCGTCTTACCAGGGTTTTCGCGCACGCTGATTACACTACACAACTTTTCACAATTGTTTTCAGCTTTTTTGACGGTAAAACCACACTTCTGACAGATACTGAAAATTCAGTTATAACGGTTTACCTGGGATAACTTTGAAAATAAGCACCACAGTAAAGTAGAAACTTTATATTCAAAATCAGCGGCTTCCATTACTATAGTATAAGAGTTTTTGGCTTGTTTTGTTTCGTTCCTAGGCAGAATATGGGCTTTCAATAGCCTAAAATCCTTGTCGAAGCTCCTACAGTAATCCTACAGTAACGAAGAGCGATCGGCGATTCGCTCGATACTGAAAATCTAAGTTGAAGTATCCTCTACAGAATGGTACTTAAATGGTGGAAAAAGACACAATGGGAAGAAAGTTATTAACGATTGAAAAGTGTGTACTTACTTTTGGGACACCCTGTATAACAATTTTCTGAAAGCTCGTTGCTTCATCTGCATTGTAAAGATGATCATTTGCAAGAGCATGAAAAACTGCTTCGAATACTGCCAAGAGCTTTTTGTAAACCGTTGTTCTGTGGACTGTAGCGCTTGCTCAAGTAAAGCGAACATACTTTTGGGACGACCTAATAAAAGGGTTTTCATCATCTTTAACTTACCATAGTAATAGCTTTTAATTCTCTTAATTGAGAAGTTGCTTTTTTTGCTTTTTTCGCCATTTAGAAAAATTGTTGATCTCACTCATATCGCTGCCTACCATAGGACCTTGGTGATACCTTTTTCCTTCTCTGTTTTTGTCCATTTGCGTTCGAATTATTGGGTGGTCATAATTGGTAGTTTTTCTGTTTACGATGACGCGATTATGACTTACGGCAAACTACCTGTACAGTTCGAAAAGCCTAATTCTGCTCTACAGGACATGTTGTTTGCTTTCGGAGCAAATCTAATGACCTCTGATTCATAAGTTCTCCACGCATAGATTTTCGAGAAGCAAGAATTGGCGAGTTCGGCACTTACATCTTCTGCTCCGTATACGGGTATCATCAGTAAGGAATTCCCATCCGCAAGAGTTCTGAGTGATCAGAAAAACTGTATACGAACCTATGATGCAAAGTAAGATGTAGATGTCTTGTACTTTGTGAATTTGAGAAAGTTCTGCACGTCAAAATTTCTTGCAAAAGCAAGAAATTTTGACGTGCAGAACGTGCAGAATGCAAATTTTAAACCGTTAGGCCAGTCTTTTAAAATAAAATTGGCTTTTTTGATACTCTGCTTTTGTGTACAGCCAACTTCAAAAGCTAGGCGATAACCGTCTCTATCTAGCTATGTTATTCGATGCTTAGGTTACACTATTCCGTCTCCTATGATCAGTCATCATTTTGTGAAAATTCTCGGAGTGTTTTTGGGAAAATATAGAACAATTTATACAATTATAATTATTTATATGATGATTTAAATCTAAGCAAAATAATTTTTGAGAGATGTACTTGTTGTTTCAACAATGAGTATTCAGAAAGCATGCTGATTTGGCTTCACAACAGTTCACATTTGGCCACCTGCGTGTGCAAAAGGGAAAAAGGTACACTCAAAAATGGACGTTGTGCAGGATTATCTCAAAGCATGATTTGCTGGAGAACTCATATGCGGTAGTTATAAAAAAAACTACTAATGTTTACGTGCATTAACATCCCTGCCGGGGAAGAGATCGCAGCCTACAAAGAAAGCTTCATATCCTGAAGCTCCAAATTGGATTCCACGCTGTCTACCCATCCGTAAGTATTCCTACCATCCTTCACTATAGGACAGAAGCGAGAAGCTGTACAAGTCGCATTTTCCAGCTTTTTGCACGATCCTCTGATGATTTCCGGCGGCCGAATTTCATATCTTCAAAGCCATTTTTCTTTTTTAAAGTCAAAGAAATCTTTCAATGTTGTGCTGATTATGATTATCTAATCCGACAATGCCAAGTATGTTGCTGATAAGAACAAATGATGTATTGGAGTTATGTAATTTGTGATGAACCACAAGTCGTATGTAGGGTTTATCCAGAAATTCGATTTTTCAAAAACCCATATCTTTTTATCAACACCATGTTTGGCACTGTTATGTTACATGTTCAGTGGTACTTTGGAAGGTTTTCGTTTACTTCAAAGAAAAACTTCCCTCGAAGTCTGCTGTGGATGTAGGAGTGAACCAGCTTATCCAAAAATTTCTGAATGCTTGGGAAGACGCCCAGTGGTGTTAATGGGCCAAAAAGTTGCTGCTAAAGCTCACCTAACCGGGCGCTGAGAGAGCTGTGATGCAGAGTAATATGAGGTAACTGAGCTTTATCGATTTTGATAAGTGACGTACACTTGAACGTCCTCAAAAAAATGAATCTAGTCCGTTTCTTTATGAGCACTTATGGTACCATATAATTGAATCAAGTGGGCTTTTGGGCAAAAACGGGGAAAAATGGAAAAGAATAAAAGCAAAAAAAATGGAAGTAGATTTATGCATAGTGACCGACTAATCTTATATCTTCTCTCTTAAGACAAAGAAACGGCTGACAAAGTTCGATTCAAGGAAAATAATAAAAAAAGTTTGTCAAATGTAGCTTTGAATTATACTCGCTTATTTGCCGCCAAACGTTACTGTTCATACTTGTTGAAAGAAAACACCGGCGATTGAAAAAGATACAAAATGGTACATTTGAACAGACTGCGCCGGCAATTCACACTCACTCATTTTGGTAATTCTTGGAAATTACTCACTAAGAATAGTGTGCGATTTAGCAAGTTGCTAAGTTTGCGCCATTCACTGTGTTCCACAAAGCTGTACAGTACTTCTTTTGCCTTGTAGATTTTGTTGTCAATGGCCACTTGCACGAAACATACCACTTGCGAAACGTTCGATAATGTGCAGATTTTGTCCTATATTGTTCTATGATTGTGCCTCAGGAAGTGATATGAAAACATTGGAGAATTGAGATCTGGAACAATGGATGATTAAACATCGTTCCAAGCGAAGTGCAAACGATTTACTCGTCAGCTGCTTTGTTAAATAGCCTCTACAAAGGAAAGTGTAACTTATTGGTGACCATAAGTTGGATGGAACATTGAGGCAGGGATGACAATTTTGCAAACCTTCAGACTTAGTAGTGATCAAAGAGCGTTAGTTCTGGCTCCTGGATCAGTATAAAAAGCAAACACTCGTAAAGTCACCGTTTGTGGAGATGTTGCGGTTTTTTGCGTTGCTTGGGGTAATTCATTTCTCTTGCAATATTTCAACAATGACTTCATCACTCACAAGGAAAGTTCGCTTGACAAAGTGACGATTCGGAAACTGATGTATACCCATGGATGGAGCTTTGAAGCTGACGTCAAAAATACCTTCCACATCTGCGATGCGCTCTCCTAAAAAAAGTTATCAGCTTTTCTTATGCCAAATTTTGTGCATTTTTAGTCGCAAAATCCCGGTAGTTTTCACACAAAAGTGTGCAGGCTTAGACAAAGCACCTAATAAGCATTGTAGGTCTAATCCGATATTATCCGAACGTCTTTCAATGTTATCCATCCATGTTATTCACAGGTTGTCATTTTCATCCTAAATGGCACATCCATTTTGAATACAAAAAAGGCCATAACTTTTTGTAAGAAAACACTTCGCAGATATAGAAGCTATATCTTGAGATCAGCGTTTCAAGCTTTAGCTATCCGAATGTGCATCACCTTCCGAATCGCCACTTCGAACATGTGAACTTCCCTTGTCAGTTTCAACAAATTGTTTTTTTAGTTAACTGTGTGTTTGTCCTTCGCCAACGCTTGCACATGTTCCTCAAGACATAGGCCCTTAGTAAACCCGCATTCATCTCAGGTGACTTGAGATTAGTCATTCAGAAGAACTTCCTCGGGTGAACCTAATCCCGCCCACCTTTCCACGCTTTAGGATAGTCAGTTCAACAGTCAGAAGACTGTCTGGTCAAGTGTCACAGTCAGTTCACCAGAATGCCTTTTATCCGAGGTTGAATTTTCGGGTGACCCGAGGGAAATAGTGTGCTTAAGAGGAGGATAAGACAAATTTCCCGTAAGTTGCTCGTGAGTAACTTACGGGAGAATTCAGCTGACGTACTACTGCGGTGCAAAATTCCCAAAATTGCACAATTTCGGCGGCCTAAATGGGAAAGGATCAATGAACAGCTGATAGCGGAGAGAAAACCAAAAAAGCAGGATTTCTCTTTTTTCAAGGCTCGCTTACGTTTCTCTTTCAAAAACTGCTTTAAACAAGGATTTCTTGATTTGCTTCATTTGTTTTATGTTCCAACAATTTCGTTTTTTCGTGATATCTTCGTCAAAATATGAGTGTTTTATTTTATCCATTTGTTTGCTTGGCAACATCCTTGATAGCGGTCGCCATCGATTTTTCTCGATGACGGCCGCTATCAAAGGTTATCCTGTGGTGGCACAAAAATTCGCCACTAGCCGGTTGTGAACCTTGAACTTTCGCGTTAAAACCCTTTCACTTGACCGTTCGACCAAACCGCTCAAGGGGATTATTTTTTGAGAACGCACAAGATCTCTAGGACTAGAAAGTGATCCGCATCCTGATCAATAGCTCAATGGATGCCGGGCTGAGTCGTTCTACGTTCAACGTAGGCCCGCATCCAGCCGAGTTGGGCTGAACAGGGGTTTACTACGGGCCATAGACTAGACAAAACATGCGAGGAAGCGCTGATGGAGAAAATAGGGAAGGTAATTAATAGGAATATGGTTGGTTAAAATATTGTTAACCATAGGAGGCTACTGCAAATCGTTGTATAAATGCTTTATGAAAATGTAACTATATGTTGGTAGTCTGTCAGGAACAGAATCCTATACAGCAAACCTAGCATCGCGCTCGGCTGCTTCGACTATTGGATAATAGGATGCCTTCCACTAGCTTTCAGGCGAGGGGCAGCCTTGGTACATCTTTGTAACAGATACTGACATCTTTTATTTTAGTCATGAATCCGACCCAGCATTTCTAACAGAGGTAGCCTCAATAACATTGGGAGTGGGGCGTTTGGGTAAGAACCAGAGAAAATAAGAACCTTTCATAAACAACGCATAACTGACAACCATACAATCAAAATTATGTTCGAGCAAATGTAAAACTCGTGACTTAAGATTCGCATTTAAATGCTTACGCTACCAAAACAGAGATTTGCAAAGATTTCATGTACCAACTGTTTTCAAATTCTTAAAGAGAGCGCAACAAGTCAATTGCGTGACACTCATTGCGACGTTCAAAAAACATTACTTTGACGTAAAGGTTCAAAGGCAGGGCTTGGCGAAATCGAACATCTCGCAATTTTGATATTCAAGGTTGCTTGCACCCCAAACATGAGAATAGAGCAGGTCCGAGCGCATTGCTGCACCTGCCTAGAAGACTGCCCCTGAACCCGTAATCGTGGCCCCGCAACGGCTCGCGTCTTTAACTATGGCGGACGGTCCCATTCCTCCAGAATTATGTGAAGATTTAAAAATGCTAGTTTTCGACACTCTGCGCTCTTCAAGGTTGTAAGCGGGAAAACTCCAGGTCGAGAATTCACCGAGCAAATTGCCTTAAACGAGTCTTTCAACCATTATCAAAAGTATGCAAATGTTTGCATCTAAATAACCCCACAGGTCGAAAATATGAATTTGCGAAATGCGTCTGCCTACATACGTAAACTATGTGTCAAAGGGCGCTACACGTTTTGCTCTGTTTTAGAACAGGAACTTGACGTTGAATGTAAACCAGTCAAAGTCTTCCGCAAGGGGAGAAGAGTGGCTGGAAGGCCCCGTCTGGATCAGTCAAATAAATGTCCTAATAGCGATATGAGGTGTCCCTTGCTCAGTTCAGTAAGATACTGTGCGTGATTGGCACATAAATTTTGCAACCCTAAAATTTGAAGCATCTCAAGTAATGCGCTGGTGTTGGAGAGTATTCAAGCTACACATCCATGAAAAATCTTTCCGAGGCGGTAAGCTGTCACGGCAGTTTTTTTTTCAAGAAAAAACTGAAAAAAAAAACCTCATGTCACGTCAGTGTTTTCGTATCTCTGTACCCTACCCAAAGAAAGCCACCTTTGCAGCAGCTAAAGGTGGCTTTCTTTTGGTAGGGTTCATTTTGTTTTCATCAGTGTTGCAAAGGCACACAGGAAGTGTATGAATTAAAATAGTTTTCGGGGTTGAGCATTCATTGTTTCGCAGCTGATGCGAGTAAAATATTGTCAGTAAAAACAATGGACTACACGAATAGCACATAGAGATACTATGGTGCGGTTTTAATGCAAATTCATGCGAATCTTCGATTGCATTTTTGCGAGGGTTAAGCACGAGGTACATGTCAATTTGCAGTTCATATGTTATAGCTCAAATTAACTCTACTTATACTCTGATATCCATGAAGGGTAGCCTTACACCTAATATATACAATTGCCACGTCCAATCATATTGAGACATGATTGCTAAGTTCATTAAAATGCTTTCCTGCCGAACCATGGTGACGTGGATCTACATCCGCTGACTACCAAGTAGATTTCAACCTCAAGGTAGATTTGTGAATAGCAAAGTCACCTTGAGGTTTAAATATATCCTGAGGCATGCTCTAAAAGAAGAATTCAACCTCAAGGTATGTCGATGAATACGGCCGATGAAGTCGATCCAGAAGAAGCATGTCAGACTTCGTGCCCGATTGTCGTTGGCATTGTGAATCAAGTTGTAATACAGTTTTTAAGCTGTCGACTAAGGTTGGTAGCAAGGCTTTACTACACGGTAAGCCAACGTTTTGACGGTCCGTCAGCCTTCTTCTAAGATTCCCGAAAAAAAGAGACTTCGAGAACTTCCCGCTCAAACGCCCTGTTGGCAAAAGATTTAGTTTGACTATGTGATGGAGTGGCCGAGTAACGTTAAAAGCCTAATTTCAGCCTTGCTAGATGGGAATAGCGGCCGAACAACCAGTGCTACGCTGCACCTGGACTATGAGTGAGTATGATAGTCAGTGTCAACAATACCCTTTATATGGTTACCAGCGCGTCACCTCTGCTCGCAGAGGCTGACACTGGTTCTATTTTATATATACAGGGTGTCCCAAAAAAATGTGAACACTGTTTGGTCGTTAATGACTCTCTTGCTTTCAAGTCTTTCGCCGAGCTTGAAAGTGCCTTCTGTAGAGCGAGGTTCAACTTAGATTAACAGCATGGTGTTGTAGTCCTTGACTTCCTTGGGTTGAACCAATAGTGAATGAATGCGAATTAATCATCAATTGGCTACGCTACCTATATATACACACGGCTGTGAGAAAGTACCATTCGGTACCAGGCACCGAGGAGAGCTTCATGAGAACAGGCGGGAACTCATGGGAAAGAGATTGAATCTAGCACAATGAGGTATTAGGAATCGTAACAGAACAAAAACAAGGATAAACGATACAAAACAATTACTACATGTATATATACATCACTCCCCAACAACTCCCCACTTAAGTTTCTAACTGTATCGTTTTTTCGACGGATCCACTTCGAGACGGTGTGGTGGTTGGTGGATCCTCTGCGAGCGACGGCGAGCACGCGACGGCGACGGTGGAGTGGTGAAGTCCTAAGCGTCCTTAGGCTCGACAGCAAGAGTTGGCGGCGTCTCCTCGGTGGTATCAGTTTTCTGTGCAGCGGATGCGGGAATATCCACGTTCATAGCGGAAGTCGATGTTCTGGGAAGGTCGAAGTCTAGAAGGTCGAATCCGTCCAACAGCGTGCGGGTGGCATCGGAAACAGCACGACAGCGCAGCTGGTTGGCATGGCGTCGTCATACAAATCCTTCGAATTCGACGTTGTAAAGTGAGCGTCCAATCCTTGATCGTACACGTCCTGGAGTCCAAGCAGGTCTCGATGGGTTGCGATAGTCGCGAGCATAGACGGCATCGTAGACTTCGAATCGCTTCTGCTTGGCTCCATGATGACGATTGTACTGAGCTTCCATCGCGGGTTTCGATCCGGGAGAGCAGCTTGTTGTGGCAGTTCTAGCGTCAGTGACCAAACGCGAGAGTGGTGTATTCATTTTCCGTCCAAGAAACATCTCTGCGGGCGAAAGATTATCGAAGACGGGCAGGGCATACAGCGGTAACATAGCAGTAGCTTTGACGGTGGAGAGTTCTTTTTGCTGGCTCCTATAGTTGAACAACGGCGTTCCGGGAAGCGCTTTTGGCCAATGTCCTGTCTGGAGGCAGTTCAGCAACTCCAACAACACGGCGTCTTTTTTCATGGCAGCGCGTACGTCTTCCACGGTAACTGGCAGCTGATCAAGTGTTTCCTCGTAAGTGGCGGTGACATCAGCTTCTACTGTAGCGATGATGACGTCTTCGTCCGGCGCACTCCGGCAGGAAAGCAGTCGGGAGAGAGCATCGGCCTGTCCAAACGATGTCGTGGAGCAGTACTTAATGTCGAAATCGTAAGCGAGTAGCGCATCGACCATCGCTGTAGACGATTAGCAGTGTAAGCAGGCACTCCTTTCTTGCTCCCGAAGATGGCGAGTAGAGGGCGGTGGTCCGTCAACAGAGTAAATTTTCGTCCATAGATGTAACGGTGGAACTTCTTCACGGCAAAAACTAGGGCCAATTCCTCCTTCTCGATCTGCGAGTAGTTCTTCACTGTGGCAGTTAGGGCACGACTTGCATGGCATACGGCCTTCTCCGATCCATCCGGGTAGCGGTGAGAAATCACGGCTCCGATTCCATAGTTGCTTGCGTCAGCGGCAACGACGATCGGCTTCTTTGGGTCGTAGTGGCACAGCAGAAGATCCGTGGTCAGGACTTCGCAAAGGCGGTCGAAAGCTTCCTGACACTTCTTACTCCAGACAAAAGGTATGTCTTTCCTCAAGGCATCCAATGGTCCGCGAAGCGAACGCATCCTTGGCACGAAAGACGAGTAGAACGAAACCATCCCAAGGTACGATTCGAGCTGCTTCACATCTTGGGGCGGCGGCATAGCGATGGCAGCAACTCTCTCAGGATCAGGGCGTCTTCTTTCCGCATCGACGATGAATCCAAGAAATGTAATGCTGGGTTTAGCAAAGTGGCACTTCTCACGGCGAACACGCATTCCGTAGTCTTGAAGGCGTTGGAATAGCTTTAAGACGTTTGCGTCGTGCTCCTCACGAATCCTTCCGGTGACCACAACATCGTCCAAGTAAGCAACTGCTCCGTTGACGTCGGCGGTGGCATTGCTCATCAGCGATTGGAAGATTCCTGGAGCACTCTTCACAGCAAACGGTAGGCGGTTGTAGCGGAAAAGTCCTCTCGACGTGTTGATGGTCAACAACTCCTTGCTTTCTTCGTCCATTTCCACTTGCAGGTAAGCGTCACGCAGATCGATATTCGTAAAGACCGTTCCTCCATTCAGCTTGGTGAAGACTTCCTCAGCAGTGGGCAGCGGGTGTCTGTTCAGCTCCAACGCGTCGTTCAGCCCGATGGAATAGTCGGCACAGATGCGAACTGCTCCATTCCTCTTCTTGACTGGGACGATGGGAGCGGCCCATTATGAGTAGCAGACTGGTGATAGTACTCAAGTAGTGACGAGGCGGTATAATTCTGCATTGGCGAGAGGCTCTACGGCAAACGGCACTTTTCGTTTCGGCACGTAGACGGGCGTGGCATCCTTCTTCAGCACAAGGTAAGCTTTGAATCTGTTGACATGTCCCAACTCATCCTTGAAGACTTCTGGAAACTCAGTTGCGAGGCGTTCGTCCAGTGGCGAAGAGGCGTCCACGACACAGCAAACGGCGGAGAAAGCGTTTCGGAAGGACGGCAGTTGTTGAAGCATATCCATTCCCACCAAACTCAGGTCCTTGGTGACATATAATAATCCTTTGCCATCGAGTCCATTGCATGTGAACGGCATCTCGTGAGCTCCAAACACTTCGATCAGCGATCCATTTGCAGCTCTCAATTCCGCAGGCGGGGCCTTCAGAGCTGGCGATCCTAGTTCCATCCACGTCCTGCGGCTGATTGTCGATACGTCGGCACCGGTGTCGAGTTGCATTCTCACGTTCATGTCCTTGAGCTTGGCGTTTACGTAGCGACGGTAGGAGTTCAGCACGTTCAGCTTTACAACTTTCTTCAGGGAACGGCGGACTGGTCGGTTCCTTGACGGGCAGTTGTTGGCCCAGTGTCCCTTATTTCCACAGGTGTAGCACACGTCATCACGGCGAGAACGTCCAGGCGTGTCCTTGCTATCGGATGAGCGTCCGGCACGTTGCGGCTGTAATCGGCGTTGCTTTTTCTTCCGAACAGGAGCGACAATTTCAGCTTGGACAGACGCAGGTGATACGGATCCAATGAGGGCAGCATCCTTCTGTACGGACTGATATGCGTTGTAGTCGGCAACCAAGTCCTGCAGCTTGTATGTATCGGCCTCGGAGTCCAGCTTGCTCAGTAGTCGGGCACGCATTGGCGAATCGCATGGTGATTGCAATCATATGACGAAAAGAAGACATTTCAATGGTTCTCCTTTCATTTTGTCCGCTCTGGCGTCGACTAGCATCTTATTGAGCCGTACGATTCGATGTCCTCTGAGGGATCTTTCACGACGTGGAGGCAGTTCCATCGGCGTCGAAAGAGCGTTGTTCTTTCGCCGAACAGCAATGTCAGCACTTTCGTTAATTCTTCGAACAAGAGCCCTAGTGGAGATCTCGGTGCAAGGTGTCTTCTCAGCTTGGCATGAGCGGCGTTGTCCAGTTTCGTAGACAGCAGAGCGCATCGGTCCTTTTCGGGCATTAATGTTGATGGTACTATCTCTTCGAATCTGGAAAGCCAGTTTTTGAGGGTGCATCCGTTTTCAGGATCGTAGCTGAAAAACGTTAGTCTTGCAGAAAGTGCTGAGTAGTCGGCCAGGGTCGCAGGAACAGCAGGATGTTCCAGACGTTTTAAAAGCTTCTGGTTCGCTTTTATGAGTACAGCGTTCTGCTGCATCAGCTGAGCGAACATTTGCTCCAGTGTAGTGCTCGTAGTGGTCGCCATCCTTCCACGAAGAAGTCCTTGTCCGATTCGTTTGATTCGGCAATCTTCGTCCTGTCCACGCGAGTCCTCTCATCCTGATCGCCAGTTGTTGTAGTCCTTGACTTCTTGGGTTGAAGCTGACACAGTGGAATACTTAGTAGTTTATTAGCTGACCGAGAATAGTGAATGAATGCGAATGAATGATCAATTGGCTACGCTACCTATATATACACACACGGCTGTGAGAACGTACCATTCGGTACTAGGCACCGAGGAGAGCTTCATGAGAACAGGCGGGAACTCATGGGGAAGAGTTTGAATCTAGCACAACAAGGTATTAGGGATCGAAACAGAACAAAAACAAGGATAAACGATACAAAACAATTACTACATATATATATACATCACTCCCCAACACATGGAAAGAATTTCCGATCTTTATTCGTTACTGTAGGATTACAATACGAAGTTTGAGAAGGATTTTAGGAAAGTGAAAGCGACTTTTGCCTCAGGAAGGAAGCCAAACAAGCCAGGAACTCTTGTACTGAACTAATCGAAGTTGCCGATTCTATACATGAATTTTGCACTTACTGTGATGCTTCCTTCACAAGTTATTTTGTTTTAGGGTAACATTTGTTCATGCAATGTCAATCAGAAGTCCGATTATACCATTAAAAGAACTCAAAAAATTGGTGAAAAGTTGTGTTCTGGAATCAGCACGCCTAAGAACCTTACTACACAAATTTCCAGATTTTTTGGAATTTTTTCCAATAAAAGGCCTATTCCACAGTGGCGCAATATGCTGAAAGTTTATACCGAATTCCTACAGTAACGAAAGGATTGGAAATTCGCTTCGTGTTGAAAATCTAAGTTGAACCTCGCTCTACAGAACGGCTCTTCAAACTCGGCGAAAAACATGAAAGCAAGAAAGTTATTAATGATCAAACAGTGTTCATATTTTTTGGGACACTCTGCATACAGGGTGTCCCAAAAAGATGTGCACACTGTTTGATTATAAATAACTCTCTTGTAGTGAAGTGTTTCGAGAAGCCTTAGGTACCATTTTGTAGAGCGAGGTTCGACTTAGATTTACAGTGCAGAGCGAATCGCCGGTCGTTCATTCTTAATGTAGGAGTACGGTAGAGACTTCAAACATATGGTGTCACTGTGAAAAAAGGGGCCGTTTCAAAAATTTTCAAAAAATGTGAAAATTTGTGTAATAGGGTTTTTATGGACCCTGAGTTCAATACCCAGCTCTTTACAAGGTTGAGAAGCTTTCTAAACGGTGTAACAGCACTTTTTAGGAACACTCAAAAAACGTCTGCTACTGCTTACCTCGCATAATTTTTTAATGAAGCATTAAGAAGAGTTGCGAACCTCACATTTAGAATCAGCAACTCTAGTTAGCCCAGTGTGAAAGTTTTCAGGTTGTTTTGGGTTTTTTTTGGAACAAAATATAGCCTTTCATGGCTCAAAACCCTCTTCAAAGTTTCTACCGTAATCCTACAGTAAGAATGAGAGATCGGCGATCCGCCCTACACTGTAAATCTAAGTTGAACCTCGCTCTCCTCGAAACACTTCACCACAAAATAGTTATTTACAATCAAACAGTGTGCACATCTTTTTGGGACACCCTGTATATACACAGTGTCCCAAAAAAATGTATCCACTGTTTGATCGTTAATAACTCTCTTATTATGAGGTCTTTCGAGATGCGGTGAGCGCCATTTTGTAGAGCTGGCATAACTTAGATTAACAGTATAGAGCGGATCGTCCATCTTTCTCCGTTACCATAGGATTACGGTAGAAACTTGAAAAAGGGTTTTGGGCTATAAAAGGCCAAATTTTGCCTCAGAAAGGAATCAAAACAGCCTGAAAACTTTTATACTGGGTTAATTAGAGTTGCTGTTTCTAATTGTATAGTTCCCAACTTATTATGATGCTACACTGAAGAGTTATGCGAGGTAAGCAGTAGCGGCCATTTTCTCAATGTTCCTAAAAAGCGGTTACACCGTTTAGAAGCTTCGCAATTTTGAGAATACTTGAGTATTGAGCTCAGCGTCCCTAAAAATTCTATTACACTAGCTTTCACATCTTTTTGAAAATTTTCGCTTTATACTGCAAAACTAAGCTGAAGCCAGCTCTACAAAGTGGAGCTTACCGCTTCTCGAAAGACCTCATAATAAGAGAGTTATGTGCTGGTTGAACGTCTCTATCAAAAGTTATGGTTTTCGAGCAAGCAATACAAAAAGGCAATTTTGATTTATTTTGGCATTTTCTCGAAAATCATAACATTTGATACAGGCTTCCAATCAGCACAAGCTTTGCACATTTAGAAAGAGTGGGTAATAGAACCTAAATACCAACTGCTCGATTTTTTACTGCAAGTTTCTGATTTTTTATGACCCTACACAGAAAATTCGAATTTTGACTAATTTTCTTCTACAGCTCCTATCTATGCAATTGATGATCATTAGAAGCAGCTAAAATAATTTCCCAGAGCAAACCGAAAAAGTGCTAAAGTATTTAGGTGGTTTCATTTTCCGCACATGTATTCAATCAAATCTGTAATTTGTGAATTTGAACTTTCACGAAAATCAAGCAGCTCACAGATAGAGCAAATAAAGCATATATCACATATCACATATCACGACCCCTACAATGTTGAAAAATGAGAGCGCTTCATTGAAAAAGAGGAAAGTTTTGGATAAAACTGCAAAACTTATGTGTCAACTTAATACTTTGTACATAATACAACAAACATACATTTATACACTTGACGTTTTTATCTCAGTGGACAAAAACTAAATTGACATGCTTTTGTCAAATCAATGCTGAGTTGTTCCCATATGGGTGATTTTGTACTATTTTTGAATTTGCATTGTCCTCATTGAAACCTTTCCAAAATTCCACCCGTTTTTGAGATGTAAGTTTGATTCACCATAACTCTTTTTAAAAACAATCGAGAATGCAATTAAGTGTTTCAAGATCTTCAATCTTGGGCAACTCTATGCATATTGAAAAATGACTGCAGCAAAAACGAGAAAGATGCTTAATGGCAGTGTCCAGGCAAATGTGGTCGAATGGCTCTTTTGCTTGGAAATTCATGAGGGGGCCCTAACTAAGGCACTGCCCAAGGGGCAGTGCAAATTGTTCAATCGCGACTGAGAAATCCGTCCCCAAAAAATACACGCCTGCGCCGTGACCGTAACCCAAAAGCGACTTCGCTCACTTTAGCACTACGTTCGCGCTGGGACCAATCCTAAGTGTTGCAGTCACGGCGCAGCAGCGGAGTGTTTGTGGATGAATTTCTCTGCCGTGAATGAATTATATGCGCTGCTGATTGGGCAGTGCCACAAATCGAACAAACATAACATCACGTCAACCCAAGTCAGTCTAATCATCTTCTGTAATAAGAGTGTGCCGGCATGAGCTAGCAGCAATAAGGCAATAGTTTGATAAAAACCTGATATATAAGGCTCAGTGAAGAAGAACCCTTGCCCCTCGTTTGCCAGCATAGAACCATCTAAGTTCGTCTTTGTCCTCCGAGGAGGCCTGGTCGTTGAAATTTTTCTCCGCCCTGCCTTTTAGAACATGTGCCAACAATCACCTGCATATCTATCCCTTCTGCCTCCATTTCCTCATCGTCGACTTTCCACCTGGTGCACTGGGCGACTCCTACTATGAGTTTGGACATGAAGCAAAAATGGTAATTGCTTTGAAACATACCCTTCCTATCTGCAGGCTGTCGCTATTTTTTTAGCCCCTTATGGGCGATTTTGAATACAAAATAATTGTACAACGTCAGATCTTCGTCGTTAACTTCGCAATTCATTATTTGTTCCTCTTCATGCGGCGAGCTGCCTCTATCCATAGTTGACCTATATCTGTAGCAACTGCAACGCATCATACTTGCAAAACATGATAACAGAGAACAGTACCTTCTTCCTGAGTTATCACTTCCCATCGCCTTCTTTCTCCTATTATTAAAATGATTACGCAACTGAGCCGCGTTCGAATTTTTTGAAGATATCTTTAGAAAATTTCTGCCACGCATCTTTCCGAGCTTTGTTAGAGGGCATCATTCTGATCGATGACGACTCTAATATCACATTTTTTTCTTCATTACAGCGTCAATTATGTCGTCTGATATCTCAGACGTGATAGGAGCACTTCACTTTATCCTAAGCATGGAAATATCAAATACTGTTTTGCTCGTTAATTTAATCAAAGCAACGTACATAACGGTATATGTGAGTTTTTTTGCGCGTACGCCGGATAATGACAGCGATAGTCTCAAAAAACTGCACATCAAGAGCAGCAATAGAAGAAATGGCAATGTTACTGCAAAGACTGATAAAGGATGTTCAACTCAACCACCCCACTCGTGCATTCAAACCACGCCGCGGTTTTCAGACCTTAATATTTCAGTGGTATTTCAGCACTCCTACATCAGGGAGACAAGCAAGAGTTCCGAAATAAGCATCTGGATGGTCTTACTCCAGAAGAAGCCGTAATAGTCACCGATGTGTGCATTTAAAGTAAACTCACACTTTTCCTCTTTGCCCGGGGCGATGATTCACAATTCTTGAAACGGACTAACGGTAGGAAGAAATGGAAAGAATTGCAAGGAGTGTAAAATTCCGTTTTTGATGGCCTTTCAGTGTTTATAAAAAAAATTATAGAATGCTGATTATCGAGTGGATCCGAAAGAAACGGAATAAGAATGAGTGCCTGAGATGAGAATCGAACCGAAAGAGAAATGCTTTGATAACAATACATACAATTGATTCAACTGGCTGAGCTTCGGCAAAGGCGGACTTCGTGACCTAATTAAGGCTAGGTAATGATCAGAGAGCACTCGCGCGCGAGAGACGCAGGTGCGTCGCGGGCGCGAGCGGCCTGCCCTGACGGAGCTAAACCAGTTGAATGGGGAATATTATAGGACCAGTGTGCTATGACCTGCGAATACTGCGCGCGCAGGTAAGGTAAAGTTGAGAAGGCTCTAGAAACACGCGCCCGCAGCGGTGTGAATGCACGTTCTGGTCGTCGGTGTCCTTTTATAACGCATTATTATAAGCGAGAAATACAGTGAGAAGAAAACCAAACTACAGTTAGATCAAAATATGAAGTACTGTAAATGAGAGAAGCACAAGCAGCATGAAAGCTTTACTTCATGCTTCCAAACCCTAGCGAACAAGCATGGACGAAAATGTTTTTTTTTTCAGGAATTGTAGATAATTATCTACCAAAACACATGAAAGCGTACTTATAAATTACTTGTTAATCGGACGTATGAAAGCGTGGTCATGTTTCTAACAAGGGAAGAATGATTGATCGAGGTGAAACTTCCAAAAGAAATGTACCCTTTCTTATAAAGTAAGAAACGCTAATGCCAACATCGCTTTTGGTTTCTTCAAGGCGCTTCTAAGAGGGAGTTATTCACATTTTTTGAAGCTGAAGTTCGAGGGTTTGGCTAAGGTTAAAAGTGTTGAACTCGTTTTGCATCGTCATCTATGAAGTCCGTAATGATGATGTTGAAAAGCGGTGCTGCAGGCAGGGTTGACCGTTATGCTGTTGATTACTATAAAAATTATGATAAAGTATGGATCAGTTGCGAAAAAGAATGTCATTCCAAAAAAAAGGAATCTGCATAAACTGTCGTCAAAATCCGCTAAGCTCCACATATTAAGAGACAATTTCCAAAATTAGCTATATTTGAGGCCCAAGTGTTAGGATACCGTAGAATAAACTCAGCCGAATGGAACCTTTGTAACATTGTTTGTGGTTAAGTAGTTCGGTAGCTATGGAAACAAAGTTCATATGGGAAACGCTTCTGGCAGTATGAATGAAATTGAGACAGATAATAGCCATGAAATTCCCCTCCATTTCTTTGGTGAAGTCCCACATGAAGTCAACTCCTTCCCTCAAGCTGGAGTGGTAAAATTATCTACATCAGTCAAAAGACTTTTTCTGCACTGGCGCAAAGGACGGAAAGAGCCAACAATCATGAAACAATAAAGGACAGTGAGTATTAAAACAACAGTGATCGTTCGAAACACAAGTCAAGCCTATGGCTGAGTTTCTCGGTGATAGCGACAATGTTAACCGAAGCGAGTGTAGCAATGTGGCTATACTTCATGGCTGCAACACAAAGCCGAGGTTCTTTAGTTGAATCAGCCACAGAGCTCCCCATAGCACTCCGAT